>WEIT01011418.1:548489-570901 GCA_013389985.1 Dryoscopus gambensis
CAGGAGGGGGCTCGGGGGCAGCCGCGGAGTGCGGTGCGGTGCGGTGCGGTGCGGTGCGGTGCGGTGTCCGGCCACAGCGGCCGTCCCGGGGATCCCTTGCATCCCCATCTGGAGGCCCAGGGCAGGGTGATGCTGTTCATAGCTGATGGAGGCAGTGTATCTGGGCGTAAGGCAGGTGTGTATGTGCCCATATACACACGTCTCGGTACCTCTGGCGTACGTATTGGTTCAGGACAGCCACACATTAGTGATACACCCGTGTCACAATCACCAGTGTGCTCCTGCTAGATTTGGCCATACTAAATGGCCGTTTAACTTCCTGCTCTCAAGGGAGACAAGCCCTGCAGCACCTGTTGCAGTGCAGCATCCAGGTGTGCTGTGCCTTGCTGGGCAGAGGCGTTTGCAGGGGAAGGAGGCTTGCAGCAAGCTTGCAGGGCAAATATTTCAGTGTGAACATCAAGGAAAAGGTGCCTCTGCAAGTCAGGAGCCTGACATTTGGGTTCCTAGTGGGACCTGTCATTTGGGGTCTGACTAGGGTTCCTAAGAAGGTGAAACAGGATGCACTCCATGTTTCTGTGTTGTTCAGGGGCTTACCAGCTCCCAGGCTCAGTTACACAGGGCCCACGGAGGGCTGGGCAGTTTTTGTGAGCTGCATAGACTACATCTGACCCGACCAGCACAGAGCATCAGCTGATACACCTGTGCCGTTGGTGCAGGTTTATAATGGTCAGTTTAATGTAGGCCAGTGAGATGCAGATCCTTGTCCTCTCTTTCCCATTTTGCCATCCTTGTGTATGTAGGGCAAGGGCTCTCTGCGTGCCTTGTAAGGCACGCACCAACGCACGGCCCTGGGCTCACTGGAGATGCTAATGCAATTATCGTACTATTACTGAGTTTCCTTCATGGCCTCTTGTGAAGGACACGTCTGAAATCCTTTTTGAGCATTCTATTAAAAGCCATCAGTAAATTCAGCGTTATTCCAGAAACTGTAGCAATTAAATCATCTGCATCAGCCCCAAAAGCGAAGGTTGGTGGAGCATCTTTCGAGTGGATCTTTCTGGCTGGTTTCAGAAAATCTCTCGGCACGTAGCGAGGACCAGGCTCTGATCCTGATCGTGCCACCAGACATCCAGAGTAGCTCTGCTGAACTCCTGGCATTTTGACAGTGGTGGACCAGACTTTGCCAGACTTTGGCCAAAAAGATGTGTCGAAGGCAATCTGTATCACACAGGACTTCATTTGCCCCTGGATCTTGTTTATATCTGTTATTTGTTGCAGTGTTAGGAGACCAAAGAAATCCTGAGGGGGGAAAAAAATAGGTGGTAGATAATTGAGGCTGCTTTTTGCTTCCTACCAGTGCATCTGAGCTGTTTTCAGTTGTTAGGTTTCTCATTTGCACCGAAGTTTTACTGTGACAGAGAATTGCCCACGGGTTGTTCAGTGCTTTGTGCAATTTTACAGGCGTTTCTCACATTCGTGCAGTGACTCGAGTGCCGGGTTCGCGGTGTCCCCTCGGGAGCCCTGGCACCTCTGTCAGGAGCGGAGTCTGTGGAGGAGCCGGGACACCGCGTTTGTCGCTGGCCCCCGGTGCCGCACAGGACCGAGTGAACAGGCTCCGCCACGGCAGGCTGCCAGGAGCCAAAGTGCTTTGCCAAACACGAGTACGAGGATCGGCTGCCCTTGGGGGCATGTGGCTTTTCAGGGGAGCAGAGGAACCCTTATGGCCCGTGTTAGCTCTGTGATCTCTGCCATCAAGTGAACAAAAGGGAATAACACACCTGCTTCCCTCCTCCGCTCCTGCGGGAAGGGTTTCTCCTCTTCCTGAACGCTCGCCAGCGCAGCTGAGCTGGCTCAGGAGCTGCCGTAATTCACTGCTATCTTGCCAGGCCAGCAGCAAATTGCTAGCTCATCTTTCTTCCACCTGTAGCGAGAAGAGAGCCGGCAGGGAATGGTGTTTCATCCATTTTCCCAGGGCTGCTTCCCTGATGAGGCTGTTATATGGTGCTATAGGAGGTGTGAGCCTAGGATTCGGCTGAGAGATGTGACACTAAAGGGACAGCCAGAAGGAATGCAGAAAATAAGGGACAGGTGGGGGGTTAAGAGTCATTATATGAGCAGGCTCCTCGCCTCCCAAAGGGGCTGACCTGGCATTAGACCCACCAGGATAACTCTGCCTGTTAGTTACACCCTGCCAGGAGAAGAGCCCTCCCTGCCCCACCTGGGTGACCCCATGCAGGCAAGCCAGCACCTCAGGCTGCCTCATGTCTTGTTTGCATCAGACCCATCAACTTCAAACAAGTTCCTCGTCCAGACTCAGTCTCAGCATGGACATTAGGACAGTGCCAGATTTACAGCATTTGACTAAAAACCAGAAATAGGGTATTTTGTAACCCCTTTGCTGTTGCAGAGGTGCTCAAGGAGCTCTCCTCAGCTGCAGGGACTGCGATGCCTGGGCAAGCGTCAACCACTGAGAGTCAAAAGGAGCAGCAGGGACTGCCCTCATACCCACATGGCAAAGCCTTCATCTTCGGTGCTGCTTGGCTCTGCCAGCTGAGCAGGGACACCTCTGTGCATGAGTGTACCCCTGGACAATGAAACACAGAGCCCTGCCTCCAGTGCCCTGGCAGGGGCTGGGAACACTCTGTGTCCATTGATTTGAGCACAGCCAAAAAAAAGCCAGACCCATCACAGCAGTCGTAGGGAACAGGTAATTCCCAGAGATTGTTGTAATGAGGGTGTTAAGCTATTTTCCTTTCTCCCTTCAATCACTTTCACAAAACGAGTTTAATGAAGAGCTATTCTCTGCTTACAAAATGGTGCTGCACAAGCTAGATGGATTCCTCTGACCTTTCCGTGTGCTTTACTTGAATTGGCTGCCTCTTCATGTTCTCCTCTCACTGCCTTGAACAGGAAAGACAGCTGAAATAGGGACTCTTACAGCAAATACTGTGGCATATTGCCTTCTTTCTATCAGTCACTGGTGTGCTTCCCAAATCCTTATCTATTTATTATTGGTGGTTTTATTTGTGTTCCTGTGGCTGGGAGTGCTGCATAACGTTTCTGGAAAGACAAGTGTCCTGTACCCCTGTAATACTGTAGCAGAAATCAGTGTTGTCCCTGGTGTGATGTAAGGGCAGAAGGAGGAAATGTCTGGACATGCCTGAAGGACAATCCCAGAGCTCCACCATGGCTGACATGCCACGGGGAAGCAGGACAGGTGAGAGCAGTCAGCCAAAGCAATTTTGCTGTCACAGATAATTCAGGCAAGGAAAAATTTTCGGGCTTCACAATCAAGGAGATGGAAAGGTCAGTCTGGAGCAAAAAGGGATAACAGAGGCTTGAGTTGGATCTGGTACAAAAGGATTAAAGGTCCTCCTTCCCAGCTTCCTGTAATTAATTCCCAGAAAGCTCTCTGGATGACACTCATTATTTGTGTTATCTTTGCACCTAGCGGAGTGAGTCAGGGACCAGGGTGCTACACAAGCGAAACAAAAAGCTTTCCTTTTGCCAAGGAAGCTTACCATCCAACAGTGCAATGGGAGAGAGAGCTGATACGAACCCTTGAGAAGGGGGAGAATGAGCAAACCACGAGGTTGCAGCCTAGGGAATGGCATTGGCGTAAGGGTGGCTATCAGTCATCCCTGGAAGGGGAGGAGGGAGTGCCAGCAGCTAATGAGGCAGGTTTGTGGGTGTTTACAAGGCTCATGATAATACTTTGTGGCAATGACAGAACAGAAGATGACACATTAAGGTAATGTTTGGGCACTGGGTAATGTGAAAACAGTGTGAGAAGATTAAAATCTGCAAAATTTACAGTACTACCCAAAATAACTGCTCTGCACAGGAGCCATGCTTGCTCTCTGTAACCAGGGCACAGCCATGGTACTTGCCAGGGAAATGAAGACAGATTTAAACTGATGCTGGAAAACCTCCACCCTGCCTCTTGCTTGCAGAGGATCCAGATGTCAGGTTGGGGATGGGGCACTGGGCACTGCCATCAGGCTGGGAAGGGCGTGAGCCAGCAGAGCCCATATCTGTGCTCAGCAAAACACTAATGGAGGATTTTGGATGTGGTTTTGTTCACATAATTATTAGCACAGTAGTGCAAACTGTAGAGATGACACCAGAGTGGAGGGGACTATTAATGTCACTGTTGAGTCCTGATTTCCTGGGTGGCAGCGGAGGACTGCAGGCGAACAGTCACAGAGCTGCATCTCTGTGACAGAGGGGTATCTGACAGCTAGCGATCACATTTTTCAAGGGCTTATTCCTGGCTGTTTAATACTTCATATGCTCTCTTGGGGAGGGAGGAGGGAAGAACGGAGGAGTATATTTGGCACAGCAGGGAAGTGGACTCGGGTCTTTTCCATCCCTTAGTGCTGTGCTGTTGCAGGGGGAGAGAAAGCCTCCTTCCACAGCAGTACTAATCCTCCTCCACAGCAAGATGAACGTTTTGAACTTGAACAACTCCTCTCATTTTTCCCCCATGTGATTGTGAGTCAGGCTGAGCTTCTCTATTCTTCTCCATAATTGAGTAGGAGATTATTTTGACTGGAAATAACCAGACACAGGTATCATGGCTGTGAAAGCCTCCATGCATGCCACTTGCTAAAAGTTCTGTAGCCTTCTGCAAAGGGACCTGGTCTTTAAAGGCTTTGCTCAATGGAGAGGGAAGAAAAGCAGAAGGGAAGAATAGCTCCTTCCTGCTCACTTCTATCACTGTCTCTGCTAAACTTAACCTGCTGAATTGTTGGTGACACGCTGTTCTTCAGAAGCAGCTCCTTTGTGGAAGACCTCCTGTGTGACACGGGGAATAGCTGCTGTGAGACAGGAAATATCTCTGACATGATGGCTTTCAACAGGAGCTTGTAGCTGCTATCCAGTCCCATGGACATGCCGAGAAAGTGACGAAAAGCCATTCCTTTAAAATCTCCCCAGGCACAGATTTCCCCGTCCTTCTCCTCCTGTATCCGTAGTTGTCTTTCATGGGATGCAGGCCAGCTGCTTGGGTTGCATTCCCACCCTTCTGTCCTAGAGGCAGTGAGTGATGGAGGAGCGCAGGGCAAGCGAGAAGCAGATGCAATGTGAGACTGTGTCAGGGCACATGGCTTCCTCTGCTGCCGTGGCAGGGGATGCTGCCAGATGCTGGCTCTGGCTCTTGGTGGGTACCAGGGAGGCGGGTGCAGCCTCGTGGCAGGGCTGAGTTTTAGCTACACACTCCTACCAGCAAAGCCAGACACTAAGAAGCATTTCACAAGATCAGGCTTTCTCCAGTTTATACATAAGTGGGATTGCTTCAGGCTATTGAACCAGCCTGCTGCAGACTAGCCAAGCCCAGAAGTTTTATCTGTGCTGTTAGCAAACTCGAGCCACTGCTGTTCTGCTTGTGCATCTAATGTCTCAGCTGCTTGCTGAGGAGCTAATGAGCTTTTGGGGATACATGGGTGCTATAAACTCCTTAGGCCAGAGATAAGCAGCTTATTGCCTTCAGGAGCACTGCCAGCGCTTGGCGCTGCTGCTGTGGTGCTCCTCAGGCCCAAGTTCTTCATTAGCAGGAAGGGCTGTAAAGTCTTGAAATAAGTGTGTTCCTAATTACATGTGTGCATGTGCGTGCTGCAGCTGTCTCCACAGGGTGAGGTAAAACCAGGCAGTGGGACAAGCAGGCAACACCAGACTTTACACACTTGTCACATCTCCCTGCGTGAGTGACTTCTACCCTCACAAAGCACATTCCCTGTGCTGAGGCTGTGCTGTCTCATCAGTGCAGGATGAATCCACCACCCTCATCACAGCGAAATGGCCTTTGGCACCCAAGAGGAAATTCACCGTGGACAGCGTGGGCAGCTTCAGAACGAAAGGTGGCTCTGTTGGTCATGAGCCAGCTTAGTTCCTTTGCTATCCTCTCTTTGCTTTTGGATAGAGCTGCTGTGAATGGCTGTCTAGAAAATTCACTGGGTAAAAAAAAATGGAGGTAATGCACAACTGAAAGTTCACTTGCAAAGCCACGGTAAAGGCAAGCTTTTATTTCTTTCATATGAATTGAGCCCTTGCTGTTCTCCACTCGTTGTCTGCAGTGTCTACCATCAAAAGCAATCCCATTGCAACTGGCCAACAGGCTGAGGGTACTACTCCTACTAAATGCTAGAGAGAGCCTTCAAATCAAATCTGCTTGGCTAGTCAAAGCATCTCCATCCTTACTGTGTATTTCACTTTTTTCCTTATAAATTAGGTATAAATTAGCCAAACAGCTTTCTTTCAAGGCATAACTAGGAGCAGAATTTGGTATGCAACTCTCAAATTTTTACTCAGTTGCTCTCGTCGGAGCACTTTTGGAATTAGCCTAGTCATCAGGGAGAGTTATTTGAGGTGCTGGAAGTACCTTCTGATACTGTCTTTTAATTTGAGTAGATAAAATCTGAAATGATTTCTTTGCTGCTCTATTGTCCTTATATGTTACCTTTCCTGTTGGTTTACACTGTGCACAGCTTAGACAAAGCCAGAACTACTCCCTTATTTCATCACTCCCTGCAAATGCATATCCCCTCCTTGCCTATGGCCCCTTCCCCCCACAGCTGGTGGAAACGAAAGGATGAGCAATGTAAAACCTTGGGTGTGACTAAAACTGTGAGATTTAACTCTACCAGAGAGTCCATGAACACTGCTTGAATGCTAAATTCATAGTTAAACAGGTGTTGTCTGTTGAGATAACGCCCTTGCTGCGGCGTTGGAGTGGGATGATGATCCGTCAGTGTGTTCCCGTGACCAGGAGCAGCGGTTCTGAGGGCAGCTCAAGGTTCTCCACCACCGCTGCTGGAGCAGCACAGACAGTTCAGTGCCATGCCTGGAATTCAAATCCAGCCATCACCAGATTCATGCTCACGGGCTGAAAGTCACTAACTGACCCGTCTGTATTTAAATCACTTCTTCAACAAAGTCATTCGCTTGTCATTTAACTTTGAACTATAGGAATAGCACATTAAAAAGTTTTGCAGTTTTAAAGTGTTGGTGGGTCTCAACCAACTTTGTGGGCTAAGTAACGCGTGAGGAACATTTTTCGCCAGACTATCCTATCAACTAAGCTTTTAAGGCAAAATGATGAAAAGGAAAAAATTCTTTTAACACTGCTTTCTCTCTAGTAAAAGGTCTTGCTAACTTGTTGAAGCAGAGCTTGGAATAACAGATGAAAACTGTCAGAAAAACTGTCATGTACTTTGGAGCTGAGTGAAATTGTGACCAAAATCTGAGTCTGCCGAAACCCTGAATTATATGCCAAAATGCCCCAGGATTCCTTGACTCATCATGCAAGTTGTTAAGGGTAAGAGCTTATTTGTTTGAGGTTTAGTTTATTCTTAGGCGTTCCTTTTGCGCAAAGAGTTTTTCTTTGGAAGGGCTGGGTCATTTCATTTTTTATTTATTTGGCCTTTAGCCCTTGCATTTTATCTAACTTTATTTCACTTCAGTGATGCAAGACTGATGAGGAAAAACTTCCCAGAGCTGTGTTAAACCTGAAATCTTCATACCTGAGAGGAGAATTCTACATTTCTTGAGATCTTGAAAAAATTTTGGGGGGTTAAATAAAAACAAAGCTTAGGGGGGAAAAAAGGACACTGGTTATATGCATAGCACAAAAGCCTTGTAGAAAGCCTCTGGATGCCACTGGCATGCCAATTGATTTACCTTTGCAATAAGGACATGATGACTGGGAGGATCACAGAGAGCTGTATGAATTCTGTCCGTGCAACGTGTGAGCTCAGCCTGGGAAACAAAACTCACCTGCCAAGTTCTGTAGGGCCATTTCCAGCTTTTCTCCTTGAAGGAGAGGCTCTGCTACCAATGAGTAAAGTGGGAATTTTGACATTGATTTCAAAGGAAGCTGAATTGAGCCCCATGAAAAGGGAGCACTAGCACGCAATGCTGCTCTTCGTTTTTTCTTATTAATGTGACTAATTAAATGTTTGTATTTTTTAAGCACTAACTGTTTTTTTGATGGTCGTTTAGAGACTTTGAGAAAGTCAATAATTTTGATGAAATAGGACTGTAGACTCCAGAACAAAGTCCACATGGAATCCGTGATGTTGCTAGGATACAGCTATTAGTATTTTCAGTGGCTGGGTTATTTTTTGGTGTGGTTTTTTTTTTTAATAGAGTTGGCCTAACCTCTTACAAACAGTAGAAGAATACGTGACTGCCTGATCCCTTACATGATGCTCCCTCAGTCTATCTTAATGAAGCCCAACTTGACCCTTTAATTTCAGCCACTTTTATGTGTGAAGAAGAAACACAAAGAGCAATTTTGACCCAAATCTTGTTGGGTTTTTTTTTAATGGATATGCAGGATTTTCTCCCTGTGGGTGTTCCATTGCTGAAATCAGTCTCCCTCTAGTGGTTTGTTTCCAGAGGGGGCCTTTGCTTTGCTGGCTTGGACAGGTACCAAAAGTGATGGTGTGATGCAGAAAATGGAATGACCCCTGTGAGCTGAACCGTAGAGCAGCGAGCTCCTATAAAAATATTATGTCCTGTAATTTTTATATGTTAGAATGTACTTATTTTTTACAATATCCGTAGGGGGCGGGGGTGCGGGGGGAGGGTGTTCCATCCTAGGCTCGCTCTGCAGTCCAGGCTGACATGGTTTGTGCAGTGTGTAGGATGTGACTCTTGCACATTTTTTTCTTCAGCTCTACACTGGGAAGCCTGTAAAAAAAAGATCAGTATTTAAGCTCATGTTCCACATCAAAGCCAATGCCAGATGTGGTGCCAATAACATTATAACACAGAATAGCATTGAGGACGGTGCTATTTTGGGATCCTCATGTTTGGGGAAGCACTAAGTGAAACACTCTGCAGATATTTTACTGGAAAATCAGGAAAAGCAAGATGTTTGGAGTTTGTTTCCAACATATAACTTAACTTTGAGGTCTGTCAGGTTTCTTGCATTTATGCTCCTGTCCTCCTCACCTTTGCTGTGCATATCTTTAGCACCTCAGGGAGCCCCAGTGCTTTCCAAATGTGGGGAATAGGGAAGAATGAAAGCAAAAGCCCAGTATCCGAAGCTAAGTAAGAAATTCCAGTCTCCTAATACCTGATGCATAGCTTGGATGTTGGGTTAAGCCAGTTCAGCTCCCTAAAGATGGCTAGGTAAAGAAATAAAGATCTAATCTAAAGCATGATGAAGTCAATCTATGCCCTTATTTAACTGTAAAGGGTTTTGGATGAGGCTCAGCCTTCCTTCACAAGTGGTGGTAACCAGAGAGAGCTGTGATTCTGGATTGCATCGAGGATCCTGGAAAGACTGATGTCTTTCCAACTTGTACACTAACTTGAGGTAGGTACTGCCTTCTTCATGCTCATAGCTGGAAGAATGCCATCCTGTGATTTGCTTTTAATATACCAAAAGAGCTATTGGACCAAATTTTCCTTTATTAACTGTATTTTTAAAGCCTGGAGAAACCTAGGATCACCTGCCCCAGAGGTTAGCAAGCTCCCGTTCCATTTTCACAGGAGTCATGAGATGCCATCGCCTTCCCATGAAGCATTTCACAGAATGTTCAGTTATGTAACAGCTTTAAGGGTAAGGTTTTACTTTTGTTTGCCTTTTACTTAATGCTCAGCTTCTATTGGGCAATCAGGAATCTTGATCCCTTGGGAGACATTAAACTACCTTCCTTTGGATGCTGCTCCATAAAATCTGCACAGTGGTTTCCATGAGAGTGATTTTGGAGCCCATTTTGTATTTCATTTTTTTTTCACTCTTCAGGATAAAGTTTCTACACAGTGTCCTGGCCAAAGCTAACTTGATTTTAATTTATAACTTGAGCAAGAACTATTCAATTTATTTTTGATTATATTAAAAAAATACGCATTTACTCCTAGGATGTGGACAAAGTTCCTGTACTTTTTAACAGCTCCACAGCTAAAAAAGCAGAGGTACAAATTCAGTATGCACATGTCCTTTCTGAGATTTGTTCTGCCATCAGTCACCAACAGTAAATTAATAGGATTCCTGTGTTTACAAGGACACTTATGAGATGCCCACCACCACATGAACTGGCTTTACTTTTATGTAATTGTATAGATTTTTTTTTAGACTCTCAAAATACATCTGTAGGAATTTTTTTAGTAAGGGAGGAAAGGATCTGGTTGAACTGCACTTCTTTTTGGACTAGTGAATGGTTGTATCAGTTATAGAAGCTGAGGAAAGGTTCCCCTGCTTGTTTGACTTGGGCAGGTTCATGTATTTGAAGGAAGACTTCTCTGGGAGCTTGCAGGCACCAGCTGCCTGAGGAGCTTCTCCTGCGGAGCAGGTTCTGTGTGGAAAACCTCCTGTCCCAGGCAGGACAGGACACAAGCCTGTCAGAAAAACAGGGGCAATGATCCAGGTTGTTTTTAACACAACAAAGTTATGCAATATCATTTAGTTCTGACACGTTCCCAATATGCAGCAAATGAAGAACTCACTAAATACAGTATATCTCTGGCCATATCATTTGAATAAAACTTGTTTCCATGACAACCTCTGCTTAACAGCTTGGCTGATATGAAATCATTCCTAGATGAGGGAGCTTTTGCCAAAAGCATTGGGATTCAACAATTTAATATCGTGTTTTAGGGTTTAAAAAAACATTTATTTAAGCCTCTGGAAGCAAATATCAACTAAAATCCCTTCATCCTCACCTGTGCTTCAGCTCTCGGTTGATCAGTTTATCTTCCTGGGAACCTCTCAGAAGCAGCTCCTGTGTTACTTAATATGCTTCTGAAGTCCCAGGCAGTGTTTCAAGAGCAAGTGATCGTGACACCAGCGTTTGGTAGAGAAATTACATTTCATGGCTGTTGGCTCAGGCTGAGAGGCAGCAGCGGCAGCAGCTGGGCACAGCAGCCAAGGCTTGTGCTCCAGCCATCCCTCAAGTCCAGGAAGGTTTCTGTTCCAACCAGCTCTGCCTCAGAGTGAAAAAGAGGAGCTTCAGCTGGAGAGAGGTCTAGCTAAGGTTTCACACCGTTCATTTTGTGTCAGGAGCACTGAACAAACCCAGCTTATCTCTTAGATGTTTTTTAAGGTGCGGTACCTGTCACCTCAGAGAGCTGTGGAACACTTCCAGGGTGGAAATGTGCTGTGACTGCTCGTATGGCGCTTATTCCCTTCCTCCCTTCCAGGTGCTGCACTGCATTAGAATATAGCTAAAATAAGCCTAACGCTTTCCTAATATTTCTCATGTACACAGGCATTGCAGTTGCCACAGTGATGGTGCACAACTGTCAGCGGGGGAAAGGAAGGTCCTGATGGTTTTAAGAGGCATTCTGCCCCCTCAAAACACCATTGTATTGTAGCAGGGGGATTTCCTGCACCAGCTGCGAGCAGGGCTCCAGCAAAATCTACTGGAACAGGCAAATAATGTTTCCAGCACATGTAATGTACCCATTGCTGTCAAGATTTTGGGATCAGCAAGGATTATAAGGGTAGGGATTTAAATCTCAAATAAAACCATGGAAAAAGGTATGAAATATTCATTGTTTCTTCTGGCTATAATGTGCCTTCTTCAGCTCTAATTCATCCCAGCATGGGGCGACTTGGGCCTTTGTGTGACAAAAAGGTTCAGGTGCCTGAAACTGGGTGCAGACAAGCAGTGCTAGGAGCACGTAGTATGGGGCAGAGCAGCATTCCCCGCTCCAGTTTGTTGGGGTTTTTTTCTCTCCAGTTGTTACCTGGGTAAATTTTGGCTGTTAGCTGCTGGAAATGAGCTGAGCTACTCCACCAGCTGACTCCTGCTCTCTGCCCCACAGTCCTGCTTTGTAAGGCCTTAGCAGAAAATTAGCAGTTTACCTGGGGAGCCCTGCAAGGGAAAGAAAAATGTGGCTGGGAGGAGGTGTGAGGAATGGAGCCAGAAGCCTTTTCTGTGCTGGTGAGCTTCAAGCAACTCATCTCTGCACCATCTTGTAGCACAGGGCTGCACCGTAACACAGTTTGTTTCTGGTAAAGCTGCTTGAGAAGGTACAAGAGCACAGGAGGCATCACCAGGGTTTCCTTAAAAAGAAACCTTCCAAATATATAGCAAACATTGATAAAATACATTTTTAATTCAAGTCCTATAAATACCTCTCTGAAAGCGGTAATAACTTCCTGGGATTTTTAATCTCTGAAATGATTTCACTCAAGGTGTGCTGGCAGCATGAGGTAGCTGAGCAGAATCAGGATGCTGTGCTCGTGATCATTTTTCCTTGTGAGATTCATCTCAGGAGACTCTTTTTCTCCTCTGTGTCACGACTTCTTAGAAATCTCTGTAGGCAAAGGATGCGTTAATTTGATGCATCCTGTGATTGCCCTTCCTCCACAACCAAATTAATTTACTGTTAGTTGAGATTCCCACAACGTTCCTTGTGCCACTGTGAAGCCTGGTATTTACGGATGTAAATAAGGAATAAATGGAGGCTTTACATAGCTCATTTGGAATAATGATACAGGCTGTGCCTCCTGGCTCTCACTCCGTGTCTCAGAGGTGTGTGGGTTTTATTTCTATAGCGTTCCTTGCAGCCCAGGTTGTTTATAACAGAATGATTTGTTTTCAGCATGAGCTGTAATGTTTTAACTGATGAGCAGCTCCCTCATAATGGAATCTGGAGGTTTTCACTGAAGCGTGTGGTTCCATCAGAGGCAGGTGCTGGATTCAAAGTTAGTTTTTGTAATACAGTCTAGTGGGCTTGGCCTTATTTCCAGAGTGATGCTGCTGCACATCCAAAATTTAATACTGTGTTGGCAGCCTCAGCAGAGGACACCAAAAATGTGCTGGGTGTGGAGAGTGTCATCGGCAGGCACAGAGGCAAGATGTGGCCCTTTAGGGTCATAAAAAATTAGCACTCTCCTCCTCTCCTCCTGTCTTCTCCAGCTCTTCTGAAAAGCTGTGTGCCTAGGTACAGCCATTTATTGTAGGTTTTTTTTTCAGGATTAACATTTTTGGTGGGCTCATCATTAAAATAGAGAGAAAAAGCTCAGAGTGGGCATACCAATGAATTTTTAGATTCCAAGCTCTCCCAAATGGTCATTATCTTACCTTCTATTTAAAGAGGAATAAATTAAATTGCAAGAGATGGTGCAACTGGTTTTGCAGATCTTATTTAATTTGGACTAGCAGTTTGCATTTACCATCTGTACAACATAATCATTAATTTTTTGTGTTTCTTCATTGTCACTGTGCAGACTGCTTTTTATTGGTGAACTCTGCCCCTTCTTACTGTTAGATTTTTATTTCTTTAAAGGAGTGTGTCTTTATAGATTTTTCTTTTAGGATGAAGTATATATAAAATTATTCATCCTACTAAATGGGCTTGCAATGAAATCTATGTGATTCATGGTCTTTGATCCTGCTATCACTTATGTGGGTGTTTAACTTTACTACTGTGCACAGTCCCAATGGGGAGAATCTTAATTTAAAAAGTACTATTCTAAAAATAATGTGAGGGAGTTTGCACATGTCCATGTTGGAATGTGAGGAACATCTCCCTCTGTAAAACCAGGCATATAAATTAAATGGGCTGTAGGGAAGATGGGAAGACAGAAAAATTATAATACCCCAAGTCTGGAAAGGTTCATTGTTGTACTGTCTCCATCCATGGTCAGTCTAAACGTAGCTATCCCTTCATTGTGTGACTGTAGAAAATGTTTTGTCTTAAAACTTGGGCTTTTAGAAAGATTTAGGGTTTTGGTCAGCATGGCCAAGCCAAACAGAGAAGGAAGGTTGTTTTGCTCAGTAAGGCAGCCCCAGAGACACGCTGGCTCTGCAGTGTGACCTGTGTATGTGCAGAGAAGGGGCTGCCAGCAGTGTGTGTAAACATGCAAGGGTTTTGTGTCCTAAAAGTGGGAGTTCCAGAGAGATTTAGTGTTTTGGTCAGCACTGCCAAGCCGAAAGGAGAACGAAGGTTATTTTGCTCAGTAAGGCAGCCCCAGAGACTCGTCAGGTCTGCGGTGTGACCCGTGTATGCGCAGAGAAAGGGCTGCCAGCAGCGCCGCCGTGCAGGGCAGTGGCACTGGGCACCCTGCGTGCCCCAACGCCTCGTGGCCGTGGGTTGCTGTAAAGGTCTAAGCCGCCGATTCCCTTCAGCTGTGCCCTGCAGGAGGGGCACTGACCGGATGCCGCGAGCGCCTGTGCCCCTTTGGGGAGCCACCCATGCGCTCCAGTGGTCCCTTGGCCACGTCCATCGCTGTCACCAACCTGCCACTTGCCCGTCTGTCTGTTCTTCCTGTCGCACCTTGTCCCGTCTCTCTGTCCCTCCCCTGTCCCTTGTCCAAGCCGGAGTCCCTCTCACTCCCTCCCGCGTCCCTCCTCGCAGCGTCCCTTGTCCCCTCCCCGCGCCCCGNACAAGTGAGTGGGGCCGGGGGGGCGGCGGGAGATGGGGAAACCCCCCGCATCCGTCTAGGAAGGGATGCGCATCTCTGGGGTGATCGGTTCGCTCGTCCAACAGATTGGATCCGGGAAGTTAATCCTGGGCTGCATATGGGAACCGTGCTGGTGCGGGGGACTGTCCCGGTGCCTGTCCCCATCGAGGGAATCGGGAGCGGTTCTGGGAGCCGCGTAGTGAAACTGGTTTGGAAACGCTTTCGGTTTTGTAGTTCAGCGGACACACATTTGTCCAGGCACCGTCGGTGCAGGTTTGAGCCCTAAATTTAGAGATGACGCTTGCCAGCCCCGGGAATGGAAGGGTAAAGGTTGTGCTTCGCTGCTGTGGTTTGCGCATCCCTGCTGCCCCAGATGGACCCTGTCCCACCGACTGTGACATGCCTAATCTTACAACTCTTTAAAATCATGTTTGGCTCACATAGGTGATCAGTTCTTAAAATCCAAAGTGCTATGTTTTGAAGGATTAGCTAAAATTTATTATGTACAGGTTAATATTACGTTTCATGTGCTTGGAGTTTGAGCCTCTAATGCCGTAGAAAGAGGCTGCCAAGGGAGCTCACCCCTGTAGTGCACACAGTGGAAGAAGTGCCAAAGCCGAAACTGAAAAAGAAAGTTTCTAACCAGCACTTGACGTTGTTTTCCTAGCATGTATTTTCTAGCATCTTGTTTTTTAATCTACAGCTTCCTTTTCTCAATTTTTTGGTGTATTTCTCTTCTCTCCCCACTCCAGAAGGAAAGTTTATCAGCCTTTCTGCCACTGAACCTGCTGCCCCACGCTGTTGGTAAAATTCTCTTTTTTAGTTATTTTTCTGGTAGCTTTTCAACTCATGACAGAGAAATCATAAGCAACTGTTGAAAACGCACAAATATTCTCATGTCCTGCAAATCAAATCTAATGAACAAACCCACCAATTATTTCTGATTAATCCTTTTGCAGTCATGATGCAGTTATGGTCAGGTTCAGGATCTGAGTTGCATTTTTGCTTAGTTTTAAAAAAGCATCCTTTGAACTGGTGTTTAATCAAGTCACCAACCAGGTCTGTTTGTTTACACAAGCCATGTGGAGAAAAGCATGTCTATTTTTTATAATCAGTGTCGGAAGCTGAAATCTGTTTTGAGCTCCCGAGTCCTATCATTTTTTTCTAAGTCTTGGTTCACAATGTTTTAGACTCTTAAAATTCAGTTATTCTACAGATTATTTTTTTGTCTTTTCAGATCACATGTAAATGCATTTAATTTGTATTGTTGTTTCTTAGCTTATAAAACCAAGACTGTATATATACGAAAACAAAAAAGTGGGACCACATATACACACAAACCTGTGTGTTTTGTTTACCAGCAACAGGGATAGAATAATGACAGGGAACAAGACATTTTTTTATACACTCAAAAATCATTTAAGACATTAAAAAGCACACAAGAGATGGAACAGATGGAACCGTGATCTTAATTTACAGCTGTGTGTGGAGGTTCACGTCTCTCTGCAGAGCCCCACAGAAGTGGCTGGGACATTCACTGGTACATCCACAGAGATTTGATGGGAGCTTAAGCTTGTATGGAATGGACTTTCCGTAGCAGATAACTGTGGGCACTTTTTTAGCCTATTTCAGTAGCACCTAGTGTGGAGCAGTGCTGTTTCCTCAGAAGATGGTATTGATTTTTGACCGCTGCTACATTTTACCCTGTACTTGCAGAGAAAAGCAGGAAGAAGTGATGCTTAAGGATAAATAGATGTTGAGATGGATATGTAGTTATCTCTTTCTATTAAATTACTGTGAGAGAGATCCGTGACATACAATTTTAAGATCTCTAAAACGTATCTTTTCATTAAGTCATGCTGCTAAAATAAATATCCATCAGCTAAGTGGTACTTTCTGTAGGAACTAGTGATGTGCTACCCTTGGGGTTCACGGCCTTGCTTTTATCATAGCAGCACTGGATACATCTCCTGCTTTAGAAGTAAATGCCTTTGTTTTATCTACATCAGCACTTGTTTCTGTGGATGCCTTGGCACAGGCTGAACATCTGGAGGCTGGCATCCTGTGGCCAGGTCCTGGTTCACTGCCATCATCCCACACGTGTCACGGGGCATCTGCATTTCCCGTTAGTGCTAAGCCTTTCTTGGTATCCGTGTCTGAAATAGCAACCATCTGATAGTGCTCTCTGCTATCTTACCCCGTAAATGCCTTAGGAAAATGAGCACGATCAAAGCTTTGGGAGAATTTTATTCACCAGTCTGACAAATAAGATCTCATCTATGATCTTCAAATGCTCGCAGGTCAGCAGTTTCAAAGAAGGTGCAGAGAAGCTGGCAGGCGTTTTCCTCTTAAGACAAATGAGATTTCCTTTTTAACTGTTAAAATGTTCCAAGGTCATGTGCTAAAAGTTTGGAAAACAGGAGTTTAGATCTGCTGTTTATTTTGCCCATTCTACAGATTTCCAAGTTCATACTCATGTCTCATGGGTAGGATTTTTGCCTGCAGTGATGTTAGGGAGTAGGGGGAATTTCAGCAATGCTTGCAGGTGCTTTTGGTGCCACTTTGGGAAGCTGATTCATGCTGGTGGCTCTTTACACTTGTGTTTATCTTGATAAGAGTCCTGTTCTGCTTGTAGTGGCTTCTGGCTGTGAAAGAAAAGGTTGCTCTCTTAGGTTTTGCTGCATTGTGCAGTCTTTCAGTTATTTTTTACAACAAAGTGCCAATATGCACACTGAATATAAACAATTAAATATGAGCATTACCACTCTGGTCACTAAATTGCGTAGCACATTCAACACAGGGATTGCACAAAAGGAAAAGTCAAGTGACAGGACCATCAAGGGCTGGGATGTCCTGGATAACAAGCCACATTATGCACTTGAAACCATCCCTTAACGGGATTTGTGGTTGTGGATCTGGGTGTGATATTTGTGTTAATACAAGGCTCTGAAGATGATTATACTTTTTGATGTACATGTGGACATGATGCTAGTATATTACTGTGTAAACCTTGCAGATCCCAACTGTCACTTAGCCTGGGCGACACAATGCCATCTCACTGTGGTTTAACCCCAGGCAAAACCCAAACACCACATGGGCACTCGTTCACTCCCCCGCCAGCGGGACTGGGGAGAGAATCGGGAGGGTAAAAGCTGGAAAAGTCGTGGGCTGAGATAATGACAGTTTAATAGGGAAAGCAAAAGCTGCACATGCAGGCGAAGCAAAACAAGGAATTAATTCACTGCTTCCCATGGGCAGGCAGGTGTTCAGCCACCTCCAGGAGAGCAGGGCCCCATCCTGCGTGACGGTGACTTGGGAAGACAAACACCATCACTCCAAACATCCCTTCTTCCTCCTTCTTCCCCCCACTTTATGTACGGAGCACAGTGTCAGATAGTCTGGAATATCCCTTGGGTCAGTTGGGGTCAGCTGTCCTGGCTGTGTCTCCTCCCAGTTTCCCATCACTTTGCAGGACCATGGCCTGCGTGCCCTGTTTTCTTGCCTGACTTTGAACAATGCCCTTTAGATAATCTTAATTATCTTGCAAGAATAGTTTAACTCTTCAGTGTCTTTGTGAGGGGAAGTATGTGCTTATAAACATTGTCAAATAAGCAGTGTTATTTGTCTACTCCAGCAAAGACAAAATATTCTTACCTAAGGTATTATCCTTATGTGCAGATTTTTCTCTCTGTATATTATAGATGAGTTCTCTATAAAGCTTGGTAGATACATTTTGATAACTGAACCATTTTAATAATGTGTTAATCTTCCTAACTGAACACATATTTGAAACTAAACTTCATAATTTCCCTTCTTCCCTATAGCAAAATTTATTTATCTAGGATCATCCATTTCATCTATTACAGCTTATGAGTAGGTGGCTTACAATGAAAAATGATGGTTAATATTATAAGAATGTTCAATCCAGTAAGTGCATTTTGACAGGCTTTGATGGCTTGAAATCAGTCTTTGTATTCAGAATGGATTACCAGATTTATTTAGTTGCCACAGCATGTTTTTGACTTTATGCTTTGAAAGTAAATATTTTGCTTATTTATACCAAAAGAAGTTGTGGCTAAGCACTTACAGGGGTATTTTCAAAACTGCTTGGCAGCTTTTAAAGCTCCTGCTAAAGCTGTGGTGAGATTCCCACTGGGAAACAAAGGCCAGTGTGAGCACATATGAAACAACTTCTATACTTAATTCTTCGCGGAAAAACAGAAAAGCTACAGTTCAGCATCAGAAATTAACATAAGCACAACCACCTGGAGGTTTATTCATGGATGAAACAATGGAATTTATCTTTGTATCCTTTGTTCTTTATTCGTGCTGGAATAATGAAGGAGTAGTGAAGCAAGCTGGTATTAGGATTCATTTTGTGGAGATTATTCCTGTTTCCACGTTCCTGTGTGATTCACCATGAGATGCTGTACAGCGGGTCTGGCCTGATTAGAAAACTCAATTAGTCCTGGTACTGCACTAAATTTTCTCCTATAAAGGTTCTGAAGATGCAGTGGCGTTGCAGGGCATGAAACAGGCAGACCAGGAGAACCATTGAATATTTTATGTGCAGAGTTTCCATAGGAAACCCAGAGGCACAATTGTAGGTGAAGTGGTGACAGAACAACTATTTCCACCCCAAGAGGATCTGTCAGTGCCAGGCTGGTGCTGTGACCCAGCTCCTTTCTCTTACTGTGCTCATGGGGATTGGCCGGGCCTGCTGAGTTCTTGGAAATGAATTGTTCACCACGGCAATGACTGAGAGGTCAGTAGGGCATATTGGGTTAATTTATTGTTGATGGCAGTAAAATTATCTGAATGGGAAGAATCCTGTAATGGCTTCATTTCGAGGGTCAATGTTTGCAGGGTCTTGTTCTGTAGTACCATGTGTATTGAGGTTTTTAGTAAAGTACACAACTGTCTTACTACTCCTAGCTTAGAGTGCAAGCTTTTGCTGGAGAGTTACAGAAACAGGAATTTCTACAGATTCTTTCACTTGAAAATCATGTCATTTCTGCTAACCTAATTTAAACTTAACTTAAACTGTGTACTCAACCAAAAAAAAAAAAAAAATCCCAGTTTCATGGGTTTCAAGGCACAAAACTCCTGAGTGGTCATCTGCATGGATCTGTTGAGGCTCTGGGTGACTATCATAGAAACACTACAGTTTAGATTTGTCAGCAGTCTGGAATTTTGCAGGAAATTCAAGGCATTTTTTTCAGTCTGTCTGATTAAAATACTTTCTCAGCCTTATAATCATGCATTAAACCAAATTTGTGCAGGTGTAAATTCTGGAGCAAATGATCCTGAACTTTTAAATTCATGCATCATCATTTTCTTAATTACATTTTTTTAGTAGAGTTTTGGTTTTGTTTGGTTGTTTGTTTTTCAGATAAAAATGTTTGAGTGTTCATGCTCATATCCACAAATGACTGATACTTTCCAGAGCTGAATGAGAGGCTGAAATAACACTGTAATCTGGTGGGCCTGGAGCACTTACCAGGCAGGTTACTAGGAATAAATGGTCACTCACCATAACTTTTAAAACAGGTAATTTGCGGGTTGGTTGGTGCTTTCTGCCAGCTGATCACAGTTTCTCTGGAAAATGTTATTTGCAACTATCAAAATGAACCATTTTATAACCTCGTAGTGGAATATTCTGTCTTCCTGTCTTAGCTGCTCTTTTAAATGGCATTAAATTTGCTAAATGGCTACCATGATGATCTAGGTAACCTTTGAAGGCTATGGCTAGAGAATACATTTTAATCTTTTATTTGAGGAGACCTTACCATTGAAGCAACTCAGAGGCAGTATCAGCACGAGGATATCAAGTGATGATAATATATGTTGTACAACATATGTAATGCCAGATGCCTTGGTGACTGCTAAGCCACCAGTGGCAGAAATAGTGCAGAAGAGAAGTAATTTCTTGGGCAGCGGGGTGAGACAACAAGAGGCAAAATTTATCTCGGGTTTTGCCTGTCTGTGTTCTATTCTACGTGGAACAAAGTGTTAGTAGAGAGGTGCTAGCTTGGTCAGCAAGAAAAAAACAAAGGGTAGTTGGTTGTGAATCCACTACTCTCTACTGACAAATCGTTAAATCACTTGATAAGTTTTAAAGTCTGTTTTAACTTAGTACCTTTTTTTGTGCCTTCAAAAGCCATCTGAGTGGCTCTGTTTATGTTAAATTCTGTGACTTTCTCTTTTTGCTCTTAAATGCTGAGTGTAAAGTGTAAGTAGAAAATGCCCAAATACACACACAAAAAAACCCAGACCTCCAAACCTTACTATGAGAATTCCTTTTATCATGTCGATGACAGATTTTTTGTTGTTGCTGGTTTCAAGTTACCGTTTTTTTTTGTGGGAATTCTCATAGTTCATGAGCCACTGGACTACAAGCTGTGCCATAATGACTTCTTGTTGGCTTTTTTGTTTGTTTCCTACCAGTTCCACCATTGTAATGTGCTCTTAGGTCTGGTAATTAACAGGCAAATAGTAAAGCAGATGTTAGTTTGCCTGTTTTATACTGAAAAAGTTGGGTGGTATTTTTCTGCTGGTTTTGTATGTATTTTTAAAACAGCTTATTTTAGTAGGAGACTTGAAAAAACCTTAGAGCTATTATCAGACTTTTGAAGATGTGATGCTGTTTCAGTAGTTTTGCATATTTAATTTCTCCTTTACATGAATATCTAGGGTTTGCCCAGAGCCTCAATTATATCTGTAACAACTGAGAGTAACTTCAGTGTTTCCCTGGACATATTTCATGCTGATCAGATGTATCAGGGAGGGATGCTGAGATCTGGTTTGCTTTTATCCTTTCTTCAGCTGGTACCAGAGCAACAGCTGCGTTTTCTTCTGTCGCCTTAAACCTGCTCTCTTGCTTCTGTTTCCAGATTTAGTAATTTTACACATTTTTGTTTCC
The DNA here is from genome assembly GCA_013389985.1 of Dryoscopus gambensis. Lineage (NCBI taxonomy): Eukaryota > Metazoa > Chordata > Aves > Passeriformes > Malaconotidae > Dryoscopus > Dryoscopus gambensis. The sequence goes on from WEIT01011418.1 coordinate 569,774, forward strand.
TCTTCTGAGACACAATGGGAGGTTGCTTTTGTCTTTGATCTTCGTTTTTCTTTAGAAATCCTACTTCAGCTTCTGAAGGGCAAAAAAAATGTTTCTAGTTCTAAGAAATTGAATGTGCCTTAGCAATTTTGACCTCATTCCCCCAAAATTGTGCCTGTGGGATTTTGTGCTGTGAATTGTAAGGTGGGTGTTACAATGCACAATGCGGTGACAGGAACACAGGGATGTCTGGGGGTGTGGATGCACTGTCCCATGTCTCACGCACTGAAAAGTCGTGAAAAAGATTATAAATAGAACCATTTAGGTTGGAAAAGACCTTTCAGATGATGGGATGCAGCTGGTGCTGTGTGCACCTAAAGAATCACAGAATATCCTGAGTTGGAAGGGACCCATGAGGATCATCAAGTCCAACTCCTGGCCCTGCCCAGGACCGTCCCCAAGCGTCACCCCCCGTGCTTGAGGACACTGTCCAAGCGCTCCTTATCTCTGGCAGCCATGGGGCTGTGACCATTCCCTGGGGAGCCTGTTCAGTGCCTGACCATCCTCTGGAGGAAGAACTTTTTCCCGATATCCAGCCTGAACCTCCCCTGGCACAGCTCCAGCCATTCCCTTGGGTCCTGTCACTGGTCACCACAGAGATCAGTGCCTGCCCCTCTGCTTCCCCTCATGAGGAACTTGCAGATTGCAGTGAGGTCTCCCCTCAGTCTCCTCCCGGCTGCACAGACCAAGTGACCTCAATCCTCTTCGGCTTCCCCTGAAGGCCCTCGAGGGAGGCGAGCAGCCACGGGTGGGAGCTGGTGATGGCCAGTATGAGGGTGAGCTACAGAAGCTGAACCACACCCGGTGTACCAGGGTGTCTGGCAGTGAGACCAACCCAAGGATCTCCTGGCTTTACGGGGCGTGCTGGTGGTAGATGCGGCTTGAAGGCATCAGTGCCGGCGGTGGAAGAACTGCCCGGAGTCATGGAAGTTCCCTGGGCGTGTCGGGTGACATAGCTCATGGCAGGAGAGCTGCCCTGTGGAGCCCGTGTCCGTCTCCCATCCAGCGGGGGTGGCGAGGAGCTGGTAGCGGCTGTGGCCGGCCTGGTGCGGGCGCTGCGGGGCGAGGGGAGGCGCCGCCGTGCCCGCC
>WEIT01011418.1:572005-607600 GCA_013389985.1 Dryoscopus gambensis
GCCGCCGTGCCCGCCCCGCCATTGCCGCCTTCCCGCCGGCTGTGCGCCTGCGCCACCTAGCGGCCCGCGCTGAGGGCCCGGTGAGGGTGGGCGAGGCAAACTGCAGAGGAGCTTCCTTGTCGAAGTGGGGAGGACTTCGGAGCGCCTTAAAAACCCTATAAACGGCGGCTGGGGTGTATTAAATGCAGCTGGAAATGATTCCGGCGTAGGATCATGCAGTCTCCTTGTAGTAGCGCCTCACCTGTGAACAGCAGGGCTCTGAGGGTGTGTGGTAGCTCTGAGAGCAGTACTGTGCTGCTTGGCTAAAACTCCTAATCCTTCTGTTTCGTTTTACAAATTACCTGGCAAATATTAATTTATTTGCAAGTATAAAAGAACTTTAACTCCTATCTTTAAATGATTCGTGATAATTTGGAGTTGGACTTCCCCTTTGACATGTACACGTTTCAACTTCACACTCATGCGATTCACATTCCCTCTCCATCTCCCTTCTCCTCCTCCTTGATAAAATAAATATTGTAATTAATCTGAGCTTTGTTTTCAAGGTCACTTCCTGGTACAACAGCGGCTGAATGTGCGTTAAATTTGAAGAAGATTTATACTGTACAAACAGTGCAGGTAAGGCGTCTGGCTCTGCTGCCGGAGTTGCCACATGTTATTAATGTAACTTCGCACCTTAAGTTTCGTTTTTCCTCCTAGGATGAGTCACACCTGTGGCTTTGCTTACCTGAGGTGTGAAACGTGAGTGCTACTGGTGTTGTGTGTTTGTATTACTGAGTCAGTGTTTGAATTTCATTTGGCTTTCCGGACAAGGAAAGGAGGAGGCATATTGGCTTGGGCATGCTGGATTCTTAAACCTTCCTGAATTTCTACTAGTACACTGAATTATTATATTTGATGTACTTTAAATATTTTCCCAGCCTTTTCTCCTTTTTAAAATACAGAAATTAATTATGCAAAGACTAAAAATTGCAGCATATGGATTTTTTTTTTTAATTTGATGGGGTTTCTCTCCTTGAGTATATACCTAAAAAAAAGATTCTAGCAAACTGAATTAAAGGTCTCTTAAACCGTGTGCTACTTGCAGCAGTGAGAAATTCTGCATGCTTGTGTCATCTGCCATTGCCTAGTAGCAAGGGCATCTCTTGCAAGTAAAACTGTATTTCTCTTTTAATACCACAGTTAGCATGAAGTGTGGCAAATTGGTAGTTGCCTCACCTTAGTGCTAAGCTGACTAGTTCACTAAGTCTCAGAAATTTTAAGGTAATTCCAGACCCTTCTCTTTGAGAAGCACAGCTGTAGTAATCTACTGAAGTTTTAAATAAGGCTTTCTTATGAAGCTCTGTACAACTCGTTACTTTGCATGAGATTTCCAAACCCAAAACCTCCCAGACTAAGTCCCTAGTTCAGGACAAAAGGAGCTCTCAAATGTTTCCACAGCCACCTACCAGTGCACCTCTGCTCCTTCTTCTGGAAGTAGCTTTGAGCACACAACCAGTTCAGAATAAGATCATAGTTGAAATGGGTGTTTCATACCAAGTTTTTTTTTTTTTAGTAGTCTTCCATTTCTTCTTGTGGCTGGGTAAAGGTAATGGCTGTTAGGCAGAGTTGCCAAGGGCCACAAAATTTTATCACATATAATGTTGCAATCCTTGTTTCTAAAGTTGTGCTAGTGATTAAGTATTAGATAATACTTAATGTATTAGATAGTACTTAAATATTATGTCTAGATAATACTTAATGAGTTGCATTAATGATTAATATTGCATCACCACATGTTGATGCAACTTAAGTCTTTAAAAATCTTTTCTATTCCCAACTGTTGGATAAAGAGAGAAGAGATTGGGATCTTTTCTGTCATCTCTCCCTGTTGCTCACTTTTTATCCACTCAAAACCTGCATGACAGCTCCTGCTTTTACCAGCAGAAACACTGGGAAGTAATCCAATGGTTCCTGGTAACTTGGATCTTGGAATTTCTCCCCCACTCCTGTATTGACATGTGCATCTCAGGTTTTTTGCATCTGGTTGAACCCTTCCACTCAGACAAACCAGCTGGGTTGCTGGTTAGACATATAGTTCACCAGAATTATTGTTTGTGGTGTTTTTGTAACTCAGGATAATCATAATGAAGCTTAGGCTAGTCTTAAGTAAAGCAAGGTAGATTTTAGATATAAATATATTTTTTTAATATGCTAAGGAAGTTTTATGTACTGGTTTGTTCTGAAATAGTGTAACTCTAGTTTTGATGGTTTTTCCCCTCTGTATTCAAAAGGATAATCTGCATTTCGACTGCTTCCCTTTTTCCCACCTTCACTTACGCAGGATTGGCATGTAAAAAAAATAAAAGTAAAAATGAACTTGTAAGAAGTTCTTTTCAGAACATTTTATTATAACATAGAAGGTTCCAGTTCTCCAGGAGAAGGATGCATAATTGGTTCAGAGAAAATTAGCAAGGAAATAAATCTGATGAAACACTCTCTTGTGTTAATGCAACCAATATTTTTCCTTTTCAAGGATTTCTGGAGTGTGTACAACAACATTCCCCCTGTGACAAACTTGCCTCTCAGATGTAGCTACCATTTAATGCGGGGAGAAAGGCGCCCGCTTTGGTACGTGTGTTGTCATCGGTCATTTCTGGGAATGGGCAGTGGAATAACCTGAAGGGGTGAAAGGTGTGGGACGGGAGTGTCTTGTTTCTGTTGGCTGCAAACACCTGAATTTAACAGACCTATGAAAGAAATACCCTGAGGTTCCTGTTCCGTTTAAAAGTGACTTGTACCAAAGAGTCTTTATTAAAAACACAGACTGTAATTTCATTGTCCACCTCTGGATGTAAATGTACAAAAATAGATTATGAAATAGAAGCTAAGAAATTAGAATGTGACTCTGAATTTCAATTTAGGAGTACACAGAATAAGTTACTTTTATTTGAATTTTTTCAGCTTGCACATTATTTCCTTCCTCTGAAGCTGGTGAAATAATGGTGCAAACAACTGATGGTGCTTAACCCTTTTTCACCTGTACAAAAGTACAGGTGAAGTACATGCTTCATATGCCTAAACGTGCCCATGCACCTTGGATTAAAAGTAATTTAAGACATTATGAGGTGCTTCATTGCAGCAAATTCCTACTTGATTGTAGAATAGTAATGGAATAAAGTAGAAATAATTGATGTTTTCCTTTCAGAAATCAAACTTGGCATCCCTTCTTCCTGTTGCAGTTCTGTTGCATCTCAGAGAACCCCAGCACTTTCTGAGGAGTTTTGATCTTTTTGGCTTCATTTGCATAGATTGTGATTGCATTAGGGTTTTTTAACTTTATCATAGTTGTATAACTTTGTGGTGACTTACTCTACAGGAGATTTCTGTCCTAAACTGCTGGAGATGTAAATTTTCTAAAGTGAAATGCATCTGAAGGTTGTGTTACTTTTCTCAAAATACTGTGACTGGTCAGGATAGCTGAAGTGGGTATGAAAAAACACTGGTGTCTGTATAAATCAACTGGGCCATCGTGTGCAGGCCTTCATATCTTTGTAGGGATGAATGAGAGCATTTGGGGGTTTGATTTTTTGGTTTTGTTTTTTCTATTTTTTGATTTATTTTGTTGAGCGACTATTAGAGGTGTAAAATGCAAAGATCATTTCTGAAAACTAAACACTTTTTTTTAAGCCCAGCAAAGTAATTTTGCATTTTAGGAAAGGGATTGCAAGAGATTGATCTCATCATCAGTAATTTGCTCACTTTTCAATAATTACTACCAAGAGGCTTTTCTCAGAATACCATTACAGTATACTGGCCAATTTCAGCATTTTATATTTGTTTTCTTTTTGAAAGAAAGAGAAATCCTGAAGTAAGAATTGAGGATGCAGATTTTGAAGATGTACTCCCAAAGCTTCCCCCTCTTTTCCCCAGCATCTGTCAGGATTGGTGGGACACCATTGATTCTGAGGAATCTCTGTAGGTATTAGTTTAGATATTCCAAAGATGAATTTTTAGGTTATTTAATTTTACCTTTACAGAGTTTTAACAGGAAGCTAGAAGCCCTAATTTAAAGTCTTAGAAAAAGAATTGTGACAGAATAAACTTGAGAAGCTCACAGGTTAGTGCATTGTGCCTTTGTCATTACAAGGCAGTTTAATGGTTACGTCTGCCCTGACCCTGGGCAGCTCCAGTCTTTTTTTAATAAGGGCAATTAATTTCTAGCTGTCACAGAACTGAAATGAAGTGTGCTCATGTTCTTTTATTAAATTGAATAAATGGAAGAGTAATAAGCTGCTTCTGTGAAAATATGCCAGAGGTTTTCCAAAATTAAAGGTTACCATAGTAAAATGTAAAATTGTTTTGTGGCTTGTTCCCATACAGTGTGCAGCCACTTCAAAGATGGTCTGTAGTCAGGGAAAATATAAGTATTTTCCAACACACAAAACTTAGGAAAGGGATTAGGTGTTGAGAGATACACTTCATATGAACAATGAAAGAATTATCTCTGATGTCAGAAGTCAGAGTCATGCTCCCTGGAGTTAGTAATTGCATTTCAGATGGGATTTTTCTGGGAAAATTAAACCACAAACATAAGGTTATTTCAATGTGGATTTGAATGTTTATATTCACTGATCTATTTCCCATAATAGGGAAGAAGAAAGCAATGCCAAAGGAGGTATATGGAAAATGAAGGTCCCTAAAGAAAGTACGGTATGTTATATTGACTCTTTACTCAGACCTTGTTTAGTAAGGGAGTTTCTTTAAACTCTATTTGATAAAGCTGTTGTAAAGCTTTTTACTTCTGACATCACCCAACACAACAACCAAACACTACTTTAACTTCCATAACCTTTTAAAGACAATGAGCAGAAGTTTCTTTTCCAATAATTCCATATCTCTTGCTTTAGATAACATTTGGCAATGAATTATAAAACAAATGAAAGCTGCAGTGTTTCAATTTTGAAACATGGTAATTTATAATCACCTTTGTTATCGAGACTGTTTGCTTATAGACATACAAAGAAAAATAGAAAGACCTTTTCCTGATAATCTATGCTAAATTATATATTTTTTCATTTAAAAGTGTGAAAGATGAAGTCTATTCAAGCATATCTTTGAGCTTTAGTGAAATAACTGTGTTTCTCTTTGCCTCCCTAATCAAATGCACGTGAGTAACTTCTGTGAACTGCCACAGAAAGGAGATTTGACCTCTTCACACATGGTGTTTATGTGTGTAAGCGTGCTCTGGATCAGGCCTTTAAACAGAAAAAGTGAAGTGTCAGAAAAATGTGACAGCCTTGGAGAAGGCATTAAATGCTGAAAGATGGTACTCAAAATTTCAGCCAAAAGTTAATTGATTTTTGCCTCTGGGCTTTTTCCTTGTATGTGAGTTGAAGCTTTCCTCCCGTGCAGTCCCAAGTGGTCGCAAAAGACTGAAATTGAAATAGTCTTTTTCCTCCTATAATCCAAGGTGCGAAGATTGTCAGAAGTGACAAGTGGTTTGGAGAGCCTGAATTACTGGGCAGTGAATTTAGGGACCCCAGAGGCCTTGTTTTTCAGAGGCTGAATGACAGCCCCTTTTTGATATGAAGGTACTTTTGATCTCTCAAACTATGCAGCACATGGCCTCAGTCACTTCTGAAAGGTTTGTTTGAAGGTGAACTTCAGTCAGCTTTCAGTGCCTTGTAAATAGCATAAATAACACCTTTATGCCTGTTTCAGTTTTTTGGCTTCATTCTTCATGACATGTGGGCACAGCTTCTCCTTGGCTAAGATGAACCATCTTGTACAGACCCAACAATTAATTCTATAACACAGCATGCACTTACAATAAATACTCTTTTTCGTCTAGACAGCCTCAGAAACAGAAGACACTCAAAACTGAGCTAGCAAACCTAACTTTTAAATTAAAAAATAATAATGTGAATGCAATTTTCTTATGTCTGCTTAGGCTGCAGTTTGGAAAGAGCTACTGCTAGCAACTATTGGAGAGCAGTTTACAGATTGTTGTGCAGCAGGTAATGATTAAGACGTTTTCCCATCATTTCTTTTCACCATATTTGCTTCTCTTCTGAGCAGGAATATCTGATTAAAGTGGCTGTTACAGTGACAGTGAATATCCTGTTAGGAATTGTCTTTCACTGGCTATCATTCCATAGAAAAGAATGGCATTTCACAAGTTTACAGAGGAGTTCAGCAATAACCTTTCAAATGGTATCTCTCACACCTGTTACACACTGACAAGGTTGTCTTGGGGTCACTTTAAGCAAATATATGATACTCTTCTGTCCACAGAGGTTGTTCTTCCCCTTGGCCATGTGCTTATGACACCACCTTTGTGTATTGTCAGAGATCCTTTCCTTGGGATGCACAGAGCAGCTGTGTCATGGAGCTCAGCCACTGCTCCCAGCTGTGGCGTGGCCTCTGAGCTCTCCACAAAGCTGCATCCTGAGAACTTCAGACCAAAAAGGGCTTCTTCAGCCTGGCACCGAGGTACACATCTTTATACTGGGACATCATTAATTTCATTAATTTTGTTTTCTTTTTTTTCCTGTTTCTGCCTTGACAAAATGTAAAGGAAAAAGAGAGCAAAGTCTGGAAAAGCTGGTGCCTGATCTCCACCAGGTACTGTTTGTGGGGTTTTAGTTGTTTCACCCTCATCCTCCCACTTCTGCTTGTAGACATCACTGTAGGTAAATTATCTTTAGTAGTTCCTATTGCTGACCTTACTGAAGGGCGTCTTGTGATTTCCTTCTAATCAAGTATAAGAGTGCTAATAGCAAATATGAATAATCCTATGGCACTTCATAAAAGGCACCATGAGGTAATATTTCCAGTAGCTTCTAAAACCAGAGTTTTTTTCTGGTAACTACTTTGTCTGGTTTGAACATTGGTATTTTCCTCACTGGAGATTGCTCTTTTTTCACATCCTCATTTTTTTTTCAGCTTTTGGGCGCTGTTTCATACTACATAAGTAGCAAATTAGACATGTCTCACTTTTAAAGTATTCCTTAATGATTCTTCCCCTTCTGTGCAGATGATGAAGTAATAGGGGTTAGTGTCAGTGTTCGTGACCGTGAAGATGTTGTGCAAGTCTGGAACATGAATTCCTCTTCAGCAAGTGAAGCAAAAGTTTTAGAAAAGATTCATAAACTTCTCCCACACACGTCTTTTAAAGCAGTCTTTTATAAATGTAAGTATTTTGTGCTGTTAATTTCCACCTCCATTAGAAAAACAAGATGCTGGTAGGGTATTTCTATGGGAATATCCTGCCTGATTCATCATTAATCACTTAGGAACGTAGCATCTGTCATTGCATTAAAATTATGTCCCTTCAATGTAGAAGTTAGCTATCATTCAAAAGATATTTTTAATTTCATCGTAGAATTTTTGTTTCATGTTTAATGTGCCTGATTCACAAAACAAATGAAACAAATCTCTCAAGACTACATGCTGTCCAATTTAATTATTCATTTAGAGGAACCATTTACAATCAAGATTTTAAGGCATCTGATATTTTAGGCTTCCTATAAATGTATTATCAGAATAGTGTATTCTGAAAGATCCCTTGATGGCACATTGTGTTCTCCTTTGACTGATTTATACATTTTTATCTTCTCTTTTTTAAATCTTTTCAACTCCTTGACAGAGTTTACATGTTCTTCTATCCCTTTTTTTCCCTTCTCTCTTCCTTAGCCCACAGAGAGCATCACGCTTTTGAAGGCTGACGTGGAAAGCATTAAGTGCATTGTATGCCAAGATCATTTGTTGTTATTTGGTGTTTTGAGCTGGTCTGGACGAGGAGGAGGATGGTGGAAGCCCTGCAGAAGTGCTACACTGGGTTGGCCCTTTTGAGTTTCTGACATTTCAAACTGGCCTATTGATACTGAAAATGAAAAAACCCCAAACAGTTGCCTTGACTATTAAATACGTGATTCATCACTTCATGTTGAGTTGGTGTTTTTAATTCTTTGTTGTTTCTTTAAAATAATATTTTGGCCACTTGTTTTTCCAACCTGATTATATTTGTTCCCATTTCATTAAGATAGTAGGCTTTCTTCTGTGCTGTGCTTGGTGAAAAGCAAACATGCACAGAGATGCTATGCTGCTCTTCCAAGACGTGCTGTACATAGAGGAATCCTGGCTTGGGGAAATGTGTTTTCAGTTTTCACTTTGAAACATTCCTATTATGTTAAAATGTACTCACTGGTTTTGTCCTAAGAGAGGGAGAAATTGCGCTGCATTTATTCTGATGTTCAGTGTTGTCTGGTCTCGCACTGACAACAGCACATACTGTAAATGTAAATAGAAAAGGGTACCTTAAATGAGCAATTAAAGAAAACACACTTATATTGGGACTAACCCTGGGTAGGATTACATTAATGCGTTTTAATTGTATTGATTTCAGAAGAGCCATTGTTCAGGTTAGAATCGGAAATTTCTCAGTAGGAAACTCTGCAAACCCTGCAAAAAAGTAGGAAACCTCATATTTAAGGGTGATAGGGTGTTTATGGTTTAACATTGTATGCTTTCTTATGGTACCTTTCTGTACAGTGATGAAAAAGGGTCATGAGTAATTGCTAATGAATTGCACAAACTGGATCCCTCCCTTCCACTTCCTTACGTATGTCAGGCCCATGTCTGCACCCACTAGGTCGGTGTCAGAATTGCTGCTGACTTTAGTGCAGAGGAAGAGATCCCATTGTCTGTAGTTCCAAACCCTCAAAACTTCCGAAGTGTCCTTTTTAAAATAAACAAAAAACACAGAAAAGAAATTTGTGTTGCAGCTTGAATAGAAATATAAACAGTGTTAACTTTTAAATATTTGTCTATATTAACTATTTGAGGTGTTTTAATATACTACCAAAGATTGATGTAGCTCCTTTTACAAGAAGCTGCAAGGTAGAGATGAACTCTGAGCTGAGCACTCCTTCATCCTTTAGAGGCTTTTGTCTGGCAGCTCTTCAAGTTGCACTGATTTCCACATCTTTGGTATATTAAGAGGCAGCCATAAAAATCAAATAAATTTTAAAATAAGTATCACACATTTGAGATTTTTTTTTTTACATCTTTATCTTGTACTTACAACTTTAACTTGTATTTATGGATTAAAACTGTGTAGTTAATGAGCATTATTAATTAAACACATTTTCTAAAATCCAAGTGTCTTGCTTCTGTAATTGCTTTCTGGCATGAAATGTTACTGGTCCTGCTTTTTCAAACCTGTGTATTTTACATTAAAACTTACTCTCTTAAAAGTTCTCTGTTTTGTTCTTAGATTAATTTTTTTTCAGTGAAGAAGTGTGAAGTACCAGTGGATAGTTGCAGGTGGGATGTACTTGGACAGCCTCCAGGCCTGTGTGATGGAGGGGAAAAGTGACTTCGAGAAGTGAGGGTTAGAACACAGTGAGGAGAAATGTTTTCCACTGCTTGATGAGCAAGATTTCTCACTTGAAATATTTCCCTGTCTTTGGAGGAAATGTAAGTGGAATACTAATGGAGAATTAATCATGCACCTCTCCCTCTGCTTCCTTTTAGTTTTGGAAACAAGCCACAGCCTCTTATTTCTCCCCAGGTTTGTTTTCAGGATGGATGTTGATTCCAGTAAGAGTTGGAGCTGCTGGCAGAAGGGGCTGATCTGGTGATGTCACTGGAACTTGCTAGTTTAAGGTATTACTTTATTCATCCAACTGAAGGCAAATATTTTTATGTTGTTGCCTTGTGTGCCTCTTTAATATTAAAGACATCTCTGCTTCAACATTGGGTTAAGACTTAAGAGACATTATTCTAGCTGTAGGGTAGGGTAGCTAGATGCTGACTGTCAAGGTCCATATTGCAAATTGTTGTAAATTTTTCATTCTCCTACGTTCTTAGTCTATAAAATCAGGGATTTCATTTTTTTCCATATGGCTTATTTCTGATGGTAGTTTTTATTACTTAGAATAAGGGTTGATGGATGTCTTCTCGCCTAAAATTCAGTGTATCTTGTGCCACAATCCAAGACTGGGCTTGGATCAAACTGGGTAGTGCAAGTTCACAGGAACATTACAAATTGCATATTGAAATTTTGCAACCATTGATTTTAAGACTTAGTAGAATTTTTGAACTGTCCTTTCATCCCTACATCCTTAGGGATGTATTTATACCAAACGATGTTGAACAGTTAATTTTTATACTCTTTTAAATATTCATTATTTTCACCTGGAGATTTGCTTTATTGAACTTGATTAAATGAGCCCCCTAGTACTTCAAAATCTCCCAAATTGTTTAAATGGATATCAGAGAAGCGCCTACAACTTCCTATCAAATAATTTCTGCTGGCATTTCAATGTAAAATTAAAACATTTAACTTTCATGGTGACAGACTGCAGAGAAACTCCAGACTAGCTGAATGAAAGAAACCTGCTTCCCTCTTGGGGTGGGAACCAGCCCTGGCTGATCCGTCCCACACTGGAATGGTGCCCTTGGGCACTATTCAGAACTGCTGAAGCTTTTCCCATAGCTGGAGCACTTGTCTCTTTTATCCAGGCTGTTTTGTGAATTTTGTGGAAACTTCATATCCTTGATACACCTGGGAAGCCAGGTGAGATGAGAGCTAAGAGGAGAGTTCTGGGTGTGTTTATAGCATCTTGTAAAAGTGCTCACAGTATCCTCCTGGGGAAAGCCTGGGTGCTGCATGGTAGTAGGTGGAGGGTGGTGTGGAGCTGGCTGAAGGGGCGCTGCCGGCCTCTTGCGTGGGCACAGGCATGGACTGTACAGAGGGAGTGATGAGTTGTTTATGGGTTGTCAAAGGTCGAAGCAGTTATTGTTTTGTAATAAAAGTTTATTCCATCCGTTCTAGAGTCCCTGGGCAGGAGCCCAGGAGTTACAGTAAAAGTCCAGTCTCTTAAGTGTTGGTAGTGGTAGTAGTGGCAGCAGCAGCGAAGGTAACAATAGTATAGTAGTAGCAACAGTATAAGATGGTAAAGAGAAGAAGATAGGTGTTCCTGCAACTAACACATATTTCTAAATTACCCAATGAGGAATTAGCACGACCCTCACCCAACCCCTTGTTGATCTATCCAGGTTAAGTTTTAATTTATGATGGTGGTCGTAACTCTGACATAAAACATACACAGAATGTTTCTATCTGTTCAATATAGGAATGGTAAACAGTGCTGGTTATGTTTTAGTTTTGTCTAGAACAGAGTTAACTTTGTAAAAGGTGAGATTAGTACACTGTAACTAGGTCTTAGGACTTTTGCTTAATGCATTTTCTTTCTTATGCTTAAGGCACTTAAAATGTATTTCAGCTTACTTAAAACTAAAACTTACTCGCAGTTCATGCCTGCGTGACTTGATATATCTCTCCTCCTCCACATTCTTTAATACCGAAGCCTGGGTGTAACAAAATCAAGAAAAATTGCAGGAAGGCAGCAGGGGCCTGCATTCCAACAAGGAAGGAGATGAAGCCCAGGGATGTGATGGGAGCACAGGGGAAGAGGAGATGCTGGCCAGGCTGTGGTTGAAGCCACCTGGGCAACTGCAGCCAGGAGGGAGAGCCATGGATTGGTAAGAGGAATGAACAGTTTTTTACTTCTGAGTGTTACACTTGTGCTGGTCTGCACCTACCCGGGGCTGAAGACAGCCACTGGCAGCAGGTGGGGCCAAGCTGTGATGCTCCCCCCAGCTTTGTGGGCATCACTAATAGCTCTCTGGGCTTCTCCAGGCTGCAACACAATGGCTGCTGAAGGGATTAGTTGGGAATTTCACTTAACAGGGATGAAGGGCTGTCTTCTGGGGCTGGCTAATTAACAGGATTTTACTCTAGTAATTAAATAGCAGTTTGTTGAACACAACTTAGTTGATGAAATCTTTGGAAAACATAACAATTAGCAGGCAAGGAACGGCAGCTTTGCCTCAAAAGCCTGTCCCCAACCAGTTGCTGGCATCGTTTTAACCTTTCATTCCCCAGCAGTGACAATGTTGACTATTAATTTATTTGGGTTTGCCGCTGTTGTTGGACAGCTTGTTCACCCTCTGCTGCCACAGCAGCTGGTTCCTCTAGGGCTTCATCTCAGCTGAAGGGGCTTGAGATGTGCCACATGTTGCTCTCTCTGGCACTGCCTTCTTAAAAGCCAGTGATGGAGGACAGGAGTGTTTGCCACCAGACAAAAGAATATTTTTATATTCTTCCTATGGCAGATTAAGCAGAGGGGATGATATCTAAGAGCTGTCTTAAAACATAAACCTGACAGAGGAAAATTATTGATCCCACACAGCTTATATAAACCCTCTCATCTGCACACACATACAGAAGGGGGAGGTGCCTTCAGTTGGAAATTGTTCCTGTCTTCATCTCTCTACTTCTCCCTGTCTTGTAATGATTCTCTTAGGACAACGAGGATGAGGAAATTAGATTAGACAAACAGTGGGAGATTCCACGTTTGCTATAAAAGCCACCTCCAATCTTTGCTACACTTTGACAGCTCTCAATTTCTTAATTTGACAAGGTAATGAACACTGGATTATTTCTGAAACCGTATGTACCACATGGCAGGGAAATGGGGGCTGCGCTTTGCACTGGCACTACCCACCCCAGCACCTTCCTTCCACCCAGGGTGCAAAATCTCATCCCTGGGAGGGAGGTGGTATGTGCTGGAGCCCGGGGCAGGAGCTGGGAGCTGTGGTGTTAGTGCAGGGCTCTGCAGGATGCACCCGTGCCAGGAGACAAGTGGACCTGCCTCTGGTGTGTGTGTCATCTCCAAGAAGCCATGCAGCAGCTTTTGACCTCCCCGTGTTTTGCTTGGCTGGGCAGTACATTGTTTTGTTCCACTCTTCCCGAGGCTGTGCAGACAGTGGAATGGGCTGGCTGAGCCAGCCAAGCTAAATACAGCAGGAGACATCCTGTGGGTACCTCCCAGGCACAGCATTCCTGGAGTGGGCGGGTGGGCATCCATACACCTGCATGGCTCTGGAGTCCAGCCTGGTGCTCTGCTCCTAGTCAAGGGGCAGGAAAAAGGGCTTTAAATGTGGTGGGGAAACTTCCAGCTGTTTGGAACAGTCAGTGGGAAGTGCAGCAGTTCTGGAGCAGTCCTGGGGTGTCCCTGCACAGTGGTGAGGCCAGGAGCAGAGTTTCAGGTTTTACCCTCCCTCTCTAAACTGCCCATTGCAAGCCCAGTGCCAGTGATGTGCTCTGTCTCGTGGAGGAACTGCGAGAGTATCCATCAGCGCACTGAGGTTCCGTAAATAAATAAGCACATGGGAGCAGGCTGGAAGTGAAGAACAAAGTAGGTATCATTCATCATATGAGGGGGTCTGGAGTATGTTCAGCTCATAATGTGTAACAGAGTTATGAACAGGCATGGGATGGATCCCCTTCTTTTTGGATCATGATTCTGTGTAATAAACATGCAAGACAATTTGTATAAAATAGTGAGGATTCTTTCCTAGAGAAGTCATTTAAAGCTATAATTGCACATCAGTGAACAGCTCAGAGGAATGTTTTGTAGTTACATTTCCATACAAGTGTGTAAAGAAAAAACAACACAGTCAGCAAGTGATGGATGGTGCATGTAATCCTGTGCCATGATGTGCCCTCCCTGGGTAATCATATTCCATGGCCTCCCACCAGGGAAGCACCTGTCCTGGCACCCCTGCCTCCCTGCTGGAGCTGTCACAGCCACGGGATGGATCACACTGTAAATCCCATCAAAGGTAGAAGGGATTTTTCCTGCATGTCTTTGGTCATGAAATAGGGGCTTTGGAGTAGGAAAATCCTGACCCAAATGCATTAGCACTGCTGGCTCTTAGCAACCTTTCAAAATAATATTTGCCTGTGAAAGGATAGGGTGGCCTTCCAGGTTAACCGGGAAATGATTCTGCGTTGTGTGGCACAGGCATGGTCTGCACAGAAAGCTTGATGGCTTTTTTTTTTTTTTCACTTTGCAATAATTTTGGGGAGACTTTTTTGTTTTGTTTGCGTTTAGTATTTCCCAGCCAGCTTGTTAGTCACTCTACATTTACACGCTGCAGCAGCAGCAGCACTCTTCTGGCTTTGTGTCTCGGATCCCCTACACTCTTGTTGTGGCGGTGTGGTGGGGGTCAGCTGGTGACTTTCCTGGAGGAAAAGTGACTTTCCAGCACAGCACCTGACCAGGGGAGCCCAGGGCGACCCCTCTCCATGTTTTCAGAAGCAGTCAGGGTAATATTTTTCCCTCTGGAGTCAGCTAACTACAAAAGTGATGTGAGCATCTTCATTGCCCTCATCTCCATCCTTCCTGCTTCTTAGAAAAGAAGTTATCTCTGCTGATTGTTCTTCGTCCTTGAGTTTCCTTGGAAGGCTCTGAATTTTCTAAAGTTTTTAAGTAATTACCAAAAACTCTGATTTAATCTTTGCCTTTTTTTTTTTGAGAGTTTATAAATTTAAAACTGCAACAGCTCAGCAAGAAAACACCTGTGAAGAGCTGAAAGCAAGTGGATCTCCTGTGAAAGGTGAAGCTGCCATGAGATGGCACTGCGACATCAGGCATGGAACCGAGCCGCTCCATCCCGCCGGGGTGTGTGGGGAAGTACCTTGCTGGAGGGAGAAAAAATGCCAGGGAAGAGAAAAGGACTTATGTAACGATAATTCTGCTATTAGTCAGGAGGAGCTGTCATGGAGCCGTGTCTGGACTGGACTTTTCCTGCTTATGCAAAGCACATAATGCTATAGGAATTCATGTATAAACAGTGCAAATAAGAGGGGAGGGAGGTTAAATTACGAACAGCAGTAAAGAAATAGATTTTCTTTAACTGTTGCTGGCAAATGCAGAAAGTCTTTGATTTCTGGGGGATTTCTGAACACAACTGCATGCTAAAAATAGTCACGGCATAACTTTTTTCTGGACTTGTGTGTGTTTCTCTCTTTCTTTGAGCACACAAAAAGTTTAAAACAAGCTGTACAAACAGGGAGAAGCTGTCATGGCTGGGCAGGTTTGCAGCTGGAGAGGGGCTGCCCTCGCGTTTCTCCTTAGGGATGGGATCTCTTCCCAGGGCTCTGAACTGCTGGTAGGACACAGGAAAAGCAATTTATGTCCCCAGTGGGGCAAAGCAACATGTTCCTTACAAAGGGCCAGGTAACACTGGTGGTGTCAGGTGACATCTCTGACACTATAAATGAAACGCTCTTGAAAAAATGTTTTGCCAACCATTTTGCTCAAAGCCAGGCAGAAACCATGGGATGGAGCATGCTACAATTTCTAATTAATTGTAGTTAGAAATACTACACAGTGGAGGGAGCCTCCGTACGCTGTGAGTGGCATCTCACCTCTCTTGAGCTAATTGGAATATCTGCCTTTCCCTCTCTTCTCCTCACCTAGGAATGAGCTCTTTTGGTGTTCAGGCAGGTGCTTGTCCAGGCCTGGCTCTTGGAAAGTGAACACAGCTCATCGAATGCATTTCTGCACTCAGAAAGTAAAAGTGGGCTGCATCTCCATGGCTTCCCTATGGTGCTGACCAGGTCAGAAGCAATTCTGAAGAAATGGGCAAAACCCATCCAGGTGAGTGGGCTGGGGTGGTGTTTCTTGTTTCCTTCCCCACAGCACGAGGAGGGATTGGTAACTAGGACCAGCAGTGGGATTTTTCCTTGCTCATGTATTAAACCACCACCCCGGGGACCTGCATTTTCCTGGGCTCCCAGGAGGAAAAGACTTTTGGTAAGGAGTAGCCTGCTGTTGGGGCCAGCTTGTCAGCACAGAAACTCTTTCAGGGCTGTAACAGGTTGCAGAAATCCACCTGAGCTCAGAGACTTCACAGCTGCCACTGCTGATTGAGGTCTGCTTTTCCCAGGCACCATGATCTGTGTTATCCCTGCCCATTACATAAAAAAAAAGAAAAAGCAGCCTCTTGTACTTGACCCACATTTTCACATTTCTCCAAGGTCCCTTTCCCCCCCTATTTTAATCCTCAATATCTGTATTTCAGTCCAGACAAGGAGCAGAGACAGGACATGTCTCCTTGCCGTGCCTCTCTGAGCCCAGCAGGCAGCCACTCCTCCCGGCACTGCCGTTCTTGGGGTTGGGCTTTATTTCTCCAAAGGCACAAAACTTAGTTTTTAAGGGTGTTTTTTAAATGGGACTTTGGGGAATAATTACCCTTTGTGCTACTTCAAAGAAGTCCCCAGCACGCTTAGCTGTACCCTCAGAGGACTGCGCCTGTTAGGAAAATACGCTGGCTTAAGCATCCAGTGAGTAATACAGACTTTGAGTGATGGTATTTAGTACAAATGGGCCAACGATCACATGCCTGAGTCTCCTAAAGCTATTCAGGAGATTTTTGCACCAATTGCAGCCTATTCATCAAAATAAGATGCCAATAAGTAAAGCATTACAACGCTTTCAGAGGGGAGTGTGCAGACTAAAGTAGGGGAATTCTGCCCCCAAATGGATATTCAATCTTATGACAAGGATTGTGTATTAAAAAAAGGGGAATGCCTTGGCTCCTGGCCATACTGTGAGCCTAGGGATAATGCTTTATCTACGTTATCTTTCAGCTGCTTTCCTGCCTCTGCCACATGTGGACATTGAAATGACATTAACAGCCAACCCCAACAGTAAACCATTTTTAAGAGAGCTTGGTTTTTGCTGGCTATACCCTGAGCTCTTGAGTTCAAGTTACCCAGATTTTTCTCCATGACTCCAAGGATGCAGCACGTACTCCTCTGATTTTTACTACCTCCCCAAGTATTTTTTAGGAAAAGCCAAGCGCCTTGGCTGCCTGACCCTAGGACATGGTGTTTTAAGGATCCAGTTCCCTGCAGAGAAGCCTGCAGGAGCTGGAAGTACCATGGTGACAAATCATGGGGTTGGGATTCACCTGTGGGGAACAATTGGTGCAGGCAAGAGAGCTCTGACTTAAGAGTAGAGCTGTCTGCATGTACCTGGTAGCACTGATCCAGAAGCAGGCATGGGGATTTTTGGCTGCTGTGGTCATCCCATGGGGGAGCTTATACTGCTGTGCAAAGGACAGGTGTTGAAGGGCCACCAGAAGGACAGGTCTGTCACGGAGAGAGGCCCAGGCTCCCTTAGATGCCAATGGCAGGGAGGTGTCATGCAGTCCATGGTCGCAGGGATGCCTGCGGTTCACACCAAAATCAAAGCCCACCAGGCTTTTGAATGGGAGGGCGGGAGTGCAGGGAAGCTCTTCCCTGCTCCGAACCATTTCCATCCCAATCAGCCCTGTCCCTGCTGCGTCACCCACACCGGTGTGTATGGGTTTGTGTTTAAACCATTACAAATGCAAATGATCCTTCTCAATTACAAAAGCCTGTTCAAACTGGCATCTTTGAAGGAAACTCTGAAAGAGCTCCTGGCACAGCTCTTCTTCAAATATTTGGAAGCTTTGCTAAGTCTCCTGTAACAAAGACAGGCGCAACCTCCTGCTCCTCGCCACCCTCCCTCCTGTGAAGCTGAGTGCTCTGCCAGAGTTTATTGAGAGAATGTCACTGCTTGAATGGTAACTGTGTGACACAAGGGGGGGCAATGGATGGAGATGCCACCTGGGACAACAACAAGGTTGTGGTGGCTGCACTGCAGCCCATCTCCAGTTGCCCTGCTTATGTATTGCTGCCACAGAGCAGCACCTGGGGGAACACCTTCCTTGCTTCAGTACCCAAGTTTCCCTCCTCATTTTCCTGCTTTGTCCTGCTGCATTGGCCTGAACTTTGTTTCCTTATTCTCTGTCACAGGGTCTCTCTGCATTGAAGATGCCCCGGGGCAGTGAGCTGTGGTCCTGCTGCTCCCCTTGCTGACATTGGCCAGGCATTCCTGCCGAAAGGATGGGCATAAACCATTAGGAGAGCACATCCCCTGGCTGATTGGAACAGGTGGAAGTGAAATGAATGATTAAATAAACACAGTGGCCACTGCACACCCTCCATCTGACACGTCCCATTTCAGATTTGATATCTGCTATCAATTGAGATTGAAGGTATTGATCCAGGCTGATTGCTGGGGACAATCAGTAAGTGGAGGGGTAATTGACTGTCATGTCTCTCATTGATTGGGCACCACAGTTCACAGCAGCCAACATTATTTTCAAGCACTTTGCAGCTTTTCCTTTAATAAAGAAATATAGACTTTAAGTAACAATGATTTATGTGCGCTGCCATTTAGAGGGTGGGTGAGGACATTCTTAGCCAACATGTCCTTGCCTTAAACAAACTGAAAGGTGTCACCAGGAGAGTGCTGGAGCAGGAAAGCATGGATTTTGGTTTGCACATTTGTCACTGTAAGCCAACACCCTGCTGTGGGACCATCCCACTCCTTGCTGCTTGGCTGCAGCAGATATTAAAAGAGGGCCTCTGAGACAGCAAAGGCACTGCACATGGGCCACAGGCCAGGAGCGTGTGACCTCCTCTCTAGGTTCCTTGAAATGTTAAAGCAACAAATATTTTATACCATGTGTTCTACCAGGGCTTGTTAGCAGCTGATCCAGAAAAACTGTCCTGGGAGAAGAACAAATTGGGAAACATCCCAAGTTGCTGCAATCAAATCCACAAAAAGCTCGTATAAAACTTTTACATATAATCAGAAGGATGGAAAAATTACCTTATTCCCTGCTGTGCACTTCAGATTAATATAGATAAACATTATTCAATCATAATACTTATGGTGACCATGAAACTTCTTTCTGTACTTACCAGGAACAGGCACAAAAAATGGCTTTTCTCCTGGAGGAGAGACTGGGTTAGCAGGCTGCAAACATTTGACTGTTGGTTTTTAACAATCTTTACAACTTGATATTGCTGCCCCTCATCTGCAAACTTTTTTGGGTAGGCACTGCTCCCTGTGAACAGAGGTCCAGTGAAATGAATGGGATTGAGTTGTTCAATGAATTCTTGTACTTAAATACCTTAGTGAATCTGGCTGTGGAGTAGGTTCAGGGATGAAGTCCCAATTTTGACTCCACAAAACCCAGAACTAGTTGACATTCCAGTCATGGCTAAGGCAAAGCAGGCTGCAGAGTTACTGTACGTGCTGGTTTCCCACCTGAACATTGTTTACAGGCAGATTTGGAGGATTTTTTGTGTTTGTCTCAGATTTCCCAATGTCTGACAGCCTGTTGGGAGCTGCCAGATGTCCAGAGATGCTGACCTCGCCTGCTAAGCATGCACAAGCTCTTTCACTGCAGGCTCAAAGCAAGCCCAGTGCCTCCAGCACCATGGGGTTGGCCGCTCACGTGATGTCTGGCCCTTTGAAGAGTGTGGAGGAAGCCCAGGATTTGCCAGGGATTCTGTCTACAGCCTGTCCCAGTGGCACACACAGCTGCAGTCAGTGTGATGCATCCTGAAGTCCTTGTCCTAGTGGGCACCACTGTTTGTTCAAGTCATTTGAGCTTCAGGAGCAATATAGTGGTGGGAATACATATGCAGGAAGAAACCAATGGATTCTGTGAATGTACGTAAAGCATGAAGGCAGCTCTGGCAGATCTGTGACAGTGTGTAGCCGCTGCTCCTTGAGCACTTGCTCTAAGCCCCAAAGTTGGCTTCTTCCATATAAATGGGACTTAATGAGCTGCCCTTGACTTTACCCAGATTTCTCATTAATTTCCTTCCCAGCTTTCAAATGGTCAAACCCCGTTTCAATGAGTTTTGGGCACTTCTCACCTACCACTGTTGCTAAGCTGAGTTGAGCTGTTCCTCTCCTTGGGTTTCGGTCTGTTAAACAGCTCAGCCCAACCTGCTTTTGGTTTGCTTTGTCTTGACTTGTGGTCTTTTTGGTGCTGCTGGTGAACCGAAACATCCATCTCATGTGTTGAGGGCAGGGCTGATTGGGGAAGTCACTGAAGCCACCGAAATTTCACAGTGACAGGCAGCAGCCCCGAGGGCATCGCTCATGAGTCAGCCACGCCGCGGGGCAGCGAGGGCGCCTGAAGAGGTTTCTCATCCCACCCAAGTTTCCTTTCCTGGGAATCAGGGTGGCTGTGCTGGGGTGCGTGGGCTGTGTGAGCTCCCAGAGAGTCAAACCCAAACTGAGCTGACGGAATAGCTGTAGTCTCAAGCACCCAGCAAAAACCTCCTGTGCTGGAGGCTTAAACTGCTGATTACACAGAGGTGGCTGGCCCTGGGTCACATTCGAGGTGCTGGCTCAGACCACGGTTAAATGTGCAAGAGAAACAGAAAAAATGCTGTGCTAGATGGGGTCAATGCATCAGTCACTTCAGAGAGAGGTAAAACCTACAAACAGCAGCCGTGTGTTGCTTACTCCTCCTCAATTTTTTTCTGTTAATCCCAACAATCCTATACTGGTGGGTTTATGGAAGTGTAAGACTGGGATCCCCTCTGACCCCTCTTAAAATAACTTGTGTGAGGGCTCCACATATACTTTTAGTGAGCAATTGCACTCTTTCCATTGCATCTGCTGAAGAGGGGATGATGAGAAGGAGGAAGGTTGTCTGAACCAGCAGTTAACGCTGAAGGACAAAAATATTAAAAAGTTTCAATGTCACAGCATTAATTTACACAAAATAAGATGCATTTCTCCTTACTGTGTGGATATATTGCAGGAATATATGACAGGACAAGCAAGGCAAATGCATGCCACAGTGAAACAAGAGTTAAACAACATCAAATCATCCCCGTGATGGATCATTAAGGATGTGGAGTCTAAATGTCTGGTAAAATTACGGCATCGTGCAGATGCTCCTATACCAGCAGTTTATTTTACATATTGCAAAGTATAGAGATAATTCCTAGTAGCAAATGCACACAAAGACCAACCCATTCCACAGTGAATGCACATTTGGATTGTTGGACAAGCTGAATTTTTAGGGGTGAGGGGGACTGAGTTGAGCTGCTGCTGCCTGGGATTACAGCTACCTTCAGCTGGAAACAGGACTCGTCTCCCTGCACCCGCCCCATCTCAGCCCAGGCGTGTGTACTGCAGGGACAGATCAACAGGGAGTGACAAGGGTTAAATAAATAACAGAGCCTGGACTAAATAGGTAAATGCTGAGGAATTTTCTTTTTTAACATGTATATATATTGTAAAAAAATTTAAGGCAACATTCCTCCTGCTAATTAGTGTTTCCTCGGTGCTGTGAAACCTACAGCTGTAGGAAGAATTCAGGAAAAGTAATCAGCAGCAGAATTAAGCAATCTGCTATAATGACAGAGCACAACATTAGGGATGGAATAATCAGAAACATATATATTTTTCCTTCTTGATTTTCATTTCCCACCCAATGATTTGCCTTTACAGGGTGTATATAAAGCAATGCCTGATAGAAATGCCCATATTTGTCTGCTACAGCTTGTAGACCTACAGCTCCGGTGAGGATGCCCATGTTAATTCCTGCCAATCACTTACAACTAATGTTATTTTTACTGTAATTTTTGAAAACCTAATGTTTGATCTGCTTTAATCCTAATTTTGCCACCCTGTCTCATATAAACTCCTTTCACTCCTTTAAGTTAGAGGGTCCAACTCCTTTAAGTGGAAGGTATCCAGACAAGAAATCCTGGAGCTTAGGTCCCTTTTTTCCCTGCCAGCCATCCCACCCAAAGGAGCAGAGCAGGAAGATGCTTCATACTGTGTTTCTGCAACCTCCAGCTCCTGCTCAGGAGAGGAAAATGCCTACACCTGTGAGCAGACAGTGAGGGGAATGGGCCTGACCTGCTCCATCTGCACAAGCTGTTTTCCCAGAGCTCCCTCAGGCTGTAGGAGCCCACAAGGAAGGTAAGATCCCCTTCAAGGAGGTGGTTTGGAGGGGAGAAGGGAAATATGGCCCCTGAGAAGGGGCTCCGATGCATTTCAGTTCTCTGCTAGTCATGGATCAAGGCTGGTTGGAACGAAGCCCCGGAAGAGACGGGAGCTCGTGTGTTGCTGTGGGGAGGTACGTCTTCTTCTTGGGGTTTGCTTGGGGGATTTTACTGGCTGCTGGGAGGGGGCTCTCATGAAAAGCTGGGAGAGAAGCAGTTTTGGTGGAGTCAGGAGTGATTTGTGTGCCCTGGTAGGCCACAGTCATTAACAGTGGCACTCGGTGAGTTTTGTGGTGGTATTTCCCAGGAACAGGCGATGTTGTTACTGGAGAAGGCCACCAGCCTTTCCCTGGGAGGTGGGAGCACTGCAGTGGTGTTGCAGGATCCTTCCAGGATGGTGGGGCAGGTGGGATTGCTGCTGGAGGTGTCTGGATGGAGCGCTCAATATGTACTCTGTTCAGCTGGGGTGTGTTGGTGCCCTGTTATCCTCCCACAAACATGGATTTCCTTCTGCTCATTCCCACGTGGAGCTTTTGCTTATTATTCACCTGTATGGAAAGTCTTGGCTAGTCCTGGAGGTTCTTAGAAGTGGCTCAAGTTCGTAACCTCTGGTATGAGGAAAGGCCTCAGGTGTTTGAATTTACATGTGGCTGCTAAAAACTTAGCTTCTATCAGAAATAAACTAGGAACTGTAAATATGTTACATTGAGGGATCTTTATAAATGCAGTTCTCTGGTTTGCATCCTATATAACCTAATGAAATTACAACTATGAAGTAACATATTTTGAAAATCGAATTTTCATAATGGAATAAGTGCAGCTGGAAGCCCAGCACTTTTATAACCTGAAAAACTTCTATTTTTGCCTTAAGGGATAAGCTTGAGATAAAAACTTACGGAAACACCTAACACTGAGGAGCCCAACGCCTCCTCATGTGCAGGAAGATGTGAGTTCCACCTGCTTCAGGCGCTAATGAAAAGTCTTGGTGCTGCTTAAATCACTTTCTGGTATTTGTCTTAGCATGGCAAAAGATCTGGTATCTTGGTGGCCAGATTCTTCTGTCACTAAAGCTGGTGAAAAGTCATGTTAGCATGACCGCTTCCAGAGCTCTCTGATCAGAGCTGATATTATTCTGTGTGTTCCTATTTCATCTGGGACACTGGCTTGCAAACAAACATACATACACAGAGCTGTTCCTCCTCCTCTCGTGTGCCCATGTCAGTGGAAATCATTGGGAACACCAGGTCTAGGGAGCAGAGATGTGTCTCTGCTCAAAACTCGTTCAGGAAATCCCAAACCATGGAGGAATGCTGGGTTAATTTTTCATCTGAGTATCAGCTGAAAGTAATGTAAACCCCAAATTAATGCAGACAATGCCTAGTCTGGTCTGCAGGCTCTCTGTATTTTTGAATTCTTTTCTACTAAAACTCAATAAAAACATGGGGGTGGAAGGTGCTGCTGGGAATTTACTTTTTGTTCTGCTTAAGTGCTGTATTTCTCAGCAGTCTTCAAGTTGCTCAGCATGAAGATATTGTTACATTAGAGCTACCGTGGGTTTAACACAATTCGGAATTTGCAGGCAAATGGATGTATTGTGTTGGGGCTTATCCACAAAGGACTGTGAAACTACAAATTACAACCCAGCTGCATTCTCTTATCTGGATTTTTTCTCCCCCATGTGCCTGTGAATCATCCCCTGTTCACAAGCAGAAGGTGTAAGGAGAAACTCAAGTGAGAGAAAGAGACCTGAAGTCAGAAGGAACCCTGACCCTGGAGATCCTGCCCATGTCCATGGACGCTTTCCTTTAGTGTCTGTAGTGCTTTCCATTAGCAGAGGGTGTGATGTCTCTGGATTCAGTGTTTTTCTGATTGCCTGAGAACTTTGTTTCTGTAATTCTCCCTAAAACTGTGGCAGATGGGGTAATAGTCAACACATCCACTGAATGCTTCTCTGATAAGGAGGAAGAAGGGGGCTACTGATTCTCTTGGATTGCTAAAAATGGAAGTAAAACAGAGAATCCACCCATGTTATGTTCTCAGCTGTTCTTCATCGTTATTCTTCCTCTTTGAAGGGAATGAAAACCCCCAGTAGGTCCCTATGGGAGAGGTAGGAGGTAGTTATGCTCTAGAGTAGTTTGAGACAACGCTTTAGCAGCTCTTGCTAGTCCTGGGCAGGTTTTGCTGACCTTGTCCCAGTTACACAGCCAAGGCCAGGTAATGTACCAGAGCCCTGTGCCACAAGCATGGACACCTGACTTGGGGACAACACTGGAACAACCAAATCTCTCTGGGCAGAGGTGCTGCACCACACAGAGACAAGACAAGTTCTTGTCTTTCATTCTTCAAAGCAAAGGGCCACATTAGCTGATTTGTGTGATACTCTGCACACCTGCTAGCCAGTAATAGGCTGAAAACCCAGTGACCCCACCATAATGTTGTTATGTTTATTTGCTTCCTTTCAAATGGCTGTTCCTATAAAGGATGCTGACAAATGGGACCTGAACTCATGCATTTAGTGGGCCAGGAAATAAATATATCAGAGAGACAGTACTTCTTTGGACTCTTCTGAGACTTGGAAGTTGCTGGCCATTCTGTTTGCTGGCTCAGTTTAAGCAGCAGAAATGTCCATGTGTTCTGTCAAAGCACTTTACTTGTGACAGGCAAAGTGCTGCCCTGAAGTGGAAGACCATTCAGAGCAAATAAATGCATTAATTCAATGCAGAGTATCTTATATTTGATACACGCCACTTCCTAATCACTTTACTGAACATCTGGATTGCCTTGAAATGAAACCAATGATGGCATCATCTTCAATTTGGACATGGGATCCATTTCAGAAGGCTTTTTCCAGGAGACCACCTCTTGGATCTTGGTATGATTTAGGTTGGGTCCTACAGGTCTAATCCAGAGTAAATACAATTAATGGTTGCTTCACTGCTGAAGGAGGACAGAAAGTAGCATACAGGAGCCAGCTGGGCCCTTTGGTACTTGTGGTCCAAATTGTAGAATCATATTAAAAAGTGCAGATGTTACCAAGGAACAGGGATTTTTCATATGTCTGAAACAGGGTCTGTGCCCCTTTTGCTTAGGCAGTACAGGTATGTTCTTGCAGAAGAAATGGGAATAATAAATTCTGACTGTTAACATGGTACAAGAGGCTGAAGTTAACCCCACTGTGCTGGTAAAAGTTGCAAAGGAACACAGAGGGTGCAGAGACACTGCGCTGGCTGCCCTGTGTGAGCGAGAGCGATGACTTAACGAATGAGAGATGCACTCGCATTGCAGTGACTCAGGCTTAGCTGAGAAACAGCAAGAACTATTTGCAACATCTTTTTGTCAACATCTGTTTGTCTCTGAGTTCATGAAAGTGGAACAAATCTCATTGATTTTTTTTTTCCTTGCATTGAAATTTTGCAAAATTGTTTCTGTTATTTTGGCAGCCAAAGTGATGCTGGAATGTTTCACCTTCTTTTTCCAAGTTTTTGAGCTGAGCTGATCAGTTGAGGTTTGTCACATAAATCATGAGGTTTTTACTTCTGTTGCTAGCCAAACTACAATCTTTATACCATAAGCCTTTTGTTGTTAATTTCTTTTTCTTTAAAACTCCAGCTTCTGGAATCATGAGAATGCATGCTGCTTTCCGTCATGTGTTTGTTTTCCCTTGAGTTTTTAGCACTGAGAACTGTGGAGAAACTTCTGGGTGTCATCTGAGGGATGAGAAATGGAATTCATTAATTTTTTTTTTTTTTTAATGCCACTGGGATAATTTTTGGAAACTATGACTCATGATTTTCAATGTTTAGATTTGGCAAGGCTGTAGTTCTCTGTGCTGCTTCCCCATGACCAGGAGTGCTGGAAGAAGCCATGTGGGGCTTGTCTCCACGGACAAGTTCCAGCACAGAGAGCCAGGGTGTGAATTCACAGTGCCCTAGTTAGGTTGCACAGATTCCCTGTGAGGATGCAGAGTGTGCAGTACCTGCCCTTCGGAAGCATTCTCAGGGCATGTCTCTGTAACATCCAGCACGTGGTTCAGAGGCCCTAGAGCTCGCGCCAACCTGCTCCAGCTCATGGACTGAAGGCAGCAGGGCCATTCCATGCTTCAAACTGTGCTTACTGGCATGGGCACAGCTCTGAGGTGATGCTGCTGTGGGAGCATTGAGCACCCCCCAGCTGTGCTGTGCTGCGTGGTTGTAGGGGGTGGGATAGCTTTGGGTGCTCCAAGTGATGCTGAGCCTCCTCAGGTGCCCAGGGCTGGCTTCTCCTCCTCCTCCTCCTCCTCCTCCTCCTCCTGGCACCCATCCCCTGTATCTGAAGGGGAGACTGAACTGGTCCATTTTCTGAGCCTTTTGATGAGGACTTGTGTATCTGGAGCTGGCCTTTCCACTCAGCAGAAGCAAATGTGATCAGCAGCAGCCCAGGGCCATGTAGGGAAAGCAGTGACCCCTTTGTGACCTCTGGGGGGCTTTGTGAGGCTTGTGTGACTTGGTTTAATGCTGGAATTTGCCCGTGGGTTCCCAACCTTCAGATTGCTATGTGCATGGCTTGGCTCCTTAGGGTCACAGAATCACAAAAATACTTCATTTACAGAATCACAGAATCAACAAGGTTGGAAAAGACCTTGGGAAAATGCTTGGGCACCCAGTGGGGAACACACTGGATGAGGATAATGTGACCTTGAGGGAGCAGTTTGAAGTTTCTTTTGGCTGTCCCCATATAGAGAAAAAATGGAAAATGAACCAGTGGGGTATACCTGGTAAAGGGGGACAAGGGGCAGAAGCAGCCACTTAGTAATTATTCAGCCCCTGGTGAAGGAAAAGCTGTGGTAGCTGCAGGATACCCGCTGTACCCAAGGCCGAGTTTAAGCAGCTGCTGGGATAAAACCCAGGAGACAGAGATGTTGCTGCTAGAGCAGCTCCTCTGGCCAGGCCAGGTGGGAAGGAAGAAGCTGCTGTGGCTGGAGTCCCCGGGAAGGGCACTCTGCCATGGGGAAACCAGGATGCTGCAGGGTGCACCGGGGCGGAGGAAGGCTGGGAGCAGGCTGAGGTCTCTGCCCCTCAGGAAGCCGTGAGGGATTTGTGTGTTTTTCAAGGCAGCAGAGACAGGATGCTGAGGGGTGGGAGAGAGACAGATTTCCTTCTGCAGTGAATAGACTGAGGTGGGGGATGGCAGCTCTGATTTAACCCTTGCCTGTTCCTTTCATCTCCAAAATGAACTGGTGGCTTAGGAAACCATTCCAAGAAACTGCAGAAATGAGAGGCACAAAAAGTACTGGGTTGTTGGCACTGGGGTGATGCTGTGAGTTTATTTTCCCAGTTCTCTCGCCCCCAGGGTGTGTCTCCCTGGCTCTGGCATTCCTTTCTACTTTGAAGTTTGTTTGTTCAGTGGCACTGGCATTGCTATGACCCACATGAACACCACTGATGCCAAGGGAGAGGCTTACGGACATCACCTTGCGTCAGGTAGAAGCAGCTCGTGGGAGACAGCTGCAGGTTTGGGTGCTGTAACAATTTTTCAGCAGAAGCCTGAAAAGATGGGATTTCATTTGTCTTTTACACCAAGGATGGGGAAAAAAATCTTAGGAGTAACTCCTGAAATGGTTTCCATTCTTGTTCAACAGAAGGCTTTTCTGCATCTCTTGTAAAGTCATTAATAGGATGATCTAAAGGAGTGGAGAAGTGGAAGGAAACCCAACTACCATCACCTCCCACTCCCACCAAGCCCTTGGAAATGCTGTGGAAACAGGACCTGCGTGAAGACCTTTAGGGCATAAGTACGTGAAGCATTTGGGAGAGGTACCTGGAACATGGGAATCCAGTGAAAACTACTTTGTTTACTGCACCAGAATCTCCCAGAGCTGCGGAGAGTCCACATGGCTGAAAGCTGGCAGCCAGGCTGCAGGTGTGGTGAAAGAGACGTGTTTTCTAAACACACTAAATACTTATTGCTCCGGCCTTTTGTAGATAAACATCAGCTCTGACTTTAAAAGAAATTAGAACAGAAGTGCTTGTATCTGGGAGGATGAATACCTGCTTCCAAGTTGGGCTTTGTAGAACTGAACTTCATAAACAAATTACTTGATGTGATTAACCAAGTCAGAGGGTTGAAGGAAATGTGCCTCTGACTCTGGCAGTATCGGGGTGGAAGCTGTAATGTGTTGGCCAGAGAATTATCCTGGGTAGGAACAAACACCCACAAGGTTCTTGGGTGTGAGGTTTCCCATTAAAGCAGTATCTTCTCTCTGGAAAAAACCCACAGCAGAAAAAAATAACCCTCCTGAAAGCCTGAATTTTTTCTGAGATTCAAAACTGTCTTGACTCTTCAGGTGTTTGATGTGCAAGGATGGCAGAGAGCAGCTGTGAACTAAAAAGAGCTAAGAATTTGTAGGATCTAGACTGACCAGATAAAGAGTTTTCAGTAGCTCTGAAAACATTTCTGCCCTATGATTGTGCTAATTTCACTAGGAAGAACAGTCCCTGCACTAACCTCATTCAGTTTTACGAGTTTGAAGGTTGGAATACACAGATACTGGCCTACTTGTTCCTATGGTAAAGGTGACTTTAAAAAAAACCCAACCAAACTTAAATATAAAGCAAGCAAAAAAATAAATGTTTTGATGATGACATAGGCAAAAAAAAAATTACAAAAACAAAATGAAAAACATTTAAAGCCTGAAATGGAGTGGCAGGCAAGACAAGCTGACCTTCTCAGTGTCTGTTTCAAGAAACAAAAACATTTCCTCATGCCAAGCATGCTCTGCATGAGCTGAGTTTGCTCGGTCTCAAGCTGATGACAGTAGCTTTTGCTGCTTTTGACAAAACAAATAATACAATGGGGATGATGGTTTTCTGTTAGGGCAGTTTTTTTCTTTCTTCCAACTGGGATATCAGGTCCCTGCCTGGTATCCGAGCTCACTCGCAAACTGGGCAAGGCTGGACAAGCCATTTCACCCAGGATGAAAATACTACTGCAGCTGGGATGTGCAAGGGTTGAAGCAAATACTGCTTTGTGCTGCTTGGAAATTATTCACTTGGGATAAAAATATATGTTTAAGGGGAGATTTCAACCCTTCCTTGGGTTGGATTAGCTATGCTTTGGTGCTCACAGCAGTTGACAAGGAGGTGACAACGGGAGAACATGACGTGTTGCGCTGTTGTCCAAAAGCGGAAGGGTAAGTGGGAACAAATTTCGCAGGTTTCTGCCTGCAGGGCTTCTGGTTTGGTACACCTGGCCTGTGGCAGGCAAACCTGGATTGCCCTGCATGTCCTCACTAAGCTGGGCAGCACAGGGCTGAGGTCTCAGCAGCCACCGGTGTCACTGTAGCAGGCATCAGTGTCACTGTGTGTCCCCCGTGAGCTGACAGCTTGGGCAGAGGCAGTGCTGTGTGCAGAAATGCTCTGGAGGTGGGTGTGGGGGAGAGGGAGGGAGGGGAGATGTGCTGGGACATGTGGACTGTGCAGAGAGCACAACGGGCGAGTGGGACCATGAGTGCAGGTGACATCCCCTTGACCACAACAACATCCCTCCCTCCAATGAGCTCTATCCATCCCATCTGGTCCAGCCTCCACCCCCAGGCTCCAGCCAAAGTTCCCAGCCCATCCAATTGCTCCAATTAATATTGTGGGGTTTTTTTCTTTATTAAGAAGGTGGCTCGAGACCTGCCTGTTTTTGAGTCCAGCTCCCTTTAATCTGTCTCTACCATGATTGAGGTTAACAGAGTTTCCTGCCCAGCAGCCTCTTTGGCAAATTAGAGAGAACCAGTGAGACACTGTCAATAAACTTCCCACTGTATAGATTTTGTCCAGCAGAGCCTGAATAAACTGGGTTATGTTGCCATATGTAATCCATGCACTTGAGGTTTGACCTAGCTCCTGTGCAAACCAGTGGGCAGGGATGTGTCTGGGAGCTGGACTCTCTGGCTGAGACAGCTGAATTTTGAAAGAGCTGGGGTGGAGCCGTGCCCTTCATTTTTGTGGACCAGTTTCATTTGTACGGGAAGATGATTGATGTCTTCCCGCGGGAGCTTTTGTCTGTGCTGGAGTGTGTCTCGAACAACATTGCCAAGATACCTTGGGGCTGGGTTAGGTAATTATTTTGTGATTAGATACTGAAATCAAATAAATAAGTTAATCATTTTACAAGTTCAGAAGAAAATACATTTATTTAATCTGAAACTTCTTCACAATGGCAATGCATAACTCTGTCATCTTCTGCATGGTGTTGGCCTCGGGTCAGATGATTTCCCACCAAACGATTCGCTAGCATCCCATGGCCTTGGTAATGCAAAGTCACCTGCTCAGAAGGAGGCAGGATTCTTGTCCTTCTCTCCTTTGGGCAGTTGATGGGAACCCTGCAAGTGGTGGTGATGGGCCAGTGTGGCTGCCATCAGTTGTCACAGTTCGTATCGGCAGCACAGAAAAGATTAGTGCACTAACAGGGGAGACTCCTCTTTTGAAAAGAGGCTTTGAATGATGTCAAGAACCACCACAACGATATGGTTTTTACATAAATAATAATTAATTACATGTAAATCAGCCTTTTCCCCACCCCTTCCATTAGTATCATCTTTGCTAAGCTCTCTGTCTTGTTTCTGTTCGCTCACTCTGAGTAGTTGAATGGCAACAGACATCATTTGCAATGCTAACGTCAGATACGGGTCAAAATGGACAAGGAAAACACAACCCAGGGTTTTATCAATGCAATAACAACCAGTTCTGTCTAGAGATGGCAGTGTACTGGGGTTTAACCTTTTCACTGCCACAGAGCCAGAAGCAGCAGGAATTTACTTTTCTGGTTTACTGTTCTGCTCTTTCCAACTTATTTTCAGCCCTTTCCTTCTCCTGGCCACTCTCTTTCTTTCCCCCTCTCTCCCCCCTTTCTGGTGTTTACAAGAGCATCTGGTAGTGTTTATCTCCCAAGACACAGGAGACTGTTGTTTTCATAGATATGTAACTAGCCTAAAAGCTTTAATCTTTGTTGATGTTGGACTTTTGGATTAAAAAATAGTCATAATAGTGGAAAAAGTTAAGATGAAATAATACTTCAGCATAGAACACTTTGGAGACAGCATCAACAGAAAAACCTTCACAGGGAAAGCTGCAATTACTGCATCTCCTTCACAGTCAATGCTGAACTTGTAGGGAGAGCAGGACAGGGAGTGAGGAGACCAATTCCCTGAGATGAGACTGCTTGTCCCACTGGAAGCAGAACACGTGGCATGTCCTCATGGAGATTTCTGCATGTGCTCCTGCAGGAGGAGTTTAAGCAGACCCAGAAATGCCAACGAGATGTTAGACATCTGTTTCCATCTCTGCTGGCTTCCAATGCTGCCTTCCAGGAAGGTTGGGCCTTCAGCGGAGTCAGACTACACATGACCTGGGGCTTGTAGCCTCTATGGAGTACTGGAGGTCAGAGGAGGAGATGGTGTTTTGGATTTGGTGTCTTGCTCTAGCAAAGTACGTTGGTTTTCTCTGAAAGCTTCAGAGATGCTGCGATTGGGTTAATTAGAAGTTGTCAAGATACAGCAAGAAGTGTTGCTGTCATCAGAGAGATGTAGAAAGCGTTACAGAAATTGGGTAGCAAAAGGCAGGTAGGTGTCTGCTGTCTGCAGAAGATCTTATTTTCTGCCTTCCCAGGGGACTAGGCACTGTCCCAAACCTGCAGCAAAGTCAGCTAGGCTGGAAGCAGACCTGCAAAATCCGCGTGGCTGCTGCTTTCCTAGCAAGAATACATTCAGTTGCTAATATTGTAAATGCTTGGTGGTACACTTTTATAGCAATAGCATTTATGTAACTGAAGATTTTTATGTAATTTAAGATTTTAAACTAAATGTCTTAATTCAGGTGCTACATACTCCACTTTCCACCCCGCTCTCCTGCCACATAAGGTGTAAACCTGACTGTAACCGCTCCCAACTTCTTGGGATAGAACATTTTTGGAAAACCTTGAATTTGGGAAGGCAGCAAGCTGATGAAAGGGAGCTTAGCAGTAACGAACCAGGCTAATAAATTACCTAATGTCACCTTAGGATAGGTCCATGGCCACCTGTCACACAGCAGCACATCAAGCTGGAGATGCACAGTCGGTCTCTCCTAACCTTTGTACCTCCTCCCGCTAACCAGGGAGCTGGTTCTGGAAAAGACCAGGCCAGTGGAGTCCTGCAAACTGAAGTGTAAAATATTAATAAGCCAAAGAGGAGCTGGAGGTGTCAGTGAGGCTCCTGCACAGTGCAGCCATGGGGGAGAGTGCTGCTGGTCTCCACACAAAGGGAATGGCAAACGGCTTCTCGGCAGAAAATTTCACCCGACCAATTTTTTTTGCATGCAAAAATGCAGATTCAGCAGCACCAAAACGGTCTGTGCACACATGCCAAACTTGTCATTTATAAAAACTCAAAAAAGCTCTGACAAATGCTGAAGCTGTTAGTTTTGACACTTCTGACATGAAACACTTTGATTTTTCATTTTGAAACTACTTTGTGTTCAAAATGTCCTTTAATTTTATTTTCAAGCAAGGGGGTGTGTGTCTCTTTTTTTTTATTCCCGCAAAAAAATCAAAATTGAAATGAAATCTTCAGATTGACTCAACATGAAATTGTTCTTGGATTTTTAATTTCACAAGGCTTTTTTTTCTTAGATGTGTTTGGCTTCAAGTCACTTCTTTTTCACCCCCAAAATTTGCCAGTTGGTTTATCAAGAACCACAGCGAACATCAGCCCCTTTGAAGGGGCACAGCTGCCACAATAGAATAGTTTTTTCGCGGCTGTCAGTTGCAGAAAGAAGGAAAAAAAAAAAAGGAGCCTTGCGTTTGCTTTCCAGGAGATTGAGTTCATTTTCTATCTGACAGGGATAAATAATAAACAGTATTTTTTTTTCCGCTGTGAGGGATTGTGTTACGTTATCTGTTTAAACATTCCGTTACATTTTAGTAATGTGAATAATGATTATTCCTGTGCTTCTGAGCTCTCTCTCTTGGCTCGGGCGCCGGAGGTTCAGGAGACACCTGGCATTGTTGACAGAGCACTGAACTTGAACGCCTCTCACTGTGACAGGGCAAGCCCAAATATTTTGGGAAGAGTCCTTGTTATGTTACGACAGGGCTTGGTAGCACTGATGCTGGGGATGGGTTTTGCTTTAATACAGAGCTGATTATGCTTTATTATTCGGGGAACAGCGTGAACTTTGGCAGGCGGGCTGCTGGGAGAAGGAGGATTGCACTTGGGCACTTATTTGTAGGATCTGCTGAAAGTCTTCCAAGAGATGCTGTCTCTCAAAAGAGACCAGGATAGGAGGCCCTGAAAGATGTTTTTCTGTGGGTGAGAAAGTGGAAGAAATATAGCTTTTTTCAAAATAATATAAATGTTTAATGTAGTCCCTCCATGTAGACAAATACCTGGGGAAGAGCTTGTATTAAAATACCTTTTTAATCATATTTTCTATCCCTCAAGGTGGTGTTTGCTTCCCACAGTGTACATCTTCTCTGTTTTATTGGTTTCCTCTCCTGAAGTCAAGCTGCATCTTGGCAGTGCTTTGTGCATCTTCAGTACTGCATGAGTGTCCAGCTCGTGGTGTTTAATCGGTCATAGACTTTCAACAAGATTGGATGTCTTGTGGCGTTTGCCAATTCATGTACGCCACGTAATTACATTCAGGAAGCAATAGGAATTAAATGACATTAATTCCCATGAATATTCATTTAAGAATCTCGACCAAATGCAGGCAGATTAATAGTCCAATGCAAATACAATGGCTATTCATTGCCCCCACAGGAAAAGGAAATATGTATTGGCTGGCAGCTCAGGACAAATGGAAATGTGCTATAGAAAAGTTATCTCTGGGTGGCTTCTGGTACAGTGGCGGCTGGAGGGACACCTCCAGGAGTAAAGAGGATTAGTGTGGGTACAGACGTGGAGAGCCTTTCCCATCCACTGAGGAACCCAGAGGAGTCTGGGGTGAATCCAACACTCATGTCTCTGCACTGCCCATGCAAATCCAAACCAACTCTGACTGCAGTGGAGCTCCTCTGGACTCACAACAGAGCAAAATGTCATTTATTCTGTGCCTGACTCCCACTGCCCTGTATGTGGAGCCAGGCTCCAGCCTGCTCTGCCTGGATCGTGATGCTGCGGGGCAGCACAGCCATTTCTTTCCCTCACAAACAGCACTAAGCTAGCTGTTCTGCTCGCTGCCTGCCCTGCCACAGCCAGCCCAGCACCAGCCCTCGGGGTGGCTCCAGGGCAGTCCTGTCCTGCCAGGCACCTCTTGGCACATGGAAGCTCGGTTCTGCTCCAGCTTGTCCTCCCAGCACAGGCCAGGACACGGCTTCTACTGTGGCCAGGGAAACTGGGAAAGTGTAACAGCAAAAGCAGATGAAGGATGCAAATGTGTTTATGACTGAGGGATTAGAATTTGGGATGCTGGAAACTGCTCTCCCCTCCCCCTAACAATATTTCATTTAAAAAATATATCTCGGTTTGGTTATAGCTCTCATTTGGGAGAACTTACAGTTTTCATTTTGTCAGACAAGCCACCTTGAGACTTTAGCTGCATCATATTATCTCTTTGTGGGACTTCCCCAACTGGAGAACATATCCTGCTTCCACTAAAGCTGCAAGTGTTGCCAAGAGCATTGGGTTCAGCCCCTAGGCTGATGTTTATACCTTTTAAAATTCCCCTTCATAGGCAAGTTGACTCTTCCAGCCCTTGAAGTTCTCTGAGCAAAAGAAAGGTCCAGTTATTTTACCTTGCACATGTACCATGTGATGGGCAGAGCTGCATTTTCTACCTTTTTGAAGATTATTTGTTGTCAGACTGATCTGACTTGCCCTGACTACACCCAAAACAAAGAAATGGGGAAAGCAGCAACCACCATCTTGCCAAGAAGGGGTTTTGCCTCAAGCTGCAATATCAGGGTACTCACAGGGCTGCTTCTGCTTGGGCTCATTTGGAACAAAGTCAGATAATCATAAAACCAGGCTGTAAATCCAATGTACATTTCTCTTTATGTCCACCAACTTTTTGGGGCAGTACATAGTGTGTATCTCATCTTTTCATGTCTGATGTAAAAGGCAGAATAACAGCTGAGTACCCACATGGGCTTTGCACCTACGCAGGAGTGCCAAGTGGGCCAGGAACCCGCCATGCAGCCTGGTGATGTGCTCTGCAAAGCCTCATAAACCAGTGACTAAAGCAGAAAGGACTCCAAGGCCTGGCTCCTGGGACATTGGAGGTGCGGCATTACAGCAGCTTGGAAAACATTCTGACTTTATACCAAGTAACACCTATAATTACAGAAGCGTCATCACCTTCGTAATTTTTTTCTTTTAGCTAACAAGCTGTAGTTGTAGCCTGTGTACATCCCTGCCAAAATCTGCCAAGCATTTGCTCTTGGGATGGTTCTGCCGGTGATGGGAATATCAAGCATCTTTCTCCAGGCACTTGTAAAACAATACAGCAGTAAACAATTCAAGTACAATTAGCAGCTACATCGGCGGAGGGGGAGGGAGAAGTCCCACCGCTGGTATTGTCTGTGGAATTAATCATGTTTTACAGAGTTGATATACTGGTTTGGATGTGTGAAGTTAAAAACAGGAGATTAAGAAGTAGCCAATAGGCGTTTATTCGAGGATGAAATGGAAAACAAGTATTTTTCTTTTTAGCGGTATGGGGGTGAGTGTTTAAAAAATGCTCTTTTAACAGGTTTAGCTCTTTTTCTTCCAACTGAAGAAACAGATGAACTAAAAAAATATAACAAGACACGCTGAAAATGATGTTTGCTTTTAAGGCTGGTGGTCCCGCCAGTCACACAAACGCCGGTGTCTCCTGCGGTACCCGGGGTGGAGGAGCGGGATGCTGAACGCTCCGCTCCGGCTGTCGCCCGTTCCCGGCCCCGCAGCGCCC
>WEIT01011419.1:1109-77558 GCA_013389985.1 Dryoscopus gambensis
CCCCATCAAAATGAAGAATTTTCTCTTAATATCTGGTCTAAACCTTTCCTCTTTCAGTTTGAAGCCAGTCCCCATTTTCCTGTTGCCAACAGTCTCTCTCCCATCATAGAATCATGGAATTTTTTGGATTGAAAGAGACTTTAAAGATCATCTAGTTCCAACCCCCAATGTCCTTTCCACCGGCGCAGCCCTGGGATTCCCTCCCCCAACTCTCTGTTAACAGTAAGAGAACAGTTGCATGTGAATGCCAGGTGGTGTCCCTCAGCCAGCTGACCTCAGCAGGTAAGTTAGCCCAGAGCCTTCAATTCATCTCTGAGCCCTGAAAACAGACCTGCTGCAGTCTGTGCAAGTACAGAAGGAGCAAACTGAGAGTAGGACCCAACTAGATTTTTCTGTTTCAATCGGAATGGAATCAATTACTCATCCAACCGTGCTTTCCTTGTTATGCATGTAAAGGATCTTCTCATTCAGGTGAATTCTGAGCCAGAGACTTTTTTAAAGGGTGTGTCATAATTCAAATAGCAAGCTGGGGCAGCTCTCCTTGGCAAGTTGGAGGTATTGAAAGGACCTTGGCTTCAATAGATGAAGATAATTGGAGAGATTGGACAAAGGAGAAAGAAGACAGGAGAAAGAGCTCATTTCATCCAGTTATGTATATAAAATGTTAAGTAATCACATAACTTGGTAGTAATGATTCATCTTGGTGATGTCTTATTAAAGTTCTGGGCTAGTTGTGTCTTGCATCCATGCTCCAGGCTGCAATGGGGACAAAAACCATCCCTGGCTTAGAGTGCTGGTTAAATATTGCATAAGGGACTCAGCTCTCTTTCCTAGGGGATGCAGGGGCTGACTCTGAAGGGGTTAATGATCCCCCTGGGTGGGGGTTTTTGAACTGGCAGGAGCAGACCACAGGTGGAGGAAAGTATCTGAAATGAGGAGAGATATGCTTCTAGGCAGTGGAAAATATGGGGCTTTGCCAGCAGCCTGCTCTTGGCAAAGTCTGCTCTTGACAACTGTAATCTTGGCAGAGACCACATACAAACTATGTACATGCTAATTCTGCTGACATTAATTAGACAGTCATTTCCTTTAGGGCCAAAGGCATTTTGGATAAGCGGGTGCTCCCTTATTGTCCAGGATTACTCTGTTTTAATCCTGGCTTTGATTTATGCAGATTTTTTTCATGCCCCTCATGGAATATCTGTCTGCAGCTCATAAGAGGAACAAGCAGTTTTCTTCAGCAATGACATGACGGCCCCAAAGTGCAGAGCAAAAGAAGAAAGAACCTTTGTCCTGTTGGTGTGAATGTCAGCCCAGGCACATGGTGTTACTGGTGACAAGATCAAGTGTCATGCTCTTAGCTTTGAATGTATAGAAAGCCAAACTCTGGACAGCCTGGGGCGAAGGAAGGTCTAAGAAATGGGAGTCACCAGATCGTTCCTGGAATGGGGATGTCATCAGAGATCTATGACATATTTGAGTTTCCAAGTATTGATGTCAGTTGAGCCCCATGCAATGAGGAATTAATTTTTTTTGCTTTGTTTGCAGAAAGTTCACTGAGTTGTTCAGTCCATGATGGAGGTGCGCCCACATCCCTGAAGATGAACCTGAGATTCTAGAAGAGGTCAGGTCCCAGCAAAAAGCCAGGGACTGCATGACTGAAGGAGGGGGTTGTTCTTCCCTAACTCCATACCAGGTCTGTGTACTTCTGAGTCATGTTATAACACAGATTTGAATCAAAACAGGGTTTGAGTCCTGAATAAATTTAAATTCAATTAGCCAAGATTCATAACACAAACTTTAGGCAACAGATATGGTTTTATACGTGCCCAGCCGAGCACATGCACAATGTTGGTGTGTGGTTCCCTCCCAGTGTCAGCCAAGCTAAATGTGGACAGCTGCAACCTTGTCGTCTCTGTCCCTGCCAGCATGGCTGCATGGCCTGACCACATTTCCCATTTCACTGCTGACTGACTGTTAGATCTGCTCCATGAACTACCTTTCCAGGGGAGCACAAGAGCACTGGCAGTGGCACAAGGGAGAGGAAGGAGTAGGAAATAGAAGGAGAAGGAGGAGAACACACAGAGCAGACAATACAGGAGAGGGAATATGGGAGCTTGGCTTAACTGCCATGGTGAGATACTATAAGGGCTTAGTGCAGTCAGATGACATCTGATTTGACCTAGAGACAGCACAGTACAGTCTGTGCTGGGTCTGGTCCAGAACAAAGCCTGCCAGATCAGAGTTAATCCTTGGAATACATTTCTGTCAGCAGCGTCAACTTATGTTGCACTACAGCTTTGCTTCACATGGCTACTGCTTCTTTTTCTGGCACTAGGAGCCCCTTGGATGCATAGGGAGAGGGCAATACCTTTCTGCTTCCCCAGCTCCATACCAAAGAACAATTCCTCTCTGACAGGCCAGTATGGCAGGAAAAATCTATTCCTTGGCACAGACAAAAGGCAGGTCAAGACGTGTGTTCCCACAGCGATTTTCTGCCTCATAAATTGCAGGTCTTTATAGGTGCAAACCCACGTGAAGAACAAAAGCTATTCCCTTGGCAACGGGTAGTATAACAAGAGATCGGAGTAGCTGGAGCTACCCCCACATGATGCTGTGTCTTGCCTCACCTGCACATTGCTTTCAGAGTCGGTGAGACTCCTGACTGTCTCCACCCTTGCCACACGGGGTTGTCATCACGATGGGATTGTCATGGGGAGTGAGTGATGCATGTACAAGCAGCAGGTCCTTTGCAGGGTCAGTTTTGGAAGGGTACTTACGCTGTCCAAGAGACCACAAGGAAGTCACTTAGCTCACTTGTTACAAATGAGTGTTTGAAATTGATGCCTTAGGATTTTAGCTTTTATATTTTCATATCCTGTAATGCTTTAGTGTTTAACTCTAAAACTCCATATAGCTGCTGTTAGCTGCTGCTCTCCTGTTAGCTGCTGTTCTCCCATTCTGGTCAGACAAAACAAATCCTCTCTAGGCCTGAAACCCAAGGACCCCTTACTGTCTCAGGCCCTGAGATATGTAAACAAAGTGGCTTAAGCAGGGAACAAATTTGGGGTAATGACTTCATTACCTGCAACTGTAACTGGAGGATTAACCCTCATACGCAAATGGACCAAACTTATAAAAGTATAGAAAACTCATGACCTGTTGTCCATTTTGGGTGTAGCCCCTGCATCTCTGACTGCCCAAAGTGTACCTTGAAGGCCCTTTAATAAAGATCTGCTTTTATCCTCTTAATTTTGTTTAGCCTCTGTTTTTAAGCAGCCCCACCAAGGCATTAAGGATTTAAAATGCATTTTTCAAAAAGGGTCACAGATTAATACAGACAAATGCTTACAAATCTTTAACAAAAGTAAACTAGGTCAAACTATTTTTAAATTGGAGAAACTCAGAAAAGAAAAAGGTGCACCTGAAGAGAAACAGCTTCCACCCCACCAATCACACAATCCAACACATTTCGAAGTATCAGAATACCTAACATACCTTCTGCTTTTGAGCTGCCCGATTTTTTTCATCTGACATCCTTTCTGTGGTATTTTTGAGAGCGTGTGAAGACAGACGAAGGGATGCTTTGGAATGAGAAGGAGTGGTAGGGACTTGAACGAGCACAGAACCANGCTATAGCACATGCGCATGTGCATGCACACAAACAGAAAGAGCCAGTGCAAGCAAGGTACCTGTGAAAAATTCCCCTTGAAGGTAGGGAAATACTCACTTTGGATGCCTTTGCCTCTCCCCAGCAGGCCAAGGGTTAGGCCCTGAGGAGCAGGGGTGTTGGCCTAGGATTCGTTGTCGTCCAGCGATTCTCTGAGTACAGCCAACATGAGAGTTTGCTGGCTCTGAGAGACCCTACTCAGAGGGAGGTTGCTGCTTGCAACCTCCAGGAGAGCTCCAAGGGTCTCATTTTGCACCGCTGTTTACAGGGCCACAAGAAAGTGGGATTTAGTCATAACAATGTTTCATCCTGGCCACAGTTTGGGTCGGCATTTCCTTTGCAAGTGTGAGAACAGGGATGTTCTCCTATTCAGGGAAGAAAAATAATTTCCAAGGCTGTTCATAAAGAAACAGGAGTTCATTAGACAGCAGCAGATCCTGGGATCAGTCCGTTTCTAATAAGCTCAAGAAGAGCTGAGCCCAGGCCCTTTATCAAGGCCTAACAAGCATTCCTTAGATGGCAGCGCAGCTTGGAAAAGGCAGGGGGATGCACCACCACACCTGAGTTTAGGTCTCTTCACTAAGGGACTTAGGACCTGGTGTTGCCTCTTTCTATGCATACACACAGTGCTGGCATAACTGGATCTGATGCAGTTATATTTCCCTAGAGATTGTGTCATACAAAGCACTATCAGAGCGGCTCCTGAATCTGTGGATTTTGTAGCTCTGAATCACCTGATATGGGGAAAATTGTAGGGATAGTGCAAAGCCTGGGCTCCTCAGGTGGGATTGAACTTGCAGGCTAAGACTGCAGTTTGGGCAATCAAATGCATTTAGGTGCCATTTGGAATGTCCCACAGTATCTGAAAAATCCTTGTGTGGCTGTCAGGCCTGACACAGGAACTGCAGGAAACCCCTAGGAGCAGCTTCACATGGCCTTTCGAAGGCAACATTCAGTGGATTTGAGCCCTACATCAATGACTCTGCTTGGGGTCCCGTACTGTCTTCAACACTATGTGCCTCAAAACTGATCCTCACCCACAAGACTGACAGGGTTTGGAAGTCCAGATCCCAATGGTGGGGCGTGCAGTCTACGCTTGATTTAGTTCTCTGTTTGGTCTTGGGATCTGCGATAAGAAGGGTATGTCTTTCTCAAAGCCCAAACTCACCTTCATTTTCATCTTAATTTGCAACCTTTTTTGCCCTGCAATCTAGATTGAGGTGACCCTCATAATGAGGTTTTCCACATAACCAGTGAACGTAATTTTGGCATTTCTCATATTGAGACACAGACAGTTTAAAGTGCTCCTTAAGACAATGCAGAGATCTGGAACCCAGCTGTACTCCTTAACCTTTCCCTCTACGTGCATGCAAAAGTTAAATAATAAACTTTTAAATTTTGTCATCAATAAAGATGACAAAAATTTTATTGAAAAATACTACATTAGAGATTTTGGTCTTATATGTAACTGCACTAGTATTTAATAAACTTCTAATCCCTGTTTTAAATATCTGCCTTTTTTCTTTCACATTTGTTTTCATTTTCATTCTGTATCCACCTGATTATCATTTCCATACATTTCATATCACTGGGGCTGGAATTTCCCATGTCTTATCTGTATGGCATTATTTTTTATTTTCTCATTATACTGCATGATTAAGTTGTTATGTAAAATTCTTTTAATCTGTTTCCATAAAACCTAATGTCTCTGGGGCAGGCTCATTAAAATCTTGTGGTTTCCCAGATGATTGCTTGGGGCCTAGAAGACACACAAGTGCCAGCCATTCATCAGTATATCATCCCTATCAGGTATATTTGTAACATGTCAGGTTTGAAGAAACAGGGCAGACTGATTAAAGACCACATTGGGAGGATTTTGTTTGCATATATGTCACTGATAAGTTAAGAAATTTTTTATTGGGGATATTCCTGTTGTAAAATTTTGATTTCATATAGCCCAGGGTATCTGTAGCCTGATCTCCTGACTTGCTGAAACCAGTGACTTTTTGGTTGGTGTAGCAGAGTGAGGGGCTATCCGTGAAAATGTATTCATTATCATACATTATGCTGGAGAGAGCTCCTTGCCAGAATGTTTTTTATCCCCACAACCAAGAAGTTTGTTAGTGAGTGAGAAATCCTGGTCCACGTTATTTTGGGATGAGTAGGTAAGAACATGACATAGAACCACAGAAAGACTTGTTAAGGTTGGAAAAGACCTCCAAGATCATCAATTCCAACTGTGAACCCACCACCACCACATGTCCACCACCAAACTGTGCCCTCATATGCCACATCCACATGTTTTTTGAACACCTACAGGTATGCTGACTCCACCACTTCCCTGGGCAGCCTGTTCCAGGGCTTTACAACACTTTTCAGTGAAAAAATTTTTCCCTATATCCTCTCCTGGCACAACTTGAGGCAATTTCTCCTTGTCCTGTCACTTGTTTCTTGGGAGAAGAGACTGACCCAACCTGGCAACGCCCTCCTGTCAGGGCATTGTAGAGAGGGATAAGGTCCCCCCGAGCCCCCTTTTCTCCAGACTAAACAATCCCAGCTCCCTCAGCTGCTCCTCATCAAACTTGTGCTCTAGACCCTTCCCTTCTCTGCTTCCTTCTCTGAGCACACTCCAGCACCCCAATGTCTTTCTTGTAATGTGAGGCCCAAAACTGATCACAGGATTTGAGGTGGAAGTCATGGAAAAGTTTGATTATCCCCCTTTCAAGGTCACTCAGGTGACTTGGCACTTTCTACCTTCTTCTTTCCAATCTGTCCGTCTTAGGACAAGCAATATCAAGGTCATTTGTCTTGTGGCATACACAGCTCTGGACACTGGCCAACAGTGGCTGCCACTGGTTTTAGAGCTCCCCAAGCACTGGTGCAACCAGATGGGAGGTAGCTGTGTGAGCACCTCCATGCCACGCAGGACAGCTCCCTTTGGTCTGGATCCTGGAGGCCAGCATGGCACCCAATATCCAGCCTACTCAGGGGACCTGACCCCATGCCTCCACATGGTGTTGTGTCATGAGCTCTTCCAGCTGGTGCTGAGCTACACCAGGCACCTCCACACTGAGTGCTCTGGAGTTGTGCCTGGATCTCTACCCCTGCCATTCTCTGTTTGATGTTTCTAGATATTTATTTGATGTTTGCTGTAATATTTGAACACAAAATCACAGAATGGTTTGGGTTGGAAGGGACCTTAGAGATCATCTCATTCAAACTCCCCTGCCATGGGCAGGGACATCTTCTGCTAGACCAGGTTGTTCAGAGCTTCATGCAGTCTGGCCTTGAACACTTGCAGGCATGGGGCATCCACAACTTCTCTTAACAACATGTTCCAGTGCCTCACCACTCTCACAGTAGAGATTTTTTTGGTAATATCTTACCTAAACCTGCTCTATTTCACTTTGAAATATCCCTGGTACTACAGCTTGCCAAACAGTTGTTTTGCCCGGAGGCATGCCTTGCCTTGGGCAATGGACGGATTTCCTCATGAATGTGTAAGAGAATGAAAGAACATCTGGACAAACCCAACAACAGGTTTTGCTTTCTGAAAGTGACTAAAGACTAAAAAATGCCCAAACCATTGTTTAAGCAAACATGATCTTCTTAGCGCTATATGTCACATTCATTTGGGAATACCTCTGTTTTATGATACTTATCACCCAGTGAATAATTCTGGACTGGACAGGGATGGGAAAGATGAGCATCATTTTGAAAGCTGGGATCATGTCTCCTGGTGCTGCAGGGCATGACTTTCCAGATTCTTCCTTATGCAATGTGCTACGCTTCACAATAAAGGCCTGGAAAGAGGAGACAGGAACTGGTACTGAAAAGCACACAGCACCTGGGTTCACTAGAAATGATGTGTGTGCACACAGGAAAAATCCTGCAACAGAAAAGGATAGCATCGATGGAGTAACATCACACTACTCAGAGATGGGATGCCAAAAATTGTAAGGAGAACTCAGTCAGTTCCAGATCACTTCATCTTAAGAAAAACTGGTAAATGAGGTTGTCTGGATCTTCACCCTTCAAAGATCTCCAGTATAAACAGACAGGCTGCATCTCTGTAAAGGTTCAAAGAAAGGCCTGCTTTGAAATACTTCCTACCATGCAGAAAGTTTGTAGCCACAGCCTAGCCTTTTGTCTCAAGCTTAGTGGTGACAATTTATCTTTCTTTTTCTTGATTTGGCTGCATCTGTCCATTTCCAAGGCAGGTCTTACTCACCTGTAACTGCTGCTTTTCATGATAAAGTCTTGTTCCCTGTCAGTGGGA
This sequence comes from Dryoscopus gambensis, assembly GCA_013389985.1. Taxonomy (NCBI): domain Eukaryota; kingdom Metazoa; phylum Chordata; class Aves; order Passeriformes; family Malaconotidae; genus Dryoscopus; species Dryoscopus gambensis. The sequence continues at coordinate 9,059 of WEIT01011419.1, forward strand.
CTGAGTTAATAATGGACTGAGGACGAAGAGAGGGCAGAAAACTGATAGAGTGATATTTTTCAGAATAAATGCAATCAAGGGCGAAAATGAATGCCTTTGCCAATTCAATTCTCTTGTTTTCAAGTATATAGTCTGTTTTAAGGAGGCTTTCCATGCCAGAGGTGTGCAGATGGGTGCAGTGGATAGCCAGAGGGAAGGAGTGGATGAGTGACCGAATGGATCTTTGTCCTCCAAAATCCCCCAGAGCAGCTTAGTACCTGCAGTCTATCAATGCCTCATCACCAGGTTGTCTTTGGCTGGCTCCTTTTTTCCCCCACAAAATTAGGCTTTTAAAAGAAGTTTATAGGTTCCCATGTTTTCACTAATTCTTTCACAAATTCCAGTGTGATGCAGAAGGCTGCCACTTGTACTTCCCAGGACCTGGGACCTTCATCATCAGCTCTAGCTATATGGGAGGGAAGACTTTTCTTGCAGAAAGCAGGAAAAAATAAAGCCATCTAAACACATTAAATCAAGTTGCCAGGGACTTGGGGTCAGGCCACTTTTTCAAGGGACAAGAGCAGAGCCAAGTTGCTTCAGAGCCCACTTAGACATAATTCCTGAAACATTGAATTTCTATGCCATTTTGAGAGTCCTAAACACTGCCATGAACAATAAATACAATATGTGGATATTAATATTTTATTAAAAGTCTTCATCTTTTGTATTCAATGGGGTTTTTTTGATACCAGACTACGGCAGCATTATCTTTGTCTTAATATACCAGTTGAAACTGGTAAAGTTGTCTGCCTCAGCTGCCAGCCTGGAACACTCCTAGCAAATGAGCTCTGCTGCTGCTAAAGTTGCACACTGGAGCAATTCACTGGAGAGGAGGTTGAAATATGAATGTCTAATAACGGCTGTGAGTCAAATAAGGATGTACTCTCTACATCATCCACCAGTGGATTAAACAGGTGCTGTTTTCTTGAATGCTCAAAGATGGCATTGCTGATGACTCATGCTGGAAACAGGAAGCTCGTTGAACACACTAATGTGTGTGCAAATCTCTCTTCCTTCAGGATGCTTGAAAAGCAGTTGGATTCCCTGGCAATTGTTCCAGCTGAAAAAGTAATTACTGGCCAGGGTGCCAACAATTCATTAATGTTAATGGCATAAATGATGTAGTGTCAAAGGTAAAATAAAATTTTATTTTATTCCCTATTTTAGTCCCTTGCACTCCTTTAAATGTCCTGATTTCTCTTGAAGGATGAAGTTTCATGATTTGATAGTATTTGGTATTTGGTATTCGGTAATTTGATTCTGTGTATTTTCTCAAGAGTGCACAGGTGCAATAACATGTTAACTACCGTCCTGTTAGCCACAGAATTTAAGTATTTAAGCATCAGTTTTATGCCATTACATTCATTTTATTTCTAGCCTTCAGCTTCTCTTCTCTGGTTCACAAATACTTTGCCAGCAGGAGCTCTCCCCTTGCTCTCTCCCCAGCAGTCCCCAGGGACTGACCTGGCTGAAAACTGAACCCTGAAGGGCATTACTAGGTAAGGCAGACCCAGCTCTGGCTGAAAGAGGGAGGGAACCCCTGTCTGGGGACAGGTGCAAGGGCTCAGTGCAGCTGGCATTTGCACCATGCCATGCAAAGTCCACATGGAAAATTAATGTGTGACAATTGGCACCCTATTACAGGAATGCTGCTCTTCCAGACACACGGTAACTTCCTTGCTGGCAAACCCTTGGTTCTGTGACTCCCATGAAGCTATCGGTGTGACTTTGCTCCCTTGGACCATCTGGATGCCACCAGCCTTCCCTCCCCAAGACCAGTTTCAAGCACTGACCCCCCATCAGCAGTGGGTGGGGATAGGCAGTAAAATCCCCTCCTTCCGGCCTGGAGTTATTTGGTGAAGACCTGGGGGGAACACAGTGAGAGAGTGCTTTGGGAAGCTCCATGAGGAGTGGCAATTAGATTTATACTGACCTACCACCACCTGGCTGGTTTATTAATTTGTGCAATCACAGCTAAGACAAATGACCATCACACTGATCTGGTCTAGTGGAAGGTGTCCCTGCCCATGAGAGGGGGTTGAAACTAGAAGGTCCTTAAGGCCCCTTTTAACCCAAACCATTCTGTGATTCTGTGAAAACTTCCTCAGCCTATAGTCAGCCAGCACATGGTGAGACTCCTCCTGCTCTCACCCTTTGGAACAGGTACACTAATCCTTGCATGGAGTGATTAGAGTTGCTGTCTTATGTTTCCTTGCCTGGTTAACCAGACTGGCAGGTTTTGCCAATCTCTACTCTGGAGAACAAGGAATCAGCTCAGAAAATGGGTGGGTTTGATTCTTCTTCTATAGCTTTTTTAATGGGCTGTGGATGACCTTACTGTTGAAATGTCACAACACATTGTGACTCTGTCTTCTTGCATCATGGTTAAAGGGAGCCAAGGAGACACCTTTGCTCTACTGCTCCCACAGAAGCTGTACCCGGGCTTTTGGAACACTGTTAGACTTGCTCTTTTACTGGAGGTGTTAGAGCTGTTGGGGACATACAAGGTCCTGAAGCCACAGAAAGCCCCATGATGGCATAGCCCAAATGTTAGCCCAGTGAGACTGGGAAGTTAGGACTGTCTTCTAAAGAAAAGACGAAAAAGAGATGCCTTGTGGTTAAAAATGGCTGGTTTGGATGTGATGGTCCCTCCAGTCTTTTTCAGGAGCTGTGTCTTGGTAACGTGGGCAAAGGATGACAGCCCTGCTGTGGCTGCGAGTGACTGGGGGACTCTTTGGATGCAGCTGAGCACCCAAGCCTTGCAATGACCCTGTGTACAGGGCGTCATCCTGACCACCAATTTGTCTGCCACTGAAGAAATTGCTTTGCTGGCTTCCAGCTGCTGAGAGGGGAGCTGCTGCAGTGACTGTGAGGGACAAGGGCTGGCAGCCACAGTGTGCTTGCCTGGTTCTAGGGCTCTGTTGGATTTGCCCTTCACCCAGGCACATCCTGTCCTTCTGGTTCCTTCTCAAGGGTTTCATCATATGAAGAGGGTGCTCCTCTTGGCCGCAGCTGATCTCACCATCAGAGGGTTTATCCTTAGCTCTGACCTCACTTCTTCTTTTTTAAAGCCATCATTGTGATTCTCCCTTAGGAATCCTCCCGTTCAATGCCAGTTAGGACTGCGCAAGGCTTACCTCAAGTATCTCCTACAGGAATTGTGCACCCCCGTCCTTTCTAACCTTTACTTTCTTTGTCACACTTTTGCCACTTTTTGTTCTTTTTCAGAGCTTTCTGACCTGGGTTCTTCAGCTGGGATGTAAATCTGATATATTATTTATGCTTTGGAGACATACCTTTGTGTTTGGGCTCTCGGAATGAGAGAAATTAGGTTGTGCCATGAGAGATTTATATAAAGATATTAAGAAAATTTCTTCACAGAAGGGGTTGTCAAGCACTGGAGAAGGCTGCCCAGGGAAGCTGTGGTGTCACCATCCCTGGAGGTATTTGAAAGGTATGTAAATATTTCACTTAGGAACATGGTTTATTGCTGGGCTTGGCAGTAGTGGGTTGATGGCTGGATTAAATGATCTTAAAGGTCTTTTCCAACCTAAACAATTCTTGGATTTTATGAAACTCACTGGAATTTTCTGCTACAATTCTGCAGGACAAATTCACATATATTTTTGTAGATGCTCTAGCCTAGATGGATGTCTTTCTTCTGCTCATCATAGCATCATCTTCCTTTTGATCTTACCCCTTTTCATCTCCCCTTCCTACCAATACTATATTCAGGGTTGGATTTTTAACTTTTCTCATCTCATAGATTTCTCTGACCTCCCCAGCCTCTGTTTCACCTCCCTGAAGAGTGTGACTGCTGTATTATCATCCTTCTCTCCTTCTGGAAAAATGGACATGCTGCAGAAGACAGGCATTTCATGCACACTGTGAAATTAAAATACAAGAATCAATTTAGAAAGAATCTTGTGAGAGAGCATCTAATCCATCTCTCAGCCCTGGAGCAGGATCCTATCAAGTTAAATAATTCCCTAGTAAGTACTGGTCTAGTCTGTTTTCCCAAGCCACTCAGGATGGAGGATCCACACCTTCCCAGGCAATCAGCTTCACTATTGTCACTGTTTGAAAATTCCCCCAATGCCTAATGCAAGCCCCTGTGATAGTTTTTCCTATCCAGTCCTTCTTTTCTGTAGACATATGTGATGTGACTGGGTGTACCCTGAGCACCTTCATTGTTTTCATGTTCTCTAATAAGTCTTCTTTTCCTGGTCTCTTATTGTTGCAGATTGCGCCTTCTCCCTGCTATGCTTTGTTTCATCTCTAAAAAAGCACATGAAAGGAGCTTCACACCCTCCCTCCATGAGAGGTGGGAAATAGGTGAGTTCTATATAATTCAGTAAGACTAGTGTAGTCATGTTGTTCAGAGAAAGTCCCTCAGGCACTTCAATAATCATCTTAAATGAAAGGGCATGAAATTATCATCACCAGAGACAGTCACATCCTCTCATCTTCCTATCTGTATCTGAAGTCCCATATGTAGTCAAATGGCAGAATCACCCCCAGTCTAGGTACCCTAGCCTGCCTGGGGACACGGTTTTATTCTGTCTGAGGTTTAAGATCTGTAAGAAATTAATTTTAATCCTGAACAGGCTGCAGTCAGGAGTTTGATTTCATTTTAACACATCTACTGTGGCATGAGACCATTTCTGAGCTGAAAAATAATTTAAGGGTGAAGACGCAATTCTCCCTTGTTTCCTTGTGATATCAGCTTTATGGACAATGGGGGACCAAGGCTCTTATCCAGTGTGATTCCCATTCTCTTAGCACTGTGGGCTTAGCTAAGAAGTGGTCCCACTGGACTACTCAATATATTGGGAAGTGTCAAAAGACCACTGTCCTTTGATGAGCTTAGTCTCAAATGGGAAGGGGGCATGAGGGCCCTTCAGTTCTTCCTGGCTGTCAGTGCAAGAAGTCCTGGAGGGTCTGTGTCCAACATGGTGCAGGACAAGATCTCTTCAGGGTAGGGTATGGTTTCAACGAGGCAGCATATTCTGATAAAACCTGCACATGACACAGGGAACCATATTAGGAATCTGGGCCTAATATGAATGGTAAATTGGTCACTGCTGCTTGTCATTAGCCCACCACGAGATGCCAGGGCTATAACCTTACCTAATCTGTGACCAGGCTGTCTTACAGCCGCATCAACACTTTCTCTTTGCTGACTTGGTTTAATTTAAAGCCAGAAGGACAATAGGAGATTTCCTTATCAGCTTCCATGTGTTTAATATCAAAACCAAACCCTGGAGGACTGGTACTCCTGCTCTGACATATTTAGCCCCAAGATCCTTTGATTGAGCCTGCTGCAAGTTGTTCCTTGGCGGTCATTTTGTAAAATGAAGCTGCGCTCTAGCTTGGAGAGGAAGCTCACTGCTTTGACACTGCCTGCTTTCCTGCTGCACTCTGGGCATGAGAGCTCCCGACTCTATGATGGGAATGACGAGATGGGAAACTAGCCGTCAAAAACTCAGCCACAGGGGAATTTCCTGGCTGGTCCTTGCTATATTTTGCTTCTTTTGGCCTAACAGTGAGAGCACAACAGGGCTTTTCAAATGGTTTCCTCTCCATCATTCATATGGATGTTGGAGGCTGAATGTTATTCAAAGTCTGCACCGAGACATACCTGATATCACCAGGAAAGCCAATCTTACCCCACAGGCTGCATACTCTAAACAGCGGAGAGACAAACAGGATCACTCATGTGAAGGAAAAGGCAAAACCTGTGTTTTAAAAGAAAAAGCAAACACTAGTGTTAGTTCTCAGCAGTATATATATTCTTCAAAGAACTTCCCTAGCTTCTACTTCCCCAAAACACCCCCTTTCCTGTTGAGGGCTCTCGCCCCCGTTCCCCTGGGCGGTGGGGCTCTCGGGTGGATGCGTGATCTGGGACGGGGTTTGCCCTGCCCCTGCACCTGCCCCGGGCACACGTACCCCGACTGTGGGCTGCGATTGGCCCGAGGATGCTCCCCGGGCCCAGGGTACTCTGGGTGCTGGGATGATTTCTCAGTCTGTGTGCTGACTCCAGACCATGTGGTCGCCAATAAAGATCTGCTGAAATATCTACAAAGATCAGCCTTTCCTAATTTCTTCTACGGGCGAAGCTGTTCCCAGGAAGGCTGCAGAACCCCACTGCGACAATTGGTCTACAAAGATGAGCCTTTCCTGATTTCTTCAACGGACTAAGCTGTCTCCAGGAAGGTTGCAGGACCGCACAGCAACACTTTCCTTCCGGTTTATAAAGCCCTTGTGGCACACAGTGCAGTGTTGAGTAAGACTTGGCAGCTCCCGGTGCTTACATCCCATCAGCATGAGAGTATCCCTTGGACTCGGCTTCCTCCTGGCTTTCCTGGACACAGGTGAGTTTTCCACTGGGACCTATGGCGTTATGAGACATGGAAGAGGTCTGAGAATGGGATGCTTTGTGTGTGAGGCTATTGCTGCTATCTGAGCCATAAACCCCCCTCATCCTGGGAGATTTGCACTGCAGAGGGGTGAGGGTGACCGGTCTTGGGGGATCTTTGGTCCTGTGAGGCAATGTGCAGGTGAGGGTGTTGGCACTTACAAAATGAGCCTGCAGACTGATTTTCTGTGGTGCTCACTGGTATTACAGCCAAGGCAGTCATCAGAGTGATTCAGGTTACCCTGAGGCAGCCAGACCTTTGGTCGGTTGAATCAGTCTCCAGGCTCATTTATTTTACTCATGTCCAGGGTTGTGTGACATTTTAGACATAATGTCAACTCAACTGTCCTTCAGCTCTGCTCCAGAAAAGCACAGCTGACTTGGAGGTCTTGGGTCACACCGGCCACTCCAAGTAGATGCCACAGCCACTGCAAGGTGCCTTAGTTGGCACCTGGGTTTAGGGAAGTGATGCATGTTAATCTACATGCTGGACCCTTGTGGGTGTGCATCATGGAAAAGATCCTGTTTGTTCTCTGTTGAAATACATGTTATTCCTTTCTAAGTGTTTCCTGCTGACTATCTGATATTCTGGTCTGCTTAAAGTGTTCCAGCAGGTATCTGGTGATTTCCCCTAATGCCCTCAAAGAGATATACAAAGAGATAATGCTTACAAAGAGAGTCTCCAGTTTGTACAAAGTACAGTCAGTACCTGCTGGCAGCTCTTGTTCCCCAGCCACTCAGGTGCCCCTGTTCACTGCAAAGAGAGAATCTGGCATCTGTGAATCCAGGGACACCTGAGTGCCTGCCAGGATGAAAGAGTTTGTAGGGCTGCTGCCATCAGCAAGTCCAGGAAAACCCTAACACAGATTGTGCAATGAAATAGGAAAAATAAGGGAAGAGAAATGTGAAAAGTGCTGATCAATGCTGAAATCAAACATCAGCAAAAGGGGAAGTGAGATCCCTTATGACTGCTGCTCAGGCATTTGTCCTCCTCTCCTCAGGGACCTGCCTCCAGTGTGAGATTTGTCACAGCATAGGAAAAAGCTGCTCTGGCCCCATGAAAACCTGCACTGGTGGTGAAGACACCTGTGGCATTATTCTGCATCAGGTCCTTATAGGTAAGACATCCTCTATGTGTGCCAGTGTGGCTTTCAGAGTAGGGCTGGCTGGGGTACTTGTCTCTCTCCCCACTTGTCACTGGTAATATGGTCCATCCTTGGATAACCTGTTCATTTTCCTTTTACTGACAGAGGACCCAGAGATCAGGATAGTCTGGGACAAGAAAAGCTCTTTATTCCTCTATTTTGAGACGCAGTTTTCTCCTGGGAGGGCTTGGTTCTTAGTTGTGGAGGGAAGTACCAAAGCCTCATAGTGGGAGGAGACACTGGCTTTTAATTCTGGCTAAGGTGAGTAGCTGAGTCAAGAGGCTGAGATGCTGAACCATGACCTACACTAAGCTGCTGACATCTGGTACTGGGGGTGCACTGGTGACGTGTGGAGAGAGAAGTTTTCCCATCCTCGAGCAGGGATGGGGACACCATGCAACTGTGCCATGCCACCAGGGCTGAGCTATCACCACATCATCGTAATCATTATCATCATCAATCAGTTTAGGTTGGAAGAAACCTTGAAGATCATCTAGTTCCAATCCCCCTGCCCTGGGCAGGGAGATATTCCATAGACCAGCTTGCTCAGAGCCCCATCCAGCCTGGCCTTGAACACTACCAGAGATGGGAGACATCCACAGCTTCCCTTGGCAGCTTGTTCCAGTGTCTCACCACCCTCACTGTCAAGAATTTCTTCTTAATCTAATCTTAATCTACCCTCTTTCAGTCTGGAGCCATTCCCTCTAGTCCTATTAGTGCACATCCTTGTCAAAAGCCCCTCTTCAGCTCTCTTGGAGCCCCTTTAGGCACTGGAAGTTGCTACAAGGTCACCTTGGAACCTGCTCTTCTCCAGGTTGAACAACCCCAACTCTTTCAGCTTGTCCTTGCAGGAGACATTGTCAACCAGTAATCATGTCCCCGTGGTTGATAAGTCAGAGCTGGTGCTGAGCCTTGACACAGCAGGACACTCAGATGTGTTAGAGGCATGGCCTCCTTGATCACTGCTCAACCTCAGTGATGTGATTGTTGCCTTTTAGGCTGGATGCTGGCTCATACCTTACCAGCTTTGGTGCTGGCAGCTCCAGTGCCTGTCTTCTGCTGGTGCACCCTCCCTTGATCCTTCAAGCACCTCAGCAGACTCAATTTAGCTCTTCTGCTCCCCTTTACACCTTTTGGGCTTGGCTGACACGGTAGACCAGACCTGCCTGTGTCAGGATGCTTGTGGCTCTGATGGACTGTGCGCTCTGCAGACTGTACACAGGCTGAGCAAGCCTGTGCTGTGCATCAGAAGCATGTGTCACACCATAGTCTCTGCAGGTGGGGTGTCCTGGCTCACTGGTGATGCTTCTCAGGGGCTTTAGGGGTTCCTCTCAGGCCCCAGGACAGCTGCCTAGAAGTTGGTACAGGAACTAACAGGAGGGGAAGGGAGTTACTTTGTGTTGAATGACTTGGCACTGCCTTCTGCTTCATGACAGGGGGGATGGCCATCTCTTCATCCATCAAGTCCTGCCTGCCATCCCATGTCTGCCACCTTGGCCCTGTCACCGTGAACTATGGGAAGGTGAGAGCAAAGAGCCGCTTGGTTTGCTGCACGGGCGATGACTGTCGGACCACCTCTGTGTCATGTAAGCTCTGGTTTTTTCCCATCTCCTCTCTGTCTGATCCATCCCAAGGTTATGCCTTCCAGGCTAAGCCATCCCTTGGTTTATTCCCCTCATTCCCTCATTGAAACCAGCTACAGCCCATGTCTTTCATTCCAGTGCCACCAGATAATGACGTGCCCAATGGATACCAGTGTCCTGCCTGCTACAGCGTGGACTCCTTTCAGTGCGGTAATGAAGTTGTAAACTGCACCGGATCTGAAGACCAATGCGTTGACCTCGCTGGGTTAATGAATGCTGGTAACTGCCTTTTATTTGGGGCTGTTTTTATTCTTCTTGGTAAAATGGGTGAAACTACTCTAAGATAAAGCGCCACTGAGATAAAAATGGGCAAAAGGTGTGAAATAAAAAAAGAGGAAGAGACCAGGAACTTAAAGCTGAAAACTGAAAACTTCAAGCAGATAGAAGGGCAGGCATTGTTTTTTCTTCCTTCTTCCCTATCAAGCATGGATAGTTGCTGGAATTCCTCATAGCATGGCATAACTGAGATCAAGAGTGGAACTGGTTTCCTGGGGCAATCTGGTACATGGGCATGTAACAAACCAGGCCAAGCCCCTGAACCTGCTGGCCCTGGCTAGGATGTATGAGGCTGAATCTGGATCCAAGCCAGCTGCCGGCTCAGTGGAGGTTCAAATGGAGCTTTGTAGAAACACTGGCTCTGCCATGGGGTAATACCAGCCACTGGGGACAAGATACTGTTGCAGTGGTGCTTCTGCGTGAGGAAAGCCAGGGACAGGTCTCTCCCGGTGAAGTCCAGCCTTTGAACAGCTCCTTCAGAAATCTTTTTCCCACCTCAGTCCTCTTATTAGAGAGAGGAAAGCAGACAGCAATTTTCCTGGTCACTTTCCTTTCTGCCCCTGCTACAGGTAAAAGACCTCCACCTTTCATGGCAGTCACACCTGTGCTCCACCAGGCAGGAAGAAACCCATGGAAATAAAGGGCAGCAGCACCAGCTCTAGAAGCAGACTGAAACAATTATCTTGTATATGGTTATGGGTGAAGTTCCTTTGAGTTGATAATATTGCCAGGTGATGATGTGATGCCTGAAGGTCCTTGCTGCAGACTTTATTAATGTGCTGTCCAAACCCTGAATTAGATCATGTTTCACAGAGACAACATGAAGGAAAGCAGGAATTTTCTTAGTCACAGTAGTGGAAATAGAGTGACAAAATTAATTCAGTGTACCACTGAAATAAAAAATGCTCCTAACTTGTCTTAGCTTGATTGATCAGCCTCTATGAGTGGAGAAGGCCTGTGCAGTGTGATAAACCTTGCAGAGGAAGCAGCAGTGTAGGGCAGCACAGGAAGGTGAGGAGCTAACAAAGTGCCTTTACATGTTATTTATATTTGAGATAAAATTGTCCAACAAAGTATTCCAGACCTCCATAACCTGCACGGCAGAGAAACATGAGCAGCATTAGCAAAAGCAAGCAACAGGAGCAAGAATATCTGAACAGGGAGTTAGACACTCAGCACCTGCTCAGGTCTCCTTCTCTTGGAAATGCTCCAGTGGCGATAAAGGTCAAGTTCAGGTTTCAGTGGGCCTGTCAGTAGGTTTCTCTCTTGGTTTGGCTAAAATCCTATAAAGCCTTTGAGAATGATTTCCTCTTAATAAATGGCTTCGGCTGTATTGTCTTTGAGACTTCTCAACTCCATGTCAAATCTGACTTGAGAGAAAGTCATCCAGTTTGAATGTTATGAGAGGGTCAGAGAGAGAAGGAGACAATGAATACCTGGAGTACTGTTACACAGCCCTGGTTTCTTTAGGAAGCTAAAGTTTGGGTAGAAGAATCTTTAAACATGAGAAAGAGAACTACTTAAGACATTTTCACTTTTTAAATTTAAATGCTTAGAAGTTTTGAAAGTCATCTTTATTCAGCAGAAAGAAAGAAGACAAACCTTAAACTATTTGTATTTCAAGTCAACCAAGATGGCCTTGCTGTTTCCTCAGCTTTGTTCAGGGGATGGGAAGAGACAGGGCTGGTGGGTTTGGAACCAGCTGGATGTAACAAGTGGACAGTTCTTGGGTTGGAAATGGGGACTGCACTGGCCAGGGTGGGAATCGTGTTGGGGATTGGATCCCCTGATGCATGGCATGTATTTCTTGTATTTCCGCTGTATAGGTGGACTGTCTCTGAAAGCTGCCATGAAGGGTTGCACCACCATTTCTGAATGCAGTATGGTAGGAGATGGAAAAAACAGCTTGGGGGCGATGGACATAAAGTTGAAACGGTTCCAGTGCAGACCAGCTGCTGCTTTGCACACTGGGGCGCTTGCTGGGGTTGCCCCTCCACACACGACCATCCTTCCTGTCCTGTCAGGATTCATCTTGCAGAAGGTACTTTTCTGACTCTCACTAGTGCTGGGTTGAACAAAACCCACAGCAAACTTCAGCAGTGGTTCGCAACTAAGTCCTGTTTGCTGTAGCTTCTTCTGTATGGGGATTTTGTTTTCAGATTAGCTCTTCTTTTATATTTTCACAGCATAAAGGCAGCACTTAGACTTCTTTTGTTTCCTCATTGATTTAGTCTCATTTAAAGCTTCATCAGTTCAATTGTGGTTGATTTTGTGTTGCATTCTCCCAGTGCTTTGTCCACACTGGGATGTGACTGCATATATTCCTTCGAATGGTTTGTTCTGTTTCCCCCTTTCCAAAATGTATGGTGTATTCCTAAATTGTAACCCGGCCTATGTTCCCTCCCCTGCCAGCCTTTCATTGGTTCAAGCCTTGGGCCCGCGGGCCCTTCGAAACTGATAAGGAGTGCCGAGAAGCACGAGGGCCTCTTTCTGCTTTGGACCTTCTGCCCTCCCCTTTCCCCTTCCCTCTCCCTTTCCCCCTTCCCCCCTTGCCGGCCCTGGACTGAAATAAACTGCTCCTGACTTCACCATCAAGAGTGATACTGTGTTTCTCTCACGGCTTGCTGCTGCCTGCGAGGGTGTAGCCCAGAGACACTCTGGAAGCCCTGGTGACCTGCTGCAGCCCCCTTCTTTCTAGAGACCCACTGGGAATGTTGCCCTCAGACTCCTGCCCTTGCTAGCTGGCAGAGAGATGGGCAGGGGTCACAGCAACACTGGGACCATATGAGACTGTGTGAGGTCTTCAAACCCTGCACAGGAAGTGGGAGCTCTCAAGACAGCCCTAAAGTCTACATCCAGTATCTCAGTGTAAGTGGCAGTTTACAAACCTACTTTTCCAGGCTCTGAAAAGGACTGGAGATGAGTTCTTAAAAGGTTAGCTCTGAGTAGAAAGGTCACTTGCCCCTTTTTGCCATCCCTTGTATCCTATTTGTCCAAGTAGGAGGAGTCCCTCAGTTCAGAGGGCTGCTTGTGGCCCTGGGCAGCCGTGAAATAATATTTGCTTCAGAGATAAGTCACTGCAATAAGCAACCTGCTTCTGGCAGAGACTTTCTCCTCATGGTTGTTCTTGCCTTAGCAGAGACTCTCCCACTTAGTATTCAGTTTCATGATTATCTGGAATAAATGCTTATGTTGGGAATATTTAATTTCATAAAATAGGTAGCTTTCCATGGTGACAAACTGCTGGGAGTCCAACTAATGGGAAACTGCAGCTCAATGCCTATTTACCTTATGTTGGCTGAACTACACCCACAGCTTGTGTAGCCTCCCCACTTCTACATTTGCCACCCCCTGGCTGTTCTGCCCCAGCCACCCCTTGCCTCATGGGTATCATACAAAAGCTCTGAAGAAAAACACCTCATCAGGCAGCATTGCCATACCTCGGAGGTAGTACTTGCTCTGGGCTAAAGGATGGAGTGGTGGGAGCTCTGGGAGATGCTGGGCTGTACAGTGAAGGAGAGGTGTTAACAAAATTCAACAACTCCCTCTGTGTCTGTTCCCAGATGAATGGCCCACTTCTGGAGCAGACTGCGGGACTATTAAGCAAAGTTCATGGTTGTGTCTGCCCCTAATAGCCCCAGCTCACAGTGCAAGTGTGCAGTGTTTTAGGTGTGGAGTTCCCGGGATCAAGCAATGCAATTTCATCTCCGAGTTCAGTGCTAGGAAAGCCTTGGCTGCTGAAACCAGACCATATCATGTGGCAGTAGTGAGAGGACTACGCCTACACGTGCATGCATGAATGTATATGTGATCAGCTTATAACTTGCAGCGTGGGGACTGAATGTTCTTGTAGTTTTTATCTCCCCAGACTTTCTCTTCTTCCCAAACAGGCTGAAACTCCTTTCTTCCTAGTAATCCCAGCAAATTATTTGGGATAAAATTTCATATTATATTTATAATAAAGGGATGTGGGTTTGAGAGTGAAAATTAATTTTTTGGGGTGGAGAGTGAACTGATAACATAGATTTAATGCAGGGAAAGGGTCTGGTTAGACTCAGTTAATTATTTGCAGAGTCTGTACAATTACAGCGTTGATGTTAGAGAAGGAACACAGCTCCCTCTTTGTGGTGTAGCAATACATTGATACTGCAGCGACCCACTCATTCAGCATTTTTCCAGATCTGATAACATCCTGGAATTAAAAAAATTTTCTGTCTATGTAAGCGTATTATCCCTGAACACATCTCCTGCACATTCATGCTGAACATTACATTACTGTCCATGGCACCCCCATGGCAGATCTTGATCCGCTTCGATGGCTCAACCCTTCGCTTTCTGTTCATTCCACTCCGACCTGTGATGTTATCGGAATGGAAAGGCTGAATGGATCTGTTCAGCCTGGTCAAGACTTGGGTGATACACATCCAGAGAGCCAGGGTGCTGGCAGCATTTCAGGGAGGACAAGGCGCAGAGCAGACAGCAGTGCTTCTGACAAGGGTTTGTGGTGCAGAAGGGAGAAGCAGCTTAATTTTGACCTCTAACTCAGTGTTGTGGCAAACAAAGCTGTTGCAATCTGAGGCTGCATAAATGATGGAGTGACGAGTGGAAACAGTCCTGCATCTTTATGACTGATACCCTTGTGCTTGGTCCTATTCCAGCATCCACATTTTAAAATGCTGTTACAAGTGGAAAACGTGAAATAAAATGCCTTATAATGAAAGTCTTCAGGTGCATAAACCTGTGAATTTACTAAAAAAAAAGGCAGGGATGGGCCTTGTTTACAGGCTATTACCACATTTACATGGAAATGATAAGATCTTAAAGGGCTCTTCTGTACACAGGAGTGCAGCAATAACCTGACAAAAAAAAAAGGAGAGAAAGCAACACCATCACTGTGCACAGAATGCAGCCATTAGACCAAAGGGTTAATCAGCTTTTGATGTCTGAAATCCGGAATGAAGACCTTTCAGAAATGGATGCAGACAGGTTAAAGACCATTCAGGCAGAGCTGGGAGAAACATGATAGACTGGAGGAAGGTGATAGGATGGTGAGCCTTCCTGATCTCAAAACTGGCTCCTGATTCTGAAGTGTGTTCAGATAAAAGCAACACAAAAGATGGAAAGAACCTCCCCGGTGACGCCAATTTACCAAACCAAAATCAAACAATGGCATCTGGGTATCAGGGAGTGATACTTGCAGATACTTGCCTCTCAGTATCTGCAGGGTGTGACAGCAGAGCTGGGGGCATGTCCAGAGATCCCCTGTAAAGCAGCCACTCTGGGGAACATGGGAAGTCCCATTGCTCACAGGGTTTAATTGAGGATATGCAGCAAGGAGCAGCCCTTGAGGTCATAGGCATATTGGGGAGGGGCAAGGAGAGATGTGGCCAAAACTCATTACTGTAAGGAATGGCTCCTGGTGATTTTAATGGGCTCTGAACCAGGCCTTAGACACCAAACTGGGTTGTTTCCATCTGCAGCTTCTCCTTATAATATATACAAGCCCTACTCCCACACAGACGCTCACATGCAGACATGTAAATACCAGAGCCTCCCTTAGATCTTGCAGATACTTCAGCCACCAGAGACACAGACACTCACAGCTCCACATGGCTGGGGCTGCCTTCCTCACCCTCAATACACACCATGTCAAACAACAGCCTTGATCTCCCAGTTTGTATAGACAAGAGGGCTCAGACCACTGTCTTCGTTTCCCAGACAGCAGAAAATTGACGATGTCCTGCCATTCTCTCTCTCTCCTCTGAAGTTTTGGTTCTTTCCCAAAATGCTGAGCCAGCCAGAAAGCCTGGTGGCAGACAGAAAACCTGTAGAGATCTGAAACAGGGAGATGGACATGCAGGAATTTTGCTCAACAGGCTGGTGATTTTGTAGGGTGGAGGGAAGGTGGGGATTTGAGCTGTCATTTGGTGGACACAGCCCTGAGCTCTGTGGGTAGACTGGAAAGGAGCAGAGCAGGAGAAGTTAGGGAGAAGGGGCTGCATGTCCGTGCAGCCATGCACCATGCAAGGCAGTTCTTATCAGATACTAAAACCCCTTGGCTCCTTCTTCCCAGCATATCTGGCTGGGAATGGTTTTTCTCTTTTTTTCTCACATTTTGGGAAGCATTTCTGCCCCCAGCAATTTTACACCCAGAGCTCAGGACACCAGGACCCAGTTTATCTGACCAGAGCTTGGGCTGGGGTTGTATTTGCAGAGGAATGCAAAATTGTTTCCCTTTTTATTTATTTATATTTTTTTAAATATAATGAGTATGTTTCCCATGAGGAAGTTTTTCCAGTACCTGGGCTGGCAGGTTCAGTCAGTATTTTGGGGCTTACACTTCTTCAAAGGCAAAGTGAAGACAAACAGGGAGTGAACAATCAGGCTTTTTTGCAGACATATGTCCTGCTGCATACCAGAGACATAATTTTTTCTACCTCTTCCAGGAAAGGATAGTTGGGCCTTGAGCCATCTGACCAAACCTGGACTTCTGCAAGGGTAATTGTCTCCATCTGAACATGTATTCAATTCCTGGGATGGCTGAGTCAGTACTGCTTTTGGACATCAGTTTCTAATTAAACTGCACATTCCCATTTGCACTGTGAGATCCACCACTGGCAGAGGCACCTCCTCCCCAGACACAAAGTATTGGGTGGGAAGGATCCCAGCCCCAGGGTGATGTATCTTCCTTGGAGAACATATTTTATCTTAAAGCTGTGCAGCACAGAGAGTAAATGCTCCACAGGTCAGTAGTAGGATAACCTTGTGTCAAAGCCTACATGGTCTCACCTCCTAACTCCCTGGACACCTTTACTGGATGAAAACCTGCTGTTTCCAAATTTTCACGGTGTTTTCCCTTCTCTGGATTGCAATTGTGAAGAACAGCATTTAGTACTCACCCCTATTGCTGACACATGGAAGAAGCACCTCTCCCATCCTATACATACCTGAACTGTGGCAGACTGTCTTAGGATCAGAGAATTGTTCAGGTTGGAAAAGACCTCTAGGATCACTGAGTCCTCTCATGTATATGAGTGAATGAAAATAAAATTCAGCCCTGCACCTAACTTGGAATCACCTAACAAATCACTCCAAGCAACCATACTTGTAAGGCTGACCAGTTACTAGGGCAAGAGCTGATGTGCAGGTGGATGGATATTTGGATGCTGCCACTGCAGACACAGGGGTTTGCTTTTCATGTATCACAGAAAGCGGGAAGTGAAAGTTTGTTTTCACAGTTCACGACCTCCCACAGTCACACCTCATGTCACGTTTCATGTCCAGGGAATAAAATCTTGAGCATCCTGCCCAGAAACTTGTGTTGTGCAGTGATGGATTCAGATTTTATCCTCAGAAGAATCTGGTAGACAGTATCAGATCATAGCACACTTTTTCCAAGCAGGATTCTGCTGGAGAACTCCTGGGATGGTGTGGCCTGCTAGAGAAAACCTGAAAATTATTGGCTGATGATTTCTAAAGGAGGAGCTGGTTGTGGGTATTGGGCTCCGTGCAGGCTAAAGGGACCTGTGAGGTTACAACTCCAGGAAACTACAAAATGTCTTGTGGTGTCCAGATGAGGACTCATCTCATAGGGCTGGTTGGATTCAAAGAGGCTGCTGCAATTTGGGAAGTAGCTTGTCACAGCCTGTCGGAAAAGTCTGATTGGAAAGTTGGTCTCAGTGCAGGAGCTCTGGAGAGATGGGAGTTGCTGCAGGTAGTGTTGCAGGATGCTGAGCTACAGAATCGGTGAGAGGCTCAGGGTATGCTTTCAAAAGTAATTAAGTTCCGACACAATGTGTCTGTAAAAGGATGGGTTTAAGATGTTTTAATTAGTTCAATTCCCTCCTTCTTTTTCTTTATTGTGTATCAGAGTCCATGACTGAGTGCTCACATACAGTGACAGTGGTCTGACACACAGCTTTGCTGGATGCAAGTTTTTGAGAAGTGTGATTCAGTCTCCTTGGTCTAGGGCTGTAGCTGTGGCTTTATTTATCTGTCTTGTGCTCTCAAACCTCCATGGTTCACTCAAGAAATTTGCAGACATGAACGTGGGAAACTGTTTTTTTCCTAAAATGGGAGATGAAATTGTCATTGTTTGCACGATGGCAAAAGGGGCGCTTCAGGAAATTAATTATAGTGTTACAAGATCCTTCAGATTACAGGAAGTGATGAATCGTAATGCCAATTACGTGCTAGAGTTGCTATAAGCTGCCAAATTCTAATATGTACCATGAGCCATGAACGGCCTCAGACTAAATGCACATGGCACTTAGGACACTAAGGTCTGCTGGGAAATATAAAAGCCATAGAATTATAAATCACAGATTCATTAAGGCTTGAAAAGCCCTTCAAGACCATCAAGTCCAACCTTTGAACTGGACACCGCCACACCCACTAAACCATGTCATGGAGTGCTGTGTCTACTTCTACTGGACCTGGCAAGTAGACCTGGCCACTGACCAACACTGTTCAAGTATTACCAAGTAATTAACAAGTACCATTCCCCATTTCCAGCTTCTCTTCCTTCCAGTTTTGTGTAGAAACTCCTGCCTGTGGGCTCTGTTCCCCTTGCCTGCTTGGAAAGGTTGAGGGGTAAGCTGCGACAGGCAGCTGTGGAAACTCCCTGTTTGCATCTTCATGGCTGATGTTCAGCTCCTGCAGAAAATCCAGACAGTCTGGATGAAATCCAAACTGTGCATGTGGCATGTATCTTTCTCAGTCCTTTATCATGATGAAATTTTGATGTTTCATGGCTAGTTAAACAATAAATATGGTGACTCAGACTGTGCAGAGGGAGACCTTCAAGCTGTTTAGTACAGTCCTGAGCAGGAGAAGGGGAAGGACTGGTGGGGGATCAGAAGTTACTGGAGTCTGTGACGCACATTCCTGGTACACATCTACGCTCTCCCATGCCTCCATCTGCGCTGGTTGTGGCAGTTCCTCTCTCCACAGCCCATCTGCAGCACATGAGGAACTGCTCACCCACTCTTTTTGGATATTTAGAGGAAGAGAGCGTCTGCCTGATGGTCTGTGCGACATGCTGGAGCCCTGCAGCTATTTCTGGCACAGGCTCTTCCTTCCCCTGCATCTAGAGATTCTGCTGCCCAAGTCCCAGCTCAGGAGCAAACCCTCCCTGGCTGAGCTGCACTGACACAAAACCTCTAAACCCACACCAGCTCAGCTTTTCAGCTTTCTGATGCCTCAACACAACCCACAGAAAAGTGTCAGAGCAAGGAAGGCTGGTTTTAAATCCAGGCATTTATGCTGGCTTAGGTTTTCTGATTAAAATGAGAGCTGTCTGGCAGCTCATCATGGGGAAATAATGGGCAGGAAACCTCTGAGAGAGACAGCAAAGACAAAAAGAGATTTTCTTTTTCTTCCTGAAAAGATGCTTTTCTTTTGCTACTGTTGGCAGCTCTGTGGGAAGGTTCATGTCTCAGTTTCCCGTCCTGTAACAAGGAGTACACCTTTCTCAAGAAGGTTTTGTTAGGAAGACATAAAATGGCACCAGAGTCACCTCTTTCCTCTGCATTTTTGGCTTTTGGTTTCAATAAGGGATGGATTTCTTCATCAAGACATGAGAAAATTCTAAAACATAAATTGAGCTTTCATGCTTTAAACTGGGCTGTTCATCTCTTAGGTGTTATTTGTCAGGCTACAGTGACAGAAATGAAAATGACTGAAATAACTGGAAAAAATTCACTAGCAGGGGCAAATACATGATAAAATCTGAAAAAAAAAGTCAAAATTTGAAACAAAAAAGTCAGCCTGTCAGGGAGAATATTTTCTGATGTGGACTTGGCAGTTTGCAGGTCATGATGCCACATGCTAAGAGTGCTAAAGGTCTCTTCCCTATTCTTATTCTGCTTTTTCTCATTGTGCCCTGGATCAGCACAGCAAAAGACATGGCAAAAACTGGTACCAGCAGCAGATGCAGAGGGTGGAGCCTTCTAACATGATTTTGGCTATCTCCTCTTCCAGTACTTCAGAGTTGCTTTTCAAAGATAAAGGTCCAACAGTTTCAGGAAAAACCATAGTATCCCTGAAAAACAGAGATGGAGAAACCTCAGAAATTGCCAGACATTGCACGCTTTTGCAGTGCTGCAAGTTGCAATTGTTTTTCTCTGGACCTTCTCCAGAAGATTGTCAGCCAGGAAAAACAGAATTCCCAGGGTGGCCTTTTGATGGGGTCACAAAACACCTCTGGCAGGGGTGCAATCTCTTGGTCCCTCATGCAGATAAGTTCCTGGGCCCAGTTCCCACTGAGTCACTCATGAGTGAGGGGATTTTCATTTCTCCTGGCAGTGTCCCTTTCTTTTTTAGGAGCAGGCACAATTTAGCAGCTGTCTTTCAGCCTAGGTTTTATTACTGCATTTCTTTTTTCTTTCTCCATTTCCCTCTCTGGCCTTTCTGACAATTACTCACACTTGCTTAAAATTAGCTTGAAAGTGATTTTAATGAGATCAGAAGATCTTGTACAGGTTGCAGCAAGCATGACCTCACACTTCCACTGTATCCCTAATTGATACTGCAGGTTATCCTGTACTAAATTGTTGTGTAAAGTTCACAGTAGTGTCATTTGTCAGTATTTTTAAACCTAATTACCTACGGAAACAAGGTGTTGCGTTTACTTTTTCCCCCTCTATTTGTTTCCTCTTTTCCCACTATGTCCCCAAAAGTATGATTTCTACCATACTTTTCATCTAGTAAGAGTTTTGTGAAAACTTGCAGCTGGATAGAGCAGAAAGATCCGTGCTATTGCTGCTCCCTGCTCATTCCACACAAGCCAGAGTCAGAGTTCTGCACAATATACAGGCTGTTGACCAAGGCGCACTTATATCCTGGGTAATGAAGCAATTCAGATACTGCTCCAAGCCAGCCATAGTGCAAGACCCAAATCTCCAGCCAAACTGGTAGCAGATTCTGGAAGGAGCTGCAGTATCAGGGTGGAGGAGATTGGAAAGGGAACTGTAGGAAAGGTCACCTTATTAACTCTGTTGGTCACAGAACAACTTATTTGTGTCTTTTCCCCACAGGAAGAATTTTCTTTTTTTCATCATTTCCAGACATAATTCTCATGTCTTTAGGAGCTACATCAGCACTGGATTCTTGGACGCTGCGTTTGGCACAGGCAGTGTCGTGCCAAGAGCAGTCATAGGCCACAGGGAAAAGCCATGGAAGTACAGAAGCTGCTGCTTGGCAGGACCTGTAATGGATTTACAAGAAGAGTGGGGGCAGGGGAGGAAGCTGGTTTCCACAGAAGGGCTGTAAATGTCCCCTCCACTATCGGAGGTGATGCCCCACTTCCTTTTGCTGTTAGTCTCTAACTCCCACTGGAATCACTGCTTACCCACATGCACTGCAAACTGAGAGATGGGCATTAAAGAGGACAGTGGACACCTTTTGAAAGCCCAGCTTTGTGACCCTTCTTGGCACTGGATGCAGAGCTACTTTGAATATCTGGCTGCTTCTTTTGTGCCTGAATGGCAATTGATGAGCTTGAGAAATCTGCTCCAGCTCTGGATACTGGGCAGTTGCAAAATTATTTTCCTTTATTTGCTTCGTTTGTGTTTGCCCAGATGCTGCTGCACACCCTTAGGAGGTTCCACTTACTTCCCTCTGAGGTGCAGTGTGCCAGCAGAAGGCACGTGGCTGTTATTTCCTGCACAGCAAGGCAATTTTCCTTGCAGTCCTCAGGTCTCTTGGTTGCTGTGGATCAGACTGGTGGGAGTCATGAGCAAGATGTAAAGGCAAGAGGACAGAACATCCAGTGGGAAGGGGACACACAGTTCTCTCTGTTGTAGCCAGTAAAGCATGTGAGCCATCTCTTCCTACAAAGAGTTGTCTTGTGCTGCTGGGTGCTTTGCACAGCCCTCAGCTTAATCAAATAACACAGGTTTGAACACAGCTGCTGGCCAAAAAAGTCTCTTCATCTGGGACTTCTTGCGAGGATATGTGGTAAGGATGAGGAGATGTTTCCAGAAAACCTGCAAATTATTTTCTCATCTTGCAATGTACTATTGTGACTGGGGAAGACCTTGGAAACTGTCAAAGCCTGATTCATCTGTTAGGAGCAGGGTATTTTTTGGCCAAGTCTCACAGTTTTATTAAAAGTTTGTTTTTTTTAAAGCTTAGGGTTTAAATTTGGTGTGTGGAAACAGGTAGAAACCTGTGAGTCGTCTTGACATCTTTCTTGACTAATATGGTTGCTACAAGAAAAATTAGTCTGCAACCAGCAGGATGCCTCCCTTTCCTTGCAATCTGACTGTGGCTAGCCTCAAACAAAGATACCTCTCTGACTTTTCCTTTCCCATATTGCCATTCCCCTCAGCCCATTTTAGAAAGGAGAAGCTGGAATTGTTTTCTCTTTGTCCCTGGGAAATCAGGACAGGCTTCAGAGACTGTTACGTATGGTAGAGGCGACTGTAAGTCATGGGAAGAAACCCCACAAAAATCTGAAATAATAAACTCCATCCCAGGTGACACTTTTCATTCTAGAGTAATGTCTTATGAGAAAACACTAGGTGGGCTGTTGTGAGCTCATCTCAGTGGAGGAGAAGGCTGACATTATTATTTTTTTAAAGCCTGAGTAGTTGAAAAGCTTCGTATTCCCACACTACACTTTCCTATCTCTAAGTGAAACGTTCCAGAACGAACACTTTTCTTGAGTAAAAATTTATTTCAGCTGAAGTTCAGCATAGGAAAATTTAAACTAAGTAACTTTGCTGGGTCAGCTTGACAATAAAATCCATATCCATTCAAGCCTCCATAGCTTCTAACAAGCATCACTTAAGGCTTTTCTTGTCTCTATTACTCCTTACTAGCTTGCCTTCTTGCACAGGTGAAATGTCACTGTGGTCTCTGCCTCTGACTGTATGGTGCAGTGAGTTTTGGGAGATGAGGATTTCTGTGACAGTTTTGGGACTTTTCAGCTGCTTTCAGTGATGCTCAATCTGCCCCTTGCACACACAGGGAGGCTGCAAAGTTGGAGCAGAGATTGGTCAGGAAACGTTAGAGGATAACATAACGAGGACAGCAGTGAGAAGCATGTTTCTATCTCCCTTTCTAAGCTGTAGCTCTTGTTGGAAATGTGTTTCTAGCCTCAGATGGAGTTCGTTGGTCAGAATTACCTTCTCATAGGAGGACTCTAAACCCAAACCAATTGTAGGTGGGTCAAAGACAGTGAGCCCGTGAACTGCTGTGGGTGTAAGTGATCCTACCCTCATTTTTAATTTCAGCACACAGCTCTTTGAGAGATGCAAGAGTTTGTGTGAAAGATCAGTTTGGATAAATGAAGGGCTGAACTGACAGTTCAGAAGAAGAAGCGATGGGGGTTGGCTACCATGTGGGCACAAGCTGGGAGCAGGTGATACTGGTTCAAAAAATTTGTTTGAAAATTCCCCGCAGGAGCACCTCAAATAGCTGCAACTCTGGTCATCTGAGTAACAGTTGTCCTGGGCATCCTCAAGCAGTTAAACCAGGCAGGATACGTTTCAAGGAAAAGGTTTGTGCAGGGTTCATTCATGTCTTTGGAGTCACTGTCTGGAGAGGCTTTCTCAGCTCTGCTCTGCCTGTGCCTGGCAGTGAGTCTTGGGTTTCTGACAGCTTCTGTCATGCGATGCTTAAAATATTGTTATGTACCAAGATGAATACATTCTAGTCATGCAGACCCAAAAGTTTTATTAAAATCTTAATCAGGACATAATAAATTTATTATTAGTCCAGTTGCAATGATACTAACACTTTAAATCCAGATTAATACAGAAAAATCCTTATTAGTAATAATGCTCTTAGAACTGTACAAAGAAAAATTGCAATATCTAATCCTCCTCTCCAGTGCTATCCTCACCTTCTGACATCCCTGAGCCTTGTGGCTGGTGGCACCAACTTCCTCAAGCAGAGGGGTGGTGGCTTGTCTCTGTGAGTCATCAGTGTCCTGAGTTGTCACCAAGAGAAGTACAAAATTCGTGGTGGTTGTCTCTTCCTCCTCAGGCCCTCCTTGGGGCTATTTTTTATGGCTTTTTCTCATTACACTGTCTCTCCTTCTTAGTAGTTTCCAGCTAAAGTTTAAAGTTGCACAGCAGCTTTCCCCAGCCTCAGTTAACATAAAGGGCTATTTCTTGTTACGCAGTGACTACCTATGCTTGCCATTTTACCCTATATGGTAACACAGAGAATGCCAGAACAGGTTATACCAAAGCTATTTGACCACTGGCAACTGTTAATGTAAACTAACACCAGCACGGGTCAAGATAAGCCAGCAGACATCCTGAGATGCCAAAGCTTGTGTCTTTCACCAACAATTTCAAGAATTATATTTACTGGGCTATATCAGTGCTTTGACAGATACAGACTCCAAAGACTTTTGCCTCCTGTGGCTGCAGGAGGAGACGCCCAAACACAAGAAGCCATCATGTGCAGGGGTGACAGGACCCTGCTTAGTGACACACCATTGTTGATGTGCTCAGTTGAAGGTCTCACCTCTGCGTGTGGGATGAGAACTGGTGGGATGTTTTTTTTTGTCCCAGGATGCAAGAACCTTTTGTCTATTCCTGGCTCTCTTCATCCTTTCCCCCACTGTATGTTTGTTCTGTTGAGGTTGTACTGTACCTGAGAGAAGGACCATATTTGTGTCTCTTTTCTTTCTTCTTTTACTGACATCTGTGTCTTTGTTTTCAACCTTTAGTCTCTGGGGTGGCTGGAGACAGTCAATGCAGCTGATATTTCTGCAAAGGTTTTTGTAATGGGCAATGCTGTCAAGCTTCCCTTGCGAACGATGAGGAGAGACTCAGGGCTCTTTTCAAACCCAGAAGGAGTTTTCCCCCTTTTTGTAAACATGAAAAAATCAGCAAGATGCAAAATTTTTTTTGTTTTAATTTTTTTTTTTTTATACACTATCCTGTGTCTTATATTACGGTTGTCTACAGAGCTAGGCCTACTGCAGCTGGTGGTCAGCTTAGAGATGCCGAGGTTGTCTGAGTGGGTGGGTGTGCACTTGCTTTTCCCCGGGATGTCAGTCCTTCTCCCGGTCCAAGGGCAGGCGAGGATGTCAGTCCTTCACGGCAGTAGCTTCCCGAAGGCAGGGGTGCTGCTGCCACCTCTTGGAGCTGGGAATAAGGGACCAGCCCAGCATGGGAAGCACTGTCATGGTGAACTGGAAGAGGGTAGCATGTGGGCACGGGGAAGGTCACCTCTTAATTTTGGTCATGCCTTTCACATATAAGCTGTGCTGTGGTGAAGGCCAAAGATCTGAAACAGGTGTGAATTTTGATCTTGTTTAGATCCTCAGACAGCACAAGATCATACATACAGGCATTTTGTTTCCAAAGGATATTTTTTCAGTTCAGGATTTAAATAGTGTGTGATGTGGCCCTCTGCAGTTTCCAGGGACAGCTCTACAGCCATGTAATGAAGGCCATCTTTCTGAAGCTATTATTGCCTCTAAAATGCTATTAAAATTCTTCACTGCTATATGCATTACTTTCATTATGATAAATGGAGGGGTGGAAACCAGGTTGCTTTAAAGTCACATTAAGATCTGACCTGTTCTCTATGTAACTACAATCATTACTTTCTGTTCTTTGCTATCTCGGTTCTTAAGTGGTGCTTATCAGCATAATATCTGTGTGCTATCTAGGAATGCATTAAGCAACAGATGTTACATGTTTAGTTCCCATCCTGCTCATGGGAGAAAAGTATGTGTAATTATATTGTTTTGTTTGAAATGTTCATTGCAGCAAGTCAGTCTCTCCCTTGCTTTTTCACAGAGGCACACGTGCAGACACACACGTAGAGCTCTCCTTTTAAGCTCGTGGAGGTACACCAGGAGGCAGGGAGTCTTCTGATGGCTTTTAGTTATGGGGAAGTTTTGCTCCACAGAGTGTGGCTGCCCCCACACAGGCTCTTCCTCCTACAGAGGAGGATAGAGTTCATTAGTGCTCAAAGAAGGAACACCAAGGGCAGCCTTGATCCTGAAGCCACAGGCTCTTTTAGACAGTTTGGTCTCCTGCTACCAAGACCTTTGCAAACAGAGAGTGGAGGTGATTTGTTGCTCTCTGGAAGTGTTGTGGCAGCTCATAGTGGCTCAGGACTCAGAGGGAGCCTACCATAGTCCAGACTTATCCAAGAACTGATTTTTTTCTTAAGAATAATGGCTCAGAGAGGGTAAGGGAAGACTCCTTTCCTTGCTGCACATTGCTCTCTCCAGGTGGGAGCAGCAGTGAATGGTAGTAGTGTTTTCTGAACTGGGAAGAGCAGGTCAGATTTGGAGGTGCTGGGCTCAAACTTTATGAGGAGTGTAAGTGACCTCACTGCTTGAACTAATCCTTGATTCTCTGCGATTTGCTCTGCAACAGGAGGTGATAGTTCATTACAATGAGTAGCAGTTGATGACAGAGTCTGCCAACACTAGGATTGACAAAACCAGCAAACCTCCCTGGAGACCTTCTGAAGGCAGCTTGAGGAGGCACAAGAGTGTACCCAACAGGCAAGACAAACTCTCTAGAATGCGCTACTCTCTTGGTCATCAAGAGGTTTGTCGGAAGGACACAGACTGGGTTCAGGAGCTGGTGTCCAAATCTCTCTCCAGTACCTTCTGTACTGTGGTTCTTCCTTGGCCAGCCAGGGGAAAGTGCTGACCTCTCCTGTTCAGGTCACCACCACCTGAGAAGGTCGTGAAGGCCTGTCCATGAGTCTTCTGGTCAACCCTCTAATGAATTACTTCATCCCAACCAGATTAATTTCATGAACATCTCATGATACTCAGAAATGGCCTGAAAATACGCATAGCTGTGACACTCATTTTGGGGAACTGCTGGTGAATAGAGAGTAGAGGATGTGACTTTCATTGTGACAAAACGGGACTGAAATTGGAAAACACAGGGTCTGGCTCAGCTTGTGAGTGATGTTGTAGTGGTTTTGTTCACATTTTTAATCTTCTGTGAGATAAGAATTAGGAGGAATGCAAAGCAGGGTCCAAACTTTAAAGAATATAAAGAAGTTTATTAACAGAACTAAAAGAAAAAAGAAATAATAAGGGTCAGAATAAACCTTCAGAACACTTCTCCT
The DNA here is from genome assembly GCA_013389985.1 of Dryoscopus gambensis. Taxonomy (NCBI): domain Eukaryota; kingdom Metazoa; phylum Chordata; class Aves; order Passeriformes; family Malaconotidae; genus Dryoscopus; species Dryoscopus gambensis. Next base: position 35,647 of record WEIT01011419.1, read on the forward strand.
CCCCCCATCCTTCTCCCTCCTCCCATTTACAACATAAAGACACAAACTTGGGATTATTTCAGTCAGTTTACCACCTCTATAATAGTCTTTCGTCAGTTCACTTAGGGAGAGGAGTCTCCTTTGTCCATGTTATGGTGCTTCTCCACAAGAAACAATCTTCTCATGGCTTCAGTGTCACAGCACAACAACTGCCTGGGGTGGTTTTCTGTTGGCCTGTGTGAGTCCCTTCCCTCGACTTACAGCTTTCCCCACAACTGTTTTTGAGGGTTCAGTCTTAGCTAATGGGGTACTATTTTGAGGCTGAGCTGTTCAAGAGCAAAGGTTCTCTTCATCTACCTTTGGGATCATCTTCATCTACCTTTGGGATCATCTTCATCTCTAGAAACAGAGGTCTTCTTCTTCTTCTTCCCTGGGAGAAAGGGTCTTNCTTCTAGGTTTTGAAGCATCTCTTCTATCTCCTCTCTCTGGGCTTCAGCTCTTTCTTCTTCACTGACTCTGGTGTCTCTATCATGGTGTCTATTTACGTGTCTTTTCCTTTCCCCTTCCTCTGACCCGGGAGAAGATGGATGTCTGCAGGTTTCATTTCTTCTGGGGAACTTACAGCGCTGAAAGGGTTAATCTTACCCGTGCCTGGGCCGTGCAGCTGCAAATTATCTTTCGCTAGTGGCCACATGATCTCTGCCAAACGGCGGCCGGACCACAGACAGGGCCATCCACACCGCGGGACCGGTTTGCACAGAGCACGGCCACGATCTTGTCAAGCCGGGCGGGGAGGGGCCGGCCTGCACGGAGCCGCGGGGCTGCTCTACCGGAGCAGGAACAGCGGAGATGTTTGGCTGAGCGGCCACGATCTTGCCAAACCACACTAGGGGGGCCGGCCTGCAAAGAGCCCCGGGCTGTGGTCCAGCCCCACCGGGCCGAGCAGGCCCCCAGTGACCTGTCCAAAGGCCAGAAGCCAGAGGGCAATTCCTGGGCTTGTTCGTCTTTAAATGTGTCTTTTACAGAGGCGTGTTCAACTTCTTAAGTGGCTTAACAGAGTTGTCAATATTCAAATTAGCCCGTTGATTAGTTCTATCAGGTCTGGAGGAAGTTACAACAGCCCCTTGCAAAAAACATCACTTCTGTGGCTGGTGGAATTTTTTTTTCTTAACTAAAACTCCAAGCTGTGCTAACCCATGACACATGTCTATATGTCATTCAGCTGGGGTGATCAGACAGAGAAGGTCCTGGCACGTCCAAGTCTCCAAGTGTTCCAAGGATTAAAGCAGGGGGACTTGGTGGCAAGACAGAGAGTGCTGCAGGACTGCATGCCCAGCATGGATTAATTTCCTGGACAATCCCACACGACATGTGGGGTTGATTTTCCTTTCCTAATCATAGACAGAAGCTAGTGCAAACACAAAGCAAGGTGAGTGGCACTGCTTATGAGCTGTGTAAGGCTTGGGGCTGGAGATAGACAGTATTTTTTGCACTTATGAGTTCCCCAAACCGATCTAAGCAGGGTTCATTGAGAGCTTAACTGGCATTTACCTGGATGCAGGAGGCCACCCTTAGTGGGAATCACCCTATGGAATCACGCAGCAGCACTTCAAGGGGAAGTTGTGAAGTCACTATCTCTGGAACTGTTCAAAAATATATAGAGATCTGGCACTTGGGGACATGGTTTAGCGCTGAGCATGGCAATGCTGGGTTAACAGTTGGACACGATGGTCTTAGAGGTCTTTTCCAACCTAAATATTTCTATGATTCTAGAACTGTATAGAGAAGGATGTATTTATTATTCAGGCAGGTAAAAGTACCCGAGCCATTGAGATACTGCTCCTTCACTGCACTCTTTTGGGTGTGTAAGCACTCTTTGTGTGCTCCTTTCCGTGGATCAGACTCAAATGCAAAATACCCAGGAAATCTGTGGAAATAACACCAAAGCACATTCAGGCAGACTTGTTTATATGTTTCCTACTGCCAGCAGACTGATTCTGCGTCATAAACAGTGAGGTGGTCTTTGCAGCCATGAAATCTTGTAAACATGAAATCTTGACCCCATTTTTGCCTCTGGACACAGTTTGGTTTCCCAGTTGGTGTCAGATGTACATGAAGCAGGTCCTGGGCTGGAACCTGACATGACAGGACACGAGGCTAAGGAGCTGTGGCCTGGTTAACAGTAAGGCAATGAGAGTCAGGGAGACTGAGACAGCGGCCAAGTCCCCACGGCACAAGGTTAGGGCCAGACAGGTTGGCACTTACATTCCCCATGTCCATATTTGCATGGAAAAATGGCTGTCATACAGTCCTTTAATGTCATCGAAGCAGCTTCCTGGTAAATAAACAGAATGGGAAGGCATGCTGATGCCAAACATTCCTCTCTGGAATCATGAAGAAGATCCTGGAGCTAGAAGCTTGGCCAGGAACTGTTCCTCCGTGCTACATCGGGCAGAAGACCCTATGTGCTGATGGAGGAGGGTACCTGCAGTGTGGTGAGATGTTGCTGTGTGAAGTGTGGGAGAACAGCCCTGCCCTTGCTGCCTCTCTCAGGGCAGAGCTCAGGTGTGGAGAGGACTGTCTGTGCCTAGAATCCGTGGGAGGGTGGGCTCTGTCCTGGACTGCCCCAAATACAAACTGTAATGGTGGAAAAATCAAGTTTGGACTCTGAGGGACAGCGAAAGAGACATCACCTGACCTTTATCACCCAAAGTGGAAGTACTTCTCCCTGTTGATCCTTCCCACTCCTCCTGCTGAGGGAAGACTCAAAGCAAAAACAGTGTGGCACGACCTGCAGTTCCCAGCACAGAGCAGAGGGTCCAGGAGCCACCTCATGTGGTCGTGGGCTTCTGTCTCCCCTAGTTCTGCTGCATAAACAGTACCACAGTAACTCTGGGCACAGGGCCCCCGATTTCCCAGTTCTTACTCAGACAGTTCCTCTTCTTTCCCCACTTCTCCACGCACCAGCCCCCCCCCACCACGCCCCCCCCGATTCCTCTGGTTCTACCCCTGCCCATTTAGGGTGGTTGGAACGGGAGCTAAGCCAAAAGCTGCCTTGCTGTGAAGGTCCTTGCCTGTCTGAGGCCAGCCCAGGGCAGAGACACATCCTGCAGTAGAAATCCAGCCAAGACCGCTGTGTTGAGGGTGCCACCAGTGCTGTGGGATCTCTGCAGTCTGGCTGTTGGCTTCTAGCTGGGGCTGAAAGCACCATTTCTGATTTACAAGCCTTCTGTGCCAGAGTCTTGATCTGCAGATTTCCAGCTTTTGAATTTTTCAGGTGCTAAATGCTGAGGAGCTGAGGTAGTGAACAGCAGCTCCTGAAGGAATAGGGCACATATAAATTTGCTGGATCAGCCACATTTGGTGTCCCTCCTTGGCATAAGGCTACAACACAACCGTGCTGGCAAGCTGGTTGGAGAGCAGCTGTGGCAGGAATATGCAAACCATTTTTTCAAAGGGCCTTTGTTTGCTCTCCAATCATCATCTGAAAAAGATACTTCATTAAAATATGTTTTATTGAAAGCGAGGAGGGGTTGGACTGGAGCAAGGTAGTGGGGCAGATAACTATAATGCAAGAGAGTGGCCCATAGCACATTTAAGTCAATCATTTATAGAAACCATGAAAAGGAAATACCAACACAGGAGAGGGACTACAACAGCCAATTTTGTGGCATTTTCTGTAAACAGCCATTGACTGATGCTCCAGTGACTCATTCATATGGCATTTTCCCAGATCTGATAATATCCTGGACTATGAGCAACTCTCCTATCTATGCAGATTTTTTTTCTCTTAAACATATTTCACGCACCTTTGTGCATAACATAACATCGTTATGTGTGTAATTGCATATTCGAGATCTCTATCCCCTGTTTCTATCCTTTGCTTACGTTTGCCTTGGCTTACGATCATATCATGTGCTGAAAGCTGAGCAGGACTGATCTGGCAGGACAGGTCAGCGCTTGAAAGGGAAACCTCTGATTAAACCTCTGAGTGCTGTGGCAACTGGTGACAGCATCCGTGAGGGAAGCACTCCTTTCAGACAGGCTAGGTGAGACACTGGGCATGGGAGCACCATTTTCCTTACATACCTGTGGTAATCCAAGTCAATCACCAGCTGATACATTAGGACTTTTCCATAGGATTTGCAGCTTTCTTCCCTGTTCTGGGTTGTCAGCAGGCAGGAAGAAATTTAAGGCATCCGGACTGCTTTCTTCAGGATCTATCTTCATTTCAGTAGGTAGGTGGGTGTTGAGTTAGCTGATACAAAACTCAGAATAATGTAGACTTTGACCCTGGGTTATGGACTAGGGTCAGTCTGCTGAGAACTTAAAGATGATCATGATTTATTAATCTCAGTTTCTCTGTGTTGATCAATCTTGCTATCCTGTTAGCAAGTGTGAATCAAAAAATGCAAATTATGAACATGTTTTTTCCCTCAGTGCTGACAACCTAGAACATAACATGTTTATGTCACTCTGGGATCATATCTTGCTTTATGCAGATGCTGATCAGGGCATGATGTCTTCCATCAGACTCTTGCCTGTGGGTACAAGGCATTGTGATGGATTATTTTGGCAGTGCTTCCAAACAAGTCAGGTCCAAAAAAGATGAGGCAATTGTATGACAGAAATAATAACTAACGAGAACTTATCCAAAGCTCCTGAACAAACACATGCTTTGAAAGTCTAGTGGCAGCCCAAGAAGACCATAGTGGAGCCAGACACCTGTGTTCCCCCACACCGCCCTGTGTCTCCAACAAACATGCTGTGCCCCACACAGTTGCTGGTTGTAAAATTTCCTCTTTGCTGCTTCTAAGATGATTGCCCATGCGGGCTTTAAAAGAGGTCCTGTGAGTCCAGAGGATCTTGTTCATGTCCTAAATTTCCAGGGTGGCCCATGGCAAACCCCATGGCACTTGCAAGGGAGTGAGACCCTGCTCTGACACTCCTATTCCCTGCTACACTGCAGCTCCCACGTGGATTAGGGACTGGACTGACCAGGAGGGAGGAAGGTGCAAGCTCTCACCCTGGGCACAGAGGAGGGAGTGTGGCCAGGGGTCCTGCAAGGCTCCCAGGGCTTTGGCAGTGTTTTTCTCCCCCAGGCCCTTGCTGACAGCATTGTGTGACCGCAGTGTGGTGGTGTGGCATCCAAAGCTACCATCCCATGGAGCTGAGCAGAAGAGAAAGCGCAGGAGGGGAGATGGTGCTTGCACAAGGGAGGAGACAGGTGAGCGGTGAGCAGGCCCTGCTCCGCTAGCTTGCCTTCTCCCATGAAGCACTGTACAAACAGCAAAGGCCATAAAATATGAGATGAACAAGACAAAGTCAGATATTTACTGCCCTAAGCATGATTGTTCCCCATGGTGAGTTTTCAAGTGCCTTTTGCTTCGTGTCTGCTTTTAAATGACACATGTGATGTGGCCTCCTCCAGCTCCTGAAGGGAAAGAGAAAGGAAGCTCTACCACAGTGCAAGAGATACCCCTCATCTAAAGCTTTCACTGTATCTAAAATGCCATTGAATTGCTGCATTGCTGTAGGCATTTTAGTGAGTGCTTGGTGAGCTAAGGAGTTGCTCTGCTGGCTTGACCTGTTGTGGCTTTGAAGGACTCTCTCACTTGCTGTTCTGACCACTGACCTCACCAGTGGTGAAGTGGATGTCCTTGGCTGTCCTGGGACTGGAAGAGGTCACTATCTGCACTGCACAGTGGAGAAAAGAGTAATGAGAAGGATGACCCAGCAGCTGATGGCACTTCCAGCACTCAGCTGGGAGATCACGCAACATGCTGTGTGCAGGTGCAAATGTCTCCTCTGCCCACCACAGGCTGCTTCTGAACAAGGTGTTTTGGCCATCCCCTGGGGATGGGGAAATGGGCAGGGAGGAGGAGTGGCTGCTCAAGTCTCACACTGGTGAACAGTAGAGCCAGGAATATATTTTTACCATTTTCATATCATATCTGAGCAATCTCATATCTGAGCAATTCAAGAACAGCAGCTAGTAAGTTCTGCTAGTCTTCTGTTCCTGTGACTTAAGTACTGAAGTGGTAGACATCCCATTCCACTGGACAGCATGGTCAGCTAGGTAGTGGTCACTGAGATGGGTTGGACCCATGAAGAAGATCTATGAGATTGTGATGTGAGAAGAGTGTGTGAACAGAACAAGTGTACTTCCCCAGAATTATTTTACAATCCCCAATGATTCACAGGTCAGGGACAACTTGTGGTACAGGGGTGTCCATGATTAATAGCCATCAGTGGATTTTTACCTTCATGGATTTGTCTAATTATCTTTAGATGTCTCTTTAGCACCTTCAGCATCCTGTGTCAAGGGCTTTTAGGCATCCATTACGTAGCCTAGTGCACGAACAGCAGTTTGAGCTTATTCTGAGCAAAGTCATTGCAGCAGTCACATATTTCTCAGCAGTCTTCACTGGCTGCTCCTGTAGGTGTGAGGTCCAGACAGGCACTTGCTGTGCCTAATTCTGCAGTTTGGAAATGCATGAGCATCTGAGGTGCCAAATCACTACTCACAGCTTCACAGACCTGTCGTGGTTTGCATCTCGTGGCAGAGCCTGGGGGCTGTGTTTTGGTCAGAGGCCCATCACATCAGTTCCTGTCAAAATACCCCCGAGGTGGTTCCTAGAAGCTGTAACTGGTTCCTGTCAGGAGTGAGGGACAGCTCCTCTTCCACTCTCATAAGATTATACATTGATGAGGTTCCTATGAAGTCAAAATTCAGAAGGTGGTGTGTAACAGTTACTTCCTCTCTAGCAAATGGCTGATAGGGATGGGTACATTTGAGTGTCTGTGTAAAAACAAACATAGGGACAATAAAGACAGGGACAAAATTTAGTAATTGCCATGGGTTAGTGATATCTGCACTGCCAGTGGTGACTGGTATGCGGTGTCCTGTGCTTAGGGAAGTAAACTGCATGTCTGTGCTGTGCTTAATATGGGACAAATCGTGAAGCTGCCACTTGTGTCATCCAGGACTTTAGCCGGGAAACTACCTGAGCTAGGAAAATTGGCTCGTTTTCAGGGCCCACCAACAGATGGATTTTCAGCTTCTCTGAGTTCCTCTGGGTCAATGTCTTTACATACAGGAACTGAAAGAATGGGAATGACCAGGGAGTCAGTCAGATCCACACCTGGCCCCTCTTTTCTGTGTCTCGAAACAGAGCAAGAGGCAGAAGGGGTTGGGGGATCATGAGGGTGGTGAGGTCTAGCTGATGATGGAGGAAACATCTACTCCCACTGAAATGCCTGTGGGGCTCCTTGTTGCTCCAGGAGAGGCTGGGCAGTGTCTGAGGGGATTTGTGTGCATGCCTGCAAGGAATCTGTGGCATCTCCCCACAGCTGAGATACTGGGAGCTTATCGGGGTTTCCTTTGGATGCCTTCACGTCCGTGCCGGCGGCAGCCCTCTGGGCTGGGGTGGGCTGACGCTGGGAAAGCTGACCCAGCTGTCTGTGTCCTGGCCTTTCCCTCCCCTGTAGAGAGACAAATCCCACAGGGCAGGCATTGCTCAGCACCAGTGTGAGTCATGCCAGATTCTGTACAGTCCTCAGACACCCCCTGGTAGGTGTGATTTGGGAGATCACAGTTGTGTTCTGGGGGAGACAGCTGGGTAGTTCACTGATTACACATATGGGCAATGATTAGTGTCACCAGTCGGTTCCTTGCCCCGCAAAACATCTGGATAACAGACGGCAGCAAAGATGGACTTTTTACAAGGGCCTGAAGTGATAGGACAGGAGGCAATGGCCTTAAACTGAAGCAGGGCAGGTTTAGAGTAGATGTTAAGAATAAATTCTGTGAGGGTCATGAGGCCCTGGCACAGGCTGCCCAGAGAAGCTGTGGCTGTGTCATCCCTGGAATTGTTCAAGGCCAGGTTGGATGGGGATCTAAGCAACCTGGTCTCGTGGGTGGTGTCCCTGCCTATGGCAGGGGGTTGGAATGAGGAGGTGTTTAAGGCCCCTTCAAGCCAAAACGTTCCATGGTTCTGTGACTCTGTGGTCTGCCTATGGGTTTAGCATCATCTTGAACAGTTTACAGGCGTAACTTACGTGAGTGGAACGTATGGATGCAGTACGCCCTTAAGCACCTGGTGGCTGTGAAGGACTGTGTGAAGGACTACTGGCTCAGCCTTGCTCTGCTTGCTCAGCAGCAGAGGGAGCAGGCATGGCTGTGTGACTGTCACCAGCTCTGGTTTCGCTCTTTGTGAATGTCAACACAAGCTCTTTGGTGCTGCTCAGGCAGATGTTGGGCTGGTGTGTCTTTCAGACCATCCTGGACTGGAGAGCCCAGGGAAGAGATGAGGCAGAGGAGACAGTAAGGGATGAAGTACAATGGGTTTTGTCAGTGGCATCGTTTGTAAGAACAAACTCATTGCAAACTGGCCGGGGAGACACAGCCACACTGGTGCCGTCTCTGGGTACGGTCAAAGGAGGGGAGATATTCAGAGCAGTGTGCTGGCATCACCACACTCTGCAATTTCAAAACCTCTATTACCTGACCCAATGTCTCCTCCCCAGGCCTGCAGCCTTTCCCCTTTAACCCCTCCTTTCAGAATGTGGGTGTTTGTGCTCCCCTAGGAGAAAGCCTGGAGGCTCTTATCTCTTATCTCCAGGGTGATGATATCCTGTGAGCTCTGTAGTTTCTCCAGCTTTCACTTTATCTGTGGACTGAAAGCAGACCTGAGCAGGCAGCTCAAGGCTCAGTGAGAGCACTTGAACCCACAGAGTCTGCTGCACTCTGCCTGAGGCTGGGCAGCCCCACGGCAGGGTCCCAGCACAGGCAGGCAGATGCTCTCACACAGGGGTATGGTGGGAGCACGGCCCTGTGCAGGTCAGAAAAACAAGTTGCTCATGGAAATGAGGGATGATGGCAGTTGAGGAGCCAGCACGACCTTGTTGGACATCCCATGGGTGCCTTGTGGGACCTCTGCTGCTGACAGTTCTGGTGCCCTAAACATAAGAAAGACATAGAACTGCTAGAGAAAGTCCAGAGGGGACCACAGAGTTGATTAGAAGACTGGAGCACCTTCCCTACAGACGGAGAAGGTTGTGGCTGTTCATCCTGGAGAAGAGAAGGTTGTGTGGAGACCTCATATGAACCTTCCAGTACCTGAAGGGGCCCACAGGGAAGCCAGAGAGGTACCTTTTGTCAGGAACTGTAGTGATAGGACAAGGAAGAATGGTACAAATTGAAAGAGGGGAAATGTAAGCTAGATATTATGAAGAAATACTTTACTGTGAAGGTAGTGAGATACTGGAATAGGTTGCCCAGAGAAGCTGTGGATGCCCCATCCCTGTCAGTGTTCAAGGCCAGGATGGATGGGGTCTTGAGCAACATGTTCTAGTAGGAGGTGCCCCTGCCCACGGCAAGGGCGGTTGCGACTGGATGTTCTTTAAGGTCCCTGCAAATCCTTAACATTCTGTGGTTCTATGACCTGATCTACTCCAGTGCCTCCATTTCTCTCTCTGTTAAATATCTGTGGATGGAGGAGACTCTCCAAGGCTTTCCAGAGATCAAAGCTGGTGGGTGCCTCAAAAACCATCACGCTTTGCTCTGTATAAGAATGACTTCATTCTGTCTGATAAGTCAGACAAGGGCAGGAGGAGTGTGGCCCAGCATGGGGTAGATGGGTTCCTGGTGACCAGGAGTGTTCCACTCTGTTGCCCAACAATGAGGCCAGGGCCACCCCTGGCAACCCCATCACACAGAGACTTGCTCTGGCCCTAAAGACAAACAAAGCCAAATAATTCTGCTCCTGCCAGCAGCATCACCTCATGAATCACCTCCATCTGAGCAGCCCTGTAGTTGTAGCAGCCCTGTAGCTGTAGCAGCCTGGGGCAATGCAGCACCATGCCCAAGGCAGGACCCCACCAATGAACCGCCACATCTCTCCATATGTCGCTCCACCTCCCCCTTATGTCCCTCCACGTCACCCTTCTGGCCAGTATGACTGGAGCAAGCCTGACCACATGGAAGAGCAGCATGTGCAGGTGATGAACCTTTGGCTGGCTTCAGGGCAAGGGACAATGGGTGAGCTGAAAGGCTGTGGTATCCTGGGAATGGAGAGCGTGGTGACAGTACAAGAGAGCAAAGTCTGGTGAGAGGCACGTGGGGTGTGTGAGACTTGCTTCGTGCCTGCCATGCATAAAGAAGAGAAGGAGCCAGACCATGTGTGTGGAATGTGAGACTATAGGGAGCAGGTGCTCCAGGGTGTGTCAAACAGGGTCTGTCCTGGACAGCAAGGGTCATACCAGTGCTGTTGTGATCTCTCTGACTGGGTCTTGCATCCTGAAGGGCACTGGAGATATTTTGGTGCCATGTTCACTTGGTCTGATTGAGGAACAAGCTGTTCTTGCCTGCGGTGAGCAGCTCCTCTGCTCCACTGTCTGCTCATGCTCTTCTTGGCCTCTGGGGAGAAAATGCTCCACCAGCAGGGCTGAAGCAAATGGAGTAGCAATGTTCCACCTGCTGATTAGCCCAATTAAGAGATAAATGAGCTCCTGGGTGCAGAGGAAGCATGTGCACTGTCAAACAGAGTCAGAGAAATTATTCCTTGCAGAATGCCCTGGAGTGCCTGGGTACTTCGTTCTTCCTGGGGCTGCTCTGGCAGGACCCAGGGGCATTGTTCTTCTGGTTCTTCATTACCATGGGTATCAACACCAGGACGGTTAGCGGGCCTTGACTGTGGCGAAACGTTCCTTTCCAAACTGAGATCTTTATGACTGAAAGCATATGTGCTGAAAGCACACCTGTCTTGAGGAGGAAGGTGAGTTTTGTTTAGCAGGTGGCTGCTTAATGTGCAGCGGAAAATGTGGCAAAATCACTGTAGGGCCAATGTTGAGTGAAGTTTCAACTTGTGAGGGAATCAAGGCAAACATCAGGAGGTGGTATGGAGCTAAGTGTGAGCAGCCAGTGCTCTTCTAACAAACCCTACAGGAACACTTTAAGCGATAGCACCTACAAGAAGTAAGTTAACTCATGACTGCGATGGGCTAATGCTGCACATGGACAAGTGGCTTTGAGATTTTGGCTTAAAATTAGAGGAAAGTGTCTAATCTTCAGAGCAGCAAATTCCAGTAACAGGGTCCAACAGGAGTTGGGCAACAATCGTCTACCACTACAGTGGAGTGTGGCCATGTCACCAAAGGGCAGATGTGGTGTGGCTCCCTGTGTCAGTAGGGGACTGTATTTAGTGACCCCGGAGATCCTTGTCAGCCCTGCGGGTAAGTGAAACTGAGCAAGTAGGAGCAGGTTGCTGTTGGGAAACCAGCAAATATTCGCAATCCAGCCCTTGGCTGACTCACATGGCTCGCACTTGCTCAAGATCACCACATCTGGATGCAGGGAGAAGGGGCAGTCCAGCCCACCTGGCGGTCATGGGGGTGCGCATTGGAGCCCATCACTCCACATCCCTGTGCAAACACCGGAGGGGAAGTGCCAGTATCTAGCATGACTCATAGGTCAGGCCTCAGATGCTTATTTTAGGTGGGGAAAAATTGCCCTGTGGAGCTGACTGTTTTTCTCTGCTGATTATAAACTCAGGCACAGGCTCACACACTTTGGGTTTGTGTACTCGCAGAGCAGAGGTGCTCTGACACACATGACCTATGGAAAGGTGATGGTTTTGTTATTGTTACACTCCTTGAACACTAGCAGGTAAATTTTAATGTCTAAAAATGGCCAGCAGAACGCCAGAATTAAAGGATTCTCACATTTTCAGCAGCCAAGAGAGGAGCCCTTCTGAACACTTTAAAGGGAGAAATTAATGTCTCAGTGCCATCTTGTGGAATGACCTGTAGGAGAGGACAAGCTCCTAGAAGCATACTGGAATTTTACAGGATTTGGTGGTAATATTGGAAATTATGCTGCAAATATTATCACCAAACCAAGGATTTCTATTGCAAACTGGGACTGTGTTTTTCCCTGAGAAGACTGCAAGTCCATGGGAAGCTGGTGTTCCCAGAAAGTACCTGTTCATTTTTCAGCCCAAATCAGAATATTGCGATGCCTACAATTAATGCCTGGATGCAGGAGACAAAGCCCATCAGATATAGAGCAGCTTCTCTGTCTGCCCACAGGGAAGGAATCCACTTGGAAGGCTCCCTGAGATCTAGGGATGAAAAAGAAAGTTGAAGATCCAGTTGTAAGTGTTACTGACCCACTGATGGGCAAGGTATGCCCATCTAAGAAAGGCTGTGAGGTCTCCAGTACAAGGTGATGAAAGGATCTCAGGTGACATGTAAAGTCAGCTGGAAATCACCATGTGCAGAAGAAACTTGAGGGTGTCACCACCCCAACCTGGTGCTCTAGGACCCGTGTTTGTGCTCCACCAATAAACATTTGCATGGCAGAGAATGAAGTGACCTAGGAAGATTTATTCTGTGCCACAGCATAGCTCACAGACCCACAGGACAAAAATCTTCCCACCTAGAAATATGCTGTAGAAACACCCTTGCAAGCAACATGATTATCATCCATCATAATTAAATGATCCTTAGTATCAGAGACAGACCAGTAATTTACTGCATATTTAGCCAGGTGTTCACTGAGGTCAATAGCTAATCTGTCACTGGAGGAGGGATTACCACAGTCCATAAAACTCTCCCTGCCAGAAGACATACTATCATCTAAGGACCAGAGGGGAGAATCAGCTTCCCAGGTTCTTCCATACAGCTGCTGAGTGCCCTGTGGGTGAAAGAAAAGCTCATGAACTTTTGCCACACAGTAGCAGAGAGGGAGGAAAGGCCAGGGGCAGCATGAGCAGAGCATCATGTCCCCATCGAGGCAGCTGCTGACACCTCTGCAGAGTTGTCCCCTCCAGAGCCACACTGAGAAGCTGCAGCAGGTTGAGAGGAAGGTGAAGAAAACTAGCAGAGAACCAGAAAAGGCTCAAGGGAAAAGGTCTTGAGTGTTCAGCGGATGAAAGTTTTTCCATGACTAACCAAAGGTATTAAAACCTTTTCACCGTGGAGAGGTAAGAGCACCTGGTGAGCAGGGAGATAGGCAGAGGGAATCAGGAGATGGAGGAGGAATCAGGACAGCAATGGTTCTGCTCTGGCAGCCAGGTGAGATTGAAGGTCTCTTGAGACCATTGCTGAGGTTGATTTCTCCGTGCCCTACGTGAGAGGGCAGACTGGGTGGCTGGTGGCAAGGCTGTCTGTGAGTGTGATGGCACCTGCAGACACAGGTGCATTCAACAAGAGCAAATATTCGACCTGAAACAATGTGCTGTGCTCTTCCCAGCTGCAGACAGCAGAGCACACCAGCTCCAGGCAGAGCATCCTCACTGCAGAAGAGGCATCCAAATAGTCCTGCACAGGCAAATGGTCCCAATCCCACCTGCTTAAAAAAATGGCACCAAACCACCAGTCAATGGGTTACAATGCAGAGCAGAGCCAAAATTCCTGTTCAGATCCTGCAGAAAAAGTTAAGGATAAAGAAAGGCTTTAGGAGCACATCGAGGCTACTGACAGCTCCACTGTTCTGGGGTTAGGCTGCTCCTGGGCAAAGGCACACTGTCACCAATGCCCTCATAACAGAAATATTGCATTCCTACCATACAGCTTTTATAGGATGGCATATGGCGGTGAGGGAGGAGAAGGGGGGAAAGACTTTGAAGCTAGCTGCTGCTTTATTGGCTTGTTCATCGTTAACCAAAGGAGAGAAGGTGTCTGGGGCTGAAGAGAGGGTGCCAAGTTTCAAAGGGTAACTTGGCTCAGCGCAATGAAGTGTGCCGTCACAACAGGAGCAGCGAGTCAGCTGTATGGAGGTGGGGAGGACAATGTTGAAGAAGACTAAGAAGTTGTTCAAGATTCGTAACAGTACCATGAGGGAGCTGCTGGCAGAAGCACTGGGAACATTCATCCTCATGGTAAGGAGGAGTCTGTGCGTGTGTGTGTGTGTGTGCACGTGTGTGCAACCATTTAAGGCAGCAATTTGTAAGGTCAGTGGTTTCCTACCATATCCTCAGGGTTGCTCAGTGGTTGGTTGCTGCTGCTCACCCCTCTGCTTTGGTGGGGTGGCAGTTTCCTGGCAGGCAGACCATCTGCCAAAAACCTTCTGGAGCACAAAAGTAATGCAGGGAAAGGGAGCTGAGTGCTGGGAGGGAGTGAAGTAGGTGGGATAGAATCAAAATATCACAGAATCATTTAGGTTGGGAAAGACCTTTAAGAGTTCAACCATTAACCCAGCACTACCGAGGCCATCACTAAAGCATGTCCTTAAGTGCCATATCTGCACGTCCTTTAAATACCTCCAAAGTGTTATATATATGTAACAGCTGTAAAACCACCACTTCCCTGGGCAGCCTGTTCCAATGCTTGACAACCCTGTTGGTGAACAGATTTTTCCTCATATCAAATCTAATCCTCCCCGGCATAATTTGAGGCCATTTCTTTATGTCCTGTTACTTGGGAGAAGAGATCTTCCCCTCCCCGCTACACCCTCCTGTCAGGGAGCTGGAGAGAGTGATCAGGTCCTCCCTGAGCCTCCTTTTCTCTAGGCTGAACATCCCCAGCTCCTGCAGCTCCTCCTCATCGAACTTGTGCGCCAGACCCTTCCCCAGCTCCACTGCCCTTCTCTGGATATGTTGCTCTTTTAGTTCTCTTCTAGGAGAAAACTGAGGAAGCATTTGGGAATGAAGTCAAAGATCAGTGTCTACAATGATTGTGCCACACCCCCTGAAAGATCCCATACAGTGAATTAAGGCTTTCCCTCCTGCTGTGCCAGAGGTGTCGTGTAGCTGGGGGCGCGTCTGAACAGGTCTGGGGAGCAGACCCTGACTCTTCTATCCCTGACAGCTGCTGTGAAATGAAAACAGCATTCATCCCACTTCCTCTCAGGGTTGCCAGGGTAATGAACTTTACAGAGAAATTCTCCAGAACCACAATCCACCATTAGGAAATGTAATTACAGGGTGTGAAGCAAGCCAGGACTTCACTTTTGATTTTCTTGCTGCCAATCGAATAGTGCTTATGTAAATCATACATAAACTGCCCCTGTGCTTATGTAAATCATACATAAACTGCCCCATTGCCTGAGGGATCTGTTTCACAAAGAAATAATTAAGTTGAGCTCCTGGGCTGCTTCAGAAATGTTTGGGTAGAGGACTAGGAAGGTTTTGCAGTCAGGATTGATCCCTGGTGGGGGTGAAGTACCCACTGGGACCAGAGACTTTGAGTGTTGGATCAACATGGCAGAATGAGATTCTCCCTCTGAGAAGGCCCAGTATCTGTGTGTGCCAACTTGCTACACCTGGACTCAGCCTGCGCTGAGACACTTTAGGCTGGACAGAGGCTGGCATGCAAAAGCTGGGCATAACCCAAAAAACTTGTACTTGGAGATTTACAGAGGAAGAGGTTAAGATTTGTGCAAGCAGCATAGGGACCTTCTGACACAGCTTTCTGCACCAAGAAAAGCGCTCATTTCCAAGGGCAGCAACTGCCTGTGCAGAGTGTGGGTTTATCTCATCATTTTGCACATCTAGCTCTTTGAATTTCACTCCCAGGTAGTTTTGCACCCATAGTAAGTCAGAGTACAGACATCTGTGACTCCTCTGCAGCAGCTTAGCAAGCCATTTTGCTTTTTTCATTCTCTGTTGTTTGGTGGTAGAAGTTCCCAGGTGATAAAGGACAGCTCCAGGGTAGTCCTGCCAGGGACACAGTATGAGGTGGAGACTTCACTCTGCACTCTGACAGTTCAAGGCAGATTTTTCAGCCTGCAGCTCACACTGGCTCTTCCTTCACTGATCCATGTGAGGGAAGAGACAAAAGGAGGGCACTGCACATGGGCTGAAGACAAGCAGCATCCAGCATCAGAACAAAGCATGCAGCACCCGGCTCTTCAGCAGCACCTTGGCCCTCAGTGCAACAGGGAATGTGCTGGATGCATCTCCAGGATGCCTGAATGGCTGTTATTTGGACCATAACACTCACCCCAGGGCCTCTCCATTTAATGGACAGGCAGTGTTGGTAAGAGAAACCCGGCAGCAGGACTAAGCAGCACAAGGACTAAGGAAGAAAGAATTAAAAGAAATTATGTTTTGGGACTGTGAGAGTACAGGAAGGAAACAGAGGTTTGGATCTGTGCTGAAAAACAGATTCTGTGGCCTATCTTGTGTTTTTTTTCAGGTCAGTGCTGTTTGTGCACAGTCATGTCTCCTGCCCTGCACAGCCCTCTCTGCACCTGCATGCTCTCCTGCAGAACCTGTGCCTTACACATTTGTTGTCTCTTGGATCTGGCTTTGGAAAAATCAGAGATGAATATACAGAATTTGTGTAATTTGCACATGTTAGGGAGACATCAAAAACTGTTTCTGGGGGCTTTTGCTGAGGCAGACTGAGAAAAGCTCACACTGTGGGGGCTATAGCTCTGTGCAGACTGCAGCGTGTGGTCTGTGTCGACAAGAGAGATAAGAGCAGCATCTCTGGGTAACAGGGGATTTGGGTGATGTCTGGAAGCAATGAGGGGAAGCAGACACATGAGATAAAATTTGGATGCAGGCAGAGTAGCCAGAAAAGATCCCAGTTAAACAGTACAAGCTAAAGCAGAAGTTTATATGCTGGAGAACCTATTGACTTTCTTGTCTTTGAAAGACATGTCACCTTGGATAAACATCAGTGCAGTCTGAGGAACAGGATACACTTTCCAAACCCTCAGTGGTTTGTGAGGTAGAAACCTCAAGAGATGCCTTGTCCTTCTCCAGATTTCAGTGCAAGAGCATGCAAAGAACTGATTTTTCTACTCTTACCACATCAAAAGCATGAAATAAAATTCCCTCTTTCAGGACAGAGCAATGTCTTGAATATGTGTTTTCCTGCTGGGTGAGAGTGTTTACCTTTAGTTTTTTCCCCTGGTTCTCCTTTAGTCACTGAAAAAAATATTGAAACTTTGGCTGTTTCCAAACTGAAAATATATGTGTTGAATGGAAAAGTTAAACCAGAATTTCCTTTCCTGTCTTTCGCTAGAACGTTAACAAAATTATAGTTGAGTTCCGCAATTAGCTGTATGCTGCCCAAACGACATTTTTAGTCAATAAATTGCACACCAGGAAAAGAAGGACAGTAAGAATTTGCAC
This sequence comes from Dryoscopus gambensis, assembly GCA_013389985.1. Lineage (NCBI taxonomy): Eukaryota > Metazoa > Chordata > Aves > Passeriformes > Malaconotidae > Dryoscopus > Dryoscopus gambensis. The sequence continues at coordinate 52,713 of WEIT01011419.1, forward strand.
ACCCTCCTTCCATCTGTGTTGGGTGTTGTCTCCTGGTAGTCCATGGTGATGCTCCCTCGGTTCATGTCCCTGGTTTCAGGCTGAGACATCTGCAGTGTGGCTGTGTGAATGACCCCCACTGAGCCCCAGCTCTTGGTGTGAGTGTTTGGGGTTTGTCTCCCCATATCCAACCAAAATGAGAGTGCCTACTTTGGTTGGGTGGGAACCAGTCTCATGTATCATTTCAAGTTTTGCAGGGCAAGGTTGTTCTTTGTCTTCAGACCATGGTCACATTAGAGACTTCCTGTCTTTTGGAGCTCATTACTTTTGCAGAAAAAGTAGCAAGGAAGCTCAGTCTACCGCAGCAACAAGAACACTTTTAACACTCCTTTCTCTCTTTTTACACAGGTTTTTGGCTTGTCCTCTGTAGCACAAGTGGTATTAGGAAAAGGAAACACTGGTCAGTATCTGAGCATCAATATGGCATTTGGCATTGGTGTTACCTTGGGCATCTATGCAGCTGGAGGAATATCTGGTGAGCAGCACACCCAGGCATGGGACATATCCATGTCCCATAAAGGCCACGTGCCCTGGGGACAGGAGGAGTGGGGTGTGGAGGGGGGTGTTATGGCATGGGCAGTGCCCTCACCTGAAAAAAGAGCAGTCCCAGAGTCCCGAGGCAAGAAAAGCAGGAGAAGCCAGGGACAAGGCATGCAGAACATATGTACAGAATACTGACTCCAAACTTGTTTTCTGAGCTGTGGGACAGGGAGAGTGGAGGAGGTTTGGCCACCCCCTTCTGCTGTGGCCAGGAGAGCCAGGTTTCAGCAGCTCCCCTGTTTGGCACATGCCAGCATGGCCTAAGCAGACAGGGAGCTCCCAAAACGTGCTGCTGATATGACCATGGAGAAGTAAATAATTTGTTGCAAAGGAGAGCTTACTGCTGATGTTGCAAAAGGAATGGTATGCAAATTTTCTCCTTATCACCCACACCCATGCACAGATGCCCCACACGAACTTGGAAGGTGGTGTTTTGGGGCCACAGAGTGGCATGCGTCACATGACAGGAGCATTACCTTTGCCTTCTGCAATTTCTGCATTTATTTCCACCAGGAGAAAACATTAAGGGCTCTAATGGGCAGAAGATTTAAGCAGCTCCTTGCTCTTGAACTGTTGGAGCAGACAGAAGTCCAAACCCGGGGCTGGCTTGGAAGGGAAAGTTTTTCCATGTGAGCAGTCAGGAGCAGTCAGCTCTTGATTTTCTTGTCCTTTTTGGAGCTTGTGGAAACATGCTGGGGAAAGCTGACTGAGGAAAGTAGGTCCTGCAGTCCCAAGTGACTTTTGAGAAGGAGATGATCTGTTGAGGGCAGAGGGCATGAAGAAGGGATCTCAGCTCAGCCAGCAATAGTGTGGTTACAAAGCAAACTTCAGACCTTCCTGATATGGTAATTTGGCTTCATCTGTGTCACAAGATGCTTTTTGTGATCTCTGAAATGGCTGGCCATACCCACATAAGAGCAGAAGATCCAAGACGAGATCTGCCCCAATTCCAGTTGTGGTTGTTGGACAGCAGCAGGTGGCAAATGCATTTCCACTTCACTGTGTCCTGCACTTTGATGAAATGATGGGCGTCTGCATCTTACCCCTTTTGGAGTCTGGAGTAGAAGATGGTTATGAAGGCTGAACATTTATTGACCCCCCAAGTTTATACCTAACAGGCAGGAAAAACAAATATTTCCTTTAGACTCCTGGGTACAAAAGGCCTGGAGAACACATGTGGTTTACACCAAGGGCACCAGACCCGGATCCATTTATTCTTCAAAAGCGCCATTGTGATACCAACCTCCTCCACAGAAAGTGTTCCATCAAAACACAGGTCCCCGCCTACCTGTGGCCACTTAAAAGTGCTGAAGTTTGGGCTCTTTTTAAGCTCAGAGGGGAGAAGCCCATTGAGAAACTCATAGGGAAACTCAAGCCATCCCAAGAGAGGTGTGTCTGACAGGTGAGATGACCCACTCTGGAGGCAGTCTGTTGTCTACAGAATTTTTAGAAGGCTAGCTAGGAGCTCTTTGACCTGCATGATTCAGCTGTTGAGAGAGAAACTTACTCTCTGTGCAGGAGTAAGACCCTGACCTGAGAGAGTCTTGCTGTTCTGGGTCAGTATCTGGGTGATTACTGTGGGGCATGGGGCATAGAACCACAGAATATTTTGGGCTGGAAGAGACCTTTCAAGTTCATCCAGTCCAACTGCCCTGTAATGAGCAGGGACATCTTCAACTGGAGCAGGTTGCTCAAAGCCCTGTCCAACCTGGCCTTGACTGTTTCCAGGGATGGGGCATCCACCACCTCACATGTTCAAAACAGCTGCATCAGTGTTGAGGCCTCTCTTTTTCTGTGATTTTGCAGGAGCTCATCTGAATGCTGCCATCACCATTACACAATGGGTTTTAGGAAACCTCTCCTGGACAAAGCTTGCAGCTTATATAATCGGCCAGTTCCTGGGCTCCTTTATGGCAGCAGCCACCGTCTTTGCCCTCTACTATGGTAGGGTCGTGTCTTCTATCACAGAGGTTGCTGTAGGCATAATTTCAGTCAGCTCACAGTCTTGTCCAAAATATGTCTTTTTACAGTACCCAACATGATATCTGGGTGAGGAGGGCAAGCTCCTGGCTTGTGGAACAGATTTCACAGCTCAAGTTCAGAGCAGGTCCCAGATATACCTCTGGGAAGGATACACAGTTCCTGGAGAGCACAACTCCTTTTACTCAGGGCATTCCCACTTCTAAAACCTGTCTTCAGCAGAAGGGCAGTAGCTGCATTTTGTCAGCATTTTGTTTCCAGGTCTGCAGGAGCTTTATTTACCTGAATTACCAGGTATTAGGTGCTGCAGGAGCTCTGGGGGAACGCTGCAGGTCTGTGGAACACAGGTTCGCAGCCATCAGGGGTTTTGAGCAGTAGGCAGAGGACCCACCACCAGTTGTCTCTAGCATGTCTCAGTCTCTGGGGGGCAGAGGGTTGGAGGCCTCCACTGCCTCCAGACCATCCAGGCTACCTCAGGCTCCTGGAGCAGGGATAGGGAGCTGTGATAGGGAGCTGGTAGGTGTAAGGAAGCGACTGCAGACCAAAGTGTGTGGGTAACAGATCTTGGTGACTTCATGCCCTGCGAAGAGTGTGTCACCTCCATCACATCTTCCTCTGCCTCCCTTCTCCCTGGTGTCTGTGCTGGCTGCAACAGGTGGACTTGTGTGCGTGTCCTGTGGGATGAACGCTGTGCTAACTTCCATAATTCCTGCTTCTCCTAGATGCAATTTACCACTATGCCAAAGGGAACCTTACAGTGTCGGGACCAACTGCTACAGCGATGATCTTTTCCACTTACCCCGCTCCCACTGTATCCTTGCAGGGGGCCTTCTTCACAGAGGTCAGTGGGAATGGCTGTGGTGTGCTAGGAGAAGGTGGGTGGGAACAGGTGCTGCTGCAGGGCTGCTGCAGGGTCCCCACAGCCCTACATGCACGGACAGAACCACAACCTCTTCCCCAAGGAGCCCAGCATCCAGGCAGGTGCCTGAAAGGTAAGATCCGAGGCACCTTGGTGGCTGGGCAAGTCTGAAGGGTTGGGCCTGAAGGGTTGGGCCTAAAGGGTTGGGCGTAAAGGGTAACAGCTGGAGGCTGCTCCACCGCTTGGTCCAGGGCCTCTCCAGACCCCTTCCCTGCATGCAGCACAAGCAGTGGGAAGTGAGAAGCTGAGCTATATCATCAGCCATCTCCTCTGGGTTCTGGGCTGAACCGCTGAACTATTCCTTCCCTATTTGGATTCTACACCCACTCCATGCTCCTTGGCAGCTCTCCTGGCTGTCCCTCCCCAGCACGGAGAGCCTGGGACTGTCTCCACATGAGCACAGCCTGGATTGAACCTCTGTGTTTGAACAGACCCACTGAGACTGTGTGCAGTGGAATCCCAGCTTACAGCACAGTGTCCAGATGCCCAGAAATAGGAAAGGGATGCTTCAGGGGATGTGGGGCACTGAGACACCAGAGAAAGAAGATTCATTTCCAGTGCAAATCTTTGGAAGTCTGTGATTTTGACTCTGAGCTGACAAAACTCCTGCCTGGGTATGATGAAGAGGATGGTGGGAGTGGAAGAGCCTAGAGGTGGGGAGATTCCCTCAGCCTCCTGTGGGCTAGGCAGTGTCCTTGTACAAGAAAGCAAATAAGAGTGACAGTGCCTTGCCAAAAGCTGCCGTTTCTGTTTTTGCTGGTGTCTGTGCAAGCAGCCCAAGTCTCTCCAGCTGCAGTTTCTGAAGCAGAAGGAGACAGGTGTCATCACCTCTATCAAAACTATGCTTCTTGATGTCCTGGGCACTGCAAATCTGCCAATGCCAGCTATGTAGTCATTCATGGGAAATTCAGTTTCCCAGGTGAGAATCTGATATCTGCATACAGGCTGTATAAAATATCACTTCCTCTAGGGAGGATCAGATTTGTCTTGTGAGCAGTTTGTTATGGCTCTGCTTCTATTAGATGGAATGTACTTAAAATAACCCATTTCCCTGACTTGAAAGATGGAGGGAGAGGACATTGCTGACGAGATTGTATCAGTTTTGGTGATGAGGTTTTTGCTGAGAAAACCTCAGCAAAGGTGATGAGGTGTTTGCTGAGAAAAGAATTTTCTTCAGTCCACTTGTGAGGGAGTAATATTTGGGTCCTTCCTGCCTTGACCAGACCATGAATCTCATCTGCTCTTTCATTCTGGGAAGTCTCTCCCCCTCTGCTGAGCAGTATCTTTCAACCTTCCCCATTCTCTCTCCTGACCTGTTCTTCTCCCTTTTCTGTTCCTGCAGTTTACGGCAACAGTTATGCTGATCCTGGGCATTCTAGTCATCCATGATGAGAAAAACAACGCCGCCCTGAAGGGCGCTCAGCCCTTGCTCTCGGGTATGCTGGTCCTGGGCATTGGTCTGGGAATGGGGCTGAACACAGGCTATGCCATAAACCCCTCCAGGGACCTGCCCCCCAGGATCTTCACGGCAATGGCTGGCTGGGGAATGGACGTCTTCACGTGAGTGACCCGTTTTGCTCTTACACTGCTCAGCTTGCCAGGGGAGGCAAGGGAGGAGCTTATCTCAGGGGAGGAGATAAGCACAAGATAAAATGTGTCACTGCCGAGTGTGAGAGTTGTGCCTACAGGAGCCCCGTGCATTATGTACACAAAATTTGGAGTATGCTAATTCTCCTGCATGGGATTCACCTTGGCACTAAGATACCTCAGTTTGGGCACCAAATAGTCTGCCTGTTCACTGGAGATCCAGTTAGTTTTTGCAGTGACCAGAGAGTTAGAATGCAGCTCACTGAATGCAGGTGGATTGCTGAGCAGGTCTCCTAAATGTAGAGTCTGAATTTGGAGATGAAACCCTGCCTTCCTCTATCTAGTAAGATGGTGTCATGTTACAGCTTTTCTTATGGTGAGATCATTACCAGAGTCTCCCGTCCTGGACACCCATTTTCCTTAAATTTCCAGAAAATATATCTGAGAACCCAGTAGAGGAGTTGCAGATGCTGTTGGAAACAGGGAGGCAAAATGCTCATGTCTGAGAGTCCCACTCATCAGGACCATGCAGCCTATTTCTTTTGGAGAACCTGCAGCGTGGAGCCACATTTCCATGCTGATGGGGAAAATGACCTTCCCTCCAGCAATTATGTGAGGGGACAGCGAATCTGTCTAAGCCAATTGTAGGCCTAGTGCCTGGAGTGGGACAGACTCCTCTGCTCACACAGCTCACTCCTGCTCCAGCACGATGTGGTGGCAGGGCAGTAGTTCCAGTCTGGCTAACCAGCTGCCTCTTCTGTGTTTCATTTTAGGGCTGACCATTCCTGGTGGTGGGTCCCAGTTGCAGCTCCAATTCTGGGATGTCTTACTGGTGTTCTCATCTACAAAGTCTGCATTGATTTTCACAACGAACCTGACCATGAAACTGAAAACAAGAAAGAAGAGGCAGGCACAGAGACTTCCAAACTGTGATGGCCACGTGCTATGATGACACATGTGAAGGGCACATCTGTTTGTCCACCATGCAGGATTTCAGTAGACCTACTCTGCTTAAATGGACGCACTTGGTATTTGAGATACTGGGCAGACCTGCGCAGGGCTAGACCTGACTGTGACCTGAAGAAACTATTGAATCTCTCTGTGTAAAAATCTACAAATAAAATAAAATAAAACAAAACTCAACCCACAATCAGGAAAGCAGAGCTACAAGTCTCCAGATACATATATATTCATACAAATCAAAATACAGGCATCAACAGTGGCAGAACCAACATGGTTAATTTAATTAACACAGAAATTTTGATCTGGAATATTCTTTGGTAAGAGGTACATATTACAGTCATGGATCAGGGGCCTAGGCTTGGTTCATTTGCATATCTTTCACCCTAACAAACACCTAGTTTGGCAGAGCACAGAAGAGAGAAGAACAAGGACAGTCTAAAATTGAAACATGAACCTGTTGAGTTGTTTGGGTTTTTTTATGCTTGTTTTTTTATGGTTTTTTTTTTTTTTTTTTTTGATCTGAACATTCAGGAAGCATTGAAAAATTAGTGAACTAAACTATAGGGTCTTCTGAATCCTACCACAGTTCGGCTGGAACACGCTGGCATCAAAGAACCATGTGTGTTACTGATGCTCTTCACTTGAGCTACACTACCACCACAGAAAATAATTCAGACAGCTTCTGTGACAGCGTCTCCAAAAACTTGAACACCCCCACTCCCCCTAACACACTTTTTTTTGCTTTTTTTTCTACTCTGAATGCATGAGAAATATAAGAAGAGGTTGCCTTGCTGCTGCAGGAATTCTGCTACCTCCATCCGAATGAGGAAGTGGGCCTGCAACAGCCTTACAAGTTTGAGGTGTCACTGGATTCAAAGCAGAACAGCATCAGAAGCTGCCTGTTCCCAGGAGGGGTGACAAGAGTCTTTTCTAGAAAGAGCTTAAGCAAGTATGGTGTTTATGTCAAGCACATAACTGCAGTCCCAGGGCTGGATGCCATGAATAAACACAGCGATCTCCAAGAGTAGGAAGTGACAGAACATCACTACTGCACAGAATTACTGGCTTTAATGATCATTCCCATCCCAATAATAAAAGGATAACTGATGGATTGCTGTGGCATGGGGTGGGGTTGGGTGGGAGGTACTGATGTGTGCTTTCTCATTAGAGCTGCCTTTGTATCAGTGGAGCAGCTACAGCAGATCTTCACCTGTCTCAAGATGCACATGGGCTTGAGAGGGTGCATTAGAGGATTTCTTGTCATCTGGGGGTGGCAGAGAGTGGCTGCCAGGCAATGCAGCAACTGCGTTTGAGGGTGGGCCCTGGGCAGTGCTGGAAGCCAGCAAAATATGCCTGAGCAGGGGCTGCTGGCTGCAGAGATTTTGTACAGTGACTGCAGGACAGAAGCCGAACAGCTGTCACACAGCTAGTCTCTTGGCCTGTGTGAAATAAAGTGGGAATTTCTGAGTAGCTCAAGAGGGATTAGCTAAAAGCACTGTAACTCATCCCTTCTCAGTGAGAGATTCTCCACTGCTTTAAAAGAACACCCCGAACCATCCATCCTGCACACTGCTCTTGCCGTACATCCTTTGCACCCCATGTCCACGTGCTCCCCAAAGCATCAAATACCGCATCACTCTGGAGGAAAATATTCAAATATTTATTAAAATACTATTAAGCACTTACAGGATAGCTTCATCTTTCTGAAGGCCATACAAATACTCATGAAAGCCTCACAGCATTCCTGTGAGGTAGGTTTGTCTTGTGTAATTATCTGGCGGTTTCAAAAATTAAAGATGATGCTGTTTAAATAGTCAATGCTTATTTGAAAACAGTGATTTTGATTCCCATATTTAGGCACAAACTGTGTTGGATGCTACCATGATTCCAGCATATTTGGAAGACAGAATAGCATAGCAAAGTAATGGAAACAATCAGGTGTAACTGAAAACCAGCAGTGAACGGGTTAAAGTGCAGTTCTAACCTGAACTTACAGTATACAAAACAGCATCAGGGGCTTCTACGACTGCAGGATCTCAGTGGCCCCTGGTGAGATCCTGCCCAACTGAAAAGTGTCAAAGGCTGTTTCAATGGTCAACTTTGCAAATGAATGTGTGACAAACCAAGGGCTCCTCCTGGCTGATGGGACTCAACACCATTGACTTGGTCTGAAGCACTGAGACTCTGCAGCAGAAAACATCAATGCTTATTGCAAATGTTGCCCAGGGTCAGATCTGGCGAGCTCACTTCCTTGAAGAATTCCCAGCTAGTGAGGTTGTCTTGGCAGAGGTCATGCTTGTGTGACTCTTTTGGGAGCCTGGTGGCTGTGAAGGTGGTTTCTTCTTGAGCACTGGAGTTTTGCTCTTGCTTTTAAATACTTTATTGGGGTCCAGCTTGTTCACAAAGGAATCAGCTTCTTCAGACAGGAGTGCTGTGTTGACGGTTATGGGTTTATACATGTTAAACCATTGCTGAAAGGCAGGATGGGGGGGAGGAACAAGTTAAATTCAAACTGCAGTTAGACAATTCCACCTTGCTCCCCATCTTCCCCGAGACATGATTTTAATCCTATGCCACTTATTAGTTTGCAGTTTACAGGACTTGGAAGAGCGCTTGTGATAAGAATACACAAGGCATGGCTACAGTCCTAGTCCTGGAATGGCATTCCAGACATGGAAGAGGAGAACCAGACAACCCTAACGCCACCTTTCCTGCAGTGTAACTCCTATCAGGAGCGATTCCTGATTTAAACCACAGGAGGAAAAGCAAAAGGATGGGATGAAACTAAACCACATTTATTTAGATTCAGATAAGCAGAAAAGATTAAAAACCCTTGGAATTTAAATGTACTTACAAACTGAAAACCAACTAGTTGAATTTCTGAAAATGTAACCTTCCTCCCTCTCTTCACACATAAAATAATGAATTTTTTTAACTCTTAACAGAAAAAAATCTGTGTTTGTCTTACTGTTTCTGACTTTCTATCTAGAAGTAACTACAATGATTTGTTTTTTTGGTTGCAGCAGACACCACAATGTTATGCCCTACAGTTCTCAACTCTTTTGGGGTTTTTTGTATCATTTTTCCATTGATAAAGTCAGGAAATAATACTGTAGGAGTTATGGTATTACAAATCACAGTGAAACCATTAGCAAAGTGCTGAACAAGATGAACAGAAGATCAATACCGAAATGTAGATAGCAATCTATTAATGTACTGCTTAGTGGAAAACAGCTTTAAAACACCCCCTTGAAAACCCTTAAAAATGATAATGGTTAATGAAATAGGAGGATTTTAACCAACAGGGACTACAAGTGATTAGGGAATATATGAATGATTCCTCTCAAGGTTCGCAAATATATTGAACATAATAAAATACTTGTAGCAGGAAAGTTGCAGAAAGGCAGAGCACAGTGCACATACACAGCCTTGATTGACAAAGTACAGCGCAGTGTAGCAGGGAAGGCATCAGGAATGAAAAGAACCAAATGCTACAGCCACTACTTGATGGGAAGTCAAGAGTGATTTTAGTAACTCTGATGTTTACACAGGACTGGGGAATGCCATGCTGGTAAGAGCTGTCATGGCTGGGTGAAGTGCAGGACACTCACTGAGTCCCAACAGGCCTTGCCAAGGTGCACTGACACTGCGCTGTGTTCAGTAGCACCATCAGCTCCATTCCCTGACCTCTCACAGCATGGAGGCAGGGATAGGGCTGAAGGCCCAGTCAAACACAGAAGAAGAGCAGAAGCCTCTAATAGCAGGATTTTGGCATAGCAGAATAGTATTTTTAATAATAATAAGTGACTGGAATAGTCACAAGACTTTATGTTGAGGTCTTCTGTAACTAACTTTAGGTTTAAATTGCCCTTTTCTGGGCATAATTTTTATCAAGGCCCAACTGCCGTGAGAAAAGCAGGGTTAACACAATATTGGTGAATTCAAATTACTGTGAAACAAATGACTGTTAACACATTACAGGGAAAAAACTTGTGGTCCCTTCCATGGCTCACCAGGGAGGCCCCCTTGAGCCTAGAGACTGCTTGCCAAAAGCTGGGAAGATGTTTTTCCAGTCTATACTCATGCAAAATACTGACAAGCTGTACGCTGCTGTCCTACCTTGGCCTGGGGGCTGACCCCATAGCTGGTGAAGGCATACTGCCACTGTGGGAGACCCAGGTGGGTGATGAGCAGGCGGTAGTAAGCTGTGAAGGTTTTGGTGAGGAAATGCCAATACAGAGCCCTGTCCAGGAACCAGATCTCTGTGTCTGGGGAGACCACTAGAATAAAAGAAGCGCAAATTACACTGTTGCTTTGGAGTGTTAAGATTAACCGCTGGTCACTATCAGGTGGGAAACACAACATACTCATCAGAAGGGCTGTTTTATGTACATCCAGTGTTGCCCCAGCCAAGGTGCAGAATTCAGCATTTGTCTTTGTCAAACTTTATACAGTTGGTGGTTGCATATCTCTCTGGTTTGCTGAGGTCTCTTTGCAGGGCCTTTGAGGGAGACATCAGCTCCTCCCAATTTAGAATAATGGACAAACTTAGTATACTTTCCAGTCCTCTGTCCAAGCTGTTTTTGAAGACCTTGAAGAGCACCGGGCCCGAGATGGAGCCCTGCAGAACCCCACCAGTGACCAGCTGTCAGCCTGATGTGACCCCATTTACTATAACCCCTCGTGTCCTACCCATCAGTCAGTGTTCACCCACTCCAAGAGGTATTTGTCTAGCTGTGTGCTGGACAATGAATGCAATGCTGTTCCTTCACAACCTGGGAGTGACACGCTACATGGGACATTCTTGGACATCAGCGACTTTGGAGTATATGTTCAAAGTACAATTACAGCAAACATTTATCTGCCCCACAAAGTAAAAAGCAACTAACTCTATTGTCAGTCATCTGGATTACTGAATAGAGTCCAGAGTCTGGAAGTCATGGGAGTGTGGGCTGCCAACAAAAACACATTTTGCAAAATCTTTCCACAGTGATCAAATACTTCTCTGGTGGTGACATCCTTTGTCGCATAAAAAGAAGTTATTTTCCTGAGAGATTGAGATGCCGAACACTGTTCTTTAAACAGACTGCCCCCATGTTGACATTGACACCAATGCTCCCTTCCCTTGCCCAGGTTACCCACTGCATGTGCTGAAATCACTAACTGGAAGGCAAGAGGACAAGAATTTCCTGCCATGGCAGTTGTAGTCACACCCAACAAAAGACACAAGATAACAATGCAAGATTTTCCTTAAGAACCTGTATATTGCAATTGCATACCCCTACGCAGTAAACACACACACGTCTAGTGACCTGTGCATTGTGTCAGGTACAAATATTTTACAAGTGCCTTGGGTGTTTCACTGCTCAGTCACTGATAGCAGTTATCTCTGTATCTGTCAGAAGAAACAGCTCAGCTCCCATTTCTCACTCTCCCTTCCTGCCACATTTTGACCTAGTTAGCGCCTGGCGGCTCTGCATCCATGCACAAGGTGGAAGAACCAGTCTAGTTCTGTCTCAGCTTTTTTTACCATCTACACTTGGTTTCTAAGCAGAGTTAGACCTTTTCTCATAAAAATATAATGGCTTTGTTCCAAGACACACAAGTAACCACAGACTAGTGGAGGTCTGTACTGTTTCAACACAATTGTCTGTAGGTCACATGTAAATACTTCCCTGTTTCTATGCATGCAGAAATCATAAGTTATAACTCAGACTCCAACATTAAAGGAGTGAAAATATTAGATCTAGTTAAGGTTTAGCTCCTGACTTCAGTGGAGACAGGACATCCCAGTAGAAGTTTCACCTACAAATTGCAAAGAAGATCAGAAATACAAGATAACTCTCTATGTGTGGCCTCCAGATACAACCTACAACAAGAGATAGCTAACTTTACTTTTTTCTGTCTTACCTGGTTCAGCATGCTTATAAACAAGACATACTTTCCCATTCCCATTGCATGGGTCTAATTCAAAGATAAGACTACGAGAATCAAAGTGTGGCTTCTCTGGTTTGTCTCCATTACCTGAAACCAAGGAAAAAAATTTGTGAAACATGTCTCGAAAACTGACTGTGACTCAGTTGCAAAGAGTCAATCTGTTTTACACTTATTAATAAATCAGCTGATGAAGAACTGAATCAAACCATTACATTTATACTTCTTGGAAATTATTAAGTTCCCTATGTTTAAAATAAAACTAAGCAAGAAAAAGAAAAAAAAAAGTGAGAAAAATTTTCATTACTGTTAGGAAAACAAACCACAGAGTCAAAATCAGATGGCTGAAAATAGACTAGCTGACTTCTAGTTCCTCCCTGGCATTAAGCAAGACAAGGTTTACAGATGTCAGTCCTGAGGTTTGTCTAATCTTTTCTTAAAGTTCTCCAGTGTTAGAGAAGGCACAGTCTCTAGGCAGTCAACCCAAATCCATCACTTATCACTTAGAAGTTTTCCTCATGGATCCGGAATCTTCTCTGCTACAACCTAAGCCCATTACTTCTGTTGCATACACCATTTGTTTTTTTGGTCCTAATTTTTTTTTTATAAGGAGGACAGGGAGAACAATTTATTCTTTTTCTCTTGGGACAAGACTTTAAAGAAATTGCAGACATATATATTTTCTCATACATTCCAGTGTGACATCAGCATCCTTCTCAACAACCACGTCTGACTCTTAATCAACTTGTGACCCTCAACCACCACTGAGCATTTCTACAAAATGATTTTGGGACTGTGTAGCTGCAAGTTCTTGCAGAATGCAATTTTGAAACATAAAGTTGATGGAGAAGAAGTGGGACATAAAAGCTGTACTCTTCAGAAGAATTTTCTGTGAAAGTCAGCATGAGAACTTCTATGAGGATGTAATTTTTTCTCACTGTACCTTTTAAATGCATCAATTAAGGTTTAAGCCACTAAATAGAAGCAGAATTTGGTGCATTTCATTACAATGGCTAGAAGATCAGGACTGCAGCCAAACTGGAATGTCCAAAAATACTTTCAGCCACATTTAGACGCTGGAAAAGCTTATAGAGATGCAGAGACAAGACTGAAATCAAATAGCATTCTTTTAATTAAGAAATCTTAAGAAATCTTAAGAAATTGGTGTGACACCTGGCTGTGTTCTTATCCTCTTGATGTTTCCAGCTGGACCGTAAGAGCTCTGACAAAATGAGTGGGCTTTTTTTTTCTCTTTTATTCTCTCCAAATAGCAGCATTCCTAGCATTTTTAGGCAGCCTGGAACACACATTTTCCAGGGTAACCTCACAGTTATATGTACGTACCAGTTACTTTTCCGATTCCAGCTGTCTTTTCAGTACCAAAACAAAACCTGTTATCTTTTGTTCATGTAACACCATAAGCACACAAAGACTTTGGAAGCTGAATCACTGGAGGAAGGCTCAGGTGAAAGTTAAAATAGGGAAAAGGCAGAACAGGAAGGCTGACAGGCTGTTAAAAGAGGATGCAAATAACACTAATCCCCATGACATTCACAGCATACAGCTCTACCTGCCAAGGCTGTAGGGGATTAGTAAGACACATAATAGATCCAGCCCGGGAGACAGAGAGCCACAGAATGACAGAATGTTTTCGGTTGGAAATGGACCTTGAAGATTATCTTGTTCAAATTGCCCTGACATGGACAGGGACACCCTTCTCTAGACCACGTTGCTAGACCAAGCAAACCCCATCTATGTGGAGCGACCTTTTCTGTTGCTATACTGTAGAATGGAAGGGACATTAAAGATCTTGTTCCAATTCCCCTGCGAGGGGGAATAGCTGAGGTGCTGAAAGAATTGGGTTTGTTCTGCCTGGAAAAGAGAAGGCTTCAGGGTGACCTAACTGTGGCCTTCCAGTACCTGGAAGGGAGCCTACAAGAAAGATGGAGAGTCACGTTTTAAAGGGACATGTAGTGACAGGACAAGGGGCAATGGCTTCACACTGAGAGAGGGTAGATTTAGATCAGATATGAGGAAAAAATTCTTTACTGTGAGGATGATGAGGCACTGGCACAGGCTGCCCAGAGAAGTTGTGGATGCCCCAACCCTGAAAGTGTTTAAGACTATGTTGGATGGAGCTCTGAGCAACCTGGCCTACTAGAAGAAGTTTCAGCCCACATATCTTGTGCCATATCTTAACATTAATACAAAAAAAGGGAAGAGGCAGAGCAGGTTTTCTAGCCTGTTAACAGTGCCCTACCTTCGTCGTCTGTGTCATCTTCCAGGTCAGCAAGAGTTGGAGCATTAGGCAGAGTGTACATAGAGGAACCTCCAAGCCGACAAAGCTTCGCGACACTGTTAATCACCATGGAGCCCAGGGGCATTGGGGTATCTGCAATAAGACTGATCATTAATCACATCCAGTGTCAGGAAGGCAAAGGAGGTATTTATTTTCCTCCAGACATCAACCTCTGTGGGGTGAAGAGATGGTTATACCCAGCAAACCTGGACACTTAACTTGAGTAAGACTCTACAGGAGAAAAATGAGGCTTTTTCAAACACAGACTTGCACTTAGATGTGATGCAACACCATCTCAGAGCTGTAAAGGTATGAGAATTACACTGCTGGCAAAGACCGTGCTGCAGCTGTTAGCAGAGTCCCGTGAAAAATGAAAAATCCTGGCTACAGGATTTCAGCTACAGCCTCTTCCTCAAAGCTCTTTTCCCTGCTGCTGCCCTTCCTATCAGAAACCACCCCACACATCCACAGCTTACTGGGAAGCTTGTCCTCTTCCACTCCATGTACCTGCTCAGGGTACATCCTCTTGGTTGCTGGTTCCACAGAGGATTTTATCAGTGCATCAACATGTGGGTGCTCCTGAAAGAATGCTTCAGGACTTGTCACTTGTCCTTGTTTCTGAGGACTCAGACTGTTACCAGACATCAAGGCAGCAAGCATCCTGTTCAGCCATGTGCCAGTGTGATGGGTCTCAGAAGGCACTGCTGGCTGTTCGCTCAAACAAGACAGTTGTACCAGCAGCCTTGGTCTCTGCGCACTTGTGAGCCCTGAAAACAAGACTTCTCAGAGGTTACAACACAGCAAATCCCGCTTGAAACATGTGGGAATCACTGCAGGTGCTAAAGCACTGATGTCAACTGTCTCTCAAATGTCACTTCACTTCCTGAGGAAGACCCTGCATTTTACACCTATCTCCAGAAGTGAGCAGTGTCCACAGCCCTATTTGAGAAGCCTGCATCATCAAGAGCCAGGATAATAGCTGCAGAGTGAAAAAACTATCTGATTTTTGCCAAACAAGGATGGAAAATGAAGCTTGGATTTTAGCTGGTGGAAAGCAGAATCAGGCTCTAACATGTACATACACATTTTAATGAGAAAGAAGCATTATAGAGGGTGACTCTTCCTACTGATTTATGATGGGATAATGAGCTACAGCTGTTTCTCTCTCCATGAACTACAGAGGGAGTTAAGGTATGAGGTTTAAATGACACACCTAAATCTGAGTGTCAACAGATGGCCAGTGTATTACAGAACAGTATTTATGTAATGAATAATTAGTTTCTTGCCAGTGTTCAGTGTATGCACCTCTTCTGTGGGAGCCCAGAACATGCAAGCAATAGATTTAGCCCTGAGAGATGTGTATTGATTGTGCAGAAAGTAAGTCTGAAATTAAAGAGGTTCTGCAAAAGATGAACTGGCTGCAATGAATTGAGGTTGTCAGTGAAGAGGAACACAGGGACTCACCATCAGTCTTCACACTCCAGGTCATCTGGAAGCCATCAGTCATCAGATAGAAGTTCTTTAAATCCTCTGGTAATACACAAGAGTTTTTCTGCAAATCACAATCAAAGTGTTACAGGAAAATGCAAAACATGCGTCAAAGCCTAAGAACAACTGAAAATTGGTACAGAAATATCTGCCACCAAGTTTCTTCCTTAACTCCAAGGTGACTCAAATCGGTTTAAATATCTCATTCTAAAGCCTTGAGAGAAAACTGCATATTTCTTGGGACTCTGCTAGTCTTAACAAAGGTAGCTTAGGAAAATTTCACAATGAGCAGTTAGTCATCACAAAATTATTACAGAATTGTTCCCCAGCTGAGACATTGTATTACTTTTGAGATTAGCAGCCACTCCAAGCTCACATAAATCAGAACAGTCAGCTTTGTCATACATACAGCTTACAAGAGTAGGGTTTTGCTTTAAGTGAAATCAGACTAAACTTACCTGTTCTACTAAAGCATGTACAATATTAGCACAATGACTCTTTTCTTCTGAAGGACTTCAGTTCCAAGTAGGTGCAAGAAGCATGTATTCAAAAGCTGCACATACTCAAGCAGATTTGATGTTTCATTTAACAAAAAGTATGTGTGCAAACACATGCAAAGCCAGACTCACAGATCTGCTGGTCTGGCTTCATCCCTCCAAATGTCAGTGCATGGCTGGGGCTCCTAAGCCTGCTTCCTTCTGAGCCAGCAGTGAAAGAAGCAACCCCAGTGAGCTCGAGTTTCATGGAACCAGAACACTTCTCCTGTATCTGTCTTGGTTGTGGAAGGAGTCTTTCTTAGACTCTTCAGTTAAGCAGCAAATACAAGGAAGGAAGGATAAAGGCTTAATCCTCAGAACAAAAAGAAACCCCAAGAGTTATAGGCATTTGTAGACACCTCTCTTGGGGACAGGACTGGCTGTAGACCAGTGACCCTCTGTTCTTGCTGAAGTGTCAAGTACGCAAAATTAAACAGAATGGAAGCCTGACATATTTTAATAAGACAAGCAACAAGCATGACTAAAGGAGTTACCTGTTGGTCTGTTTGTAACTGTTTCAGAGAAAAAAACCAATTTACTCCAGTGAGTTCAAATTTAAAACAGTCACATTCAAGACTCCAAAAGAATCAGACATCAAAACTCAGGAGAAGGTCTGGTGATGGAGGTTCCACAATCTGTGCATGTTGACTTGTCCAAGTGCTGCACCACTCTCCTTGAGAAAAAGTTTCATTAAATTAAGACAGAATATTCTAGTAATCACTAGCTAAGGAAAAGGAAGGTGCACATGCAGTTCCAGTATCTCTGCTTCACTTGGGACATGAATTTTTAACATCTCAAGACAAGCTTATCTGATTCTCCCCCACATCTTCAACTTACATAAATCCAGTTATCTTTCCCGATGTTGCCTCAGTGTATCCATCCAGCCAGAGCAACCTGCCAGTTGTACATCCAGCTGCTATGCTAGCCTGTAGTCATCAGCTGCTGGCTGAGCAAGGGAAGGTGCTCGTCTCAGCCTGCCCACATGCCCTCCCTACCCTAGGACCAGAGCAGCCTTTCTGCCTGTTGAAGCCTTATTCACAGCCACTTTCTTTGGGTTGCTACAGTCTCTGTCCCCTCGGCTGGGGTGTACACACTATGTACGACCCCCTAACCTGCCCATAACCTTGTGCATGACAACTTACTTTCTGAGCACATCATTAATGTTGACTGACTGCTACTGACAAGTCCCAGACACTAATGGCTTTGCAGCTTGCAATACGGCAGGTAACTTTACTTGCCTCATCGAGCAGCCTGGTCACCAGCACAGAGCTTTCCCAGTTAGAGAAAATCTTCAGGGTTCACAGGTCTTAAAGCAGATAACCTGAAACTGTAGACACTGCTTTGAGAAGACTTCACTGTCCTACAAGAGCCTGCTGATGGCTGAGGACCTGGTGGTAAGTTTAAGGCAATTACTAAACCTCATGGACATTTCTGAAGTTCTTCAAATGCCTTTAACAAACACACCTTCTTCTGTGGGTTCTCCTCAGTCCTAAATATTTATAATTTCATGCTGTGCTTTCATCACTTCCAGTTCCAAGCTGTAGCTGTAAGCACAGTGACTATGGCTAAAACTATGAAGAAAGAAAAATATGACAGACCTTCTACAAAGCCTCAGATGAGTACAAAAACTTTACCTAATATTTTCAATACATTTAAAATCCCCCAATTTTAACTAATATATTGCAGCAGTAAAAACATGCATATGAATGGATCTCCTGACTTTGGTCTATGTTCTTCTCCAAGCAGGAGAACCAGATCCATTGGCATGACAAAATCTAAGATTTTAAAACTTCCACTGTAGTATCCAGATAAATACTGCTACAACTCAGGCACAGACCAATTTAGCAAATATAGCTGACTAAGACAAGGGAAAAATCACATCTGAACAGGTTTTCTGCTCTGAATCTTCCTTTTGAAAAAGATCAACATGTGCATGTTCCTGCAGATGGCTGCTCTCCCAACTTATTTCAGAATTCTCTTAACCACGTCCCTCTGCATGAGTTTCCGAATGATGGTGCAAAATACATGGGTAGAAAATGCAGTACCAGAGCAAGTCTGGGGCCTAAAGAAAAAGGCCTGTAAATAGAAAGCTTCATTATCACCCATCTCGCTCATCTGATTGATTGATCTGTCATATTGTGATTAGCCACATGACCATAGGACATCAGAACAGTAATCTTCTGATAGCAGTCAGAGAAACAAGCCACTATGTATTAAAAATGGCTTATCAAACTCTGTATTCCTCTTGCTTAACTGGTAGTTCTCAGGGTTGTGATCTCCAGCCCCATAAATAACGCTATTCCTAAATAACATGTCAGAATTGGCTTAACCACAGCCCTGGCAAGCAGCTGTTTTCATTCAGTCATCTGGTTACACTCATCAGCTCATAAAACAAAATATCCCAAGTGCCCAATATGGTGCATGAAGTCTATTCCTTTTCCCAAATCGTCTCCCAAAAAAGCACAGTCCATTGAGTACAGAGAAAAATATTAGAATCAGGCTGGTTTTGCTGTCAGGACCTGATTAGAACTGGATCCAAAGCTAAAAACCCTGACATACGGCAATTCACTTGAAGCACAGTTGAAACAATGCCCCTCAAGAAAATATACTAAAGAAACAGAAAGCAATCAAAACATCTAGCTCTAAAGAGACTCCTCTAAAAACATGAATGAGTTTTATCCAACTTCTAGGGGAGAAAGAAGCCATTCATGTCACTTCTCAGGGCTTCCAAGTATCAGACCACATCAGGAGCCACCTTTCTCTCTCCTAATGTCCTGCAATTTCATGGCTGGTTTGCCCTAGCTGCCAGTGAATGCTAATGTTAATTCATATAACATACTGAGATGTTCTTGTTGCACCTTTAATAAATCTGACCCAGGGGTCTCCCAGAAGATGACCTTGATCATCTGGGGCTGGAGCAGACTTGATCCCCTCTGCTGCAGAGCGCAGGACTTAAAAGTTCTCATGAGAATATTGTTGTGCAGGCGGTTTTTCAGTATGTTACAAAGCTTAACAAGAGGGGGAACACTGTGTAAGAAGCACTACCTCCCAAAAGTCCTCCAGCCTGTTCCCCATTATGCAGCTTGAAGAAGCACAGCTTTCCTCATGTGCTGGCTATGCTGGATCCACTTCCCCATCTCTCTCACAGGCAGAACCACAAGGCAAGCTCCAGGTGGGTAGACCCTGTGCTCATGGGGATCAGGGACGGCAGGCTTGGGTAATGCTAAGGGAGGACAAGAAGGATGCCAAGAAGGACCATTGAAGATGTGCACCCTGCATGCATACTTGGAGTCAAAAAGAGATGCACCAGAAGCAAGGAGGAGGACATTCCAGATGTGTGCTGGAAACACTACACAGTAGAGAGAGAGCAGGAGGTTCCTGGATTGTGTCTAAGGGTTTGAATGAGGAACCAGGAAACTACAGGCCTGTCAGCCTGACCTCAGTGCTGGGAAAGCTCATGAAGGTCATCTTGAGTGCCATCACATGGCACATACAGGAGATCCAGGGGATCAGGCCCAGCCAGCATGGGTTTGTGAAAGGTGTAAGTGCCTGCCCTGATCTCCTTCTATAACAAGGTGACCCTCTTAGTGGATGAGGAAGAGAATGGGGGTTTCTCTGCCCAGACTTCAGTAAAGCCTTTGAGACCATTTCCCACAACATTTTCCTAGAGAAACTGGGTGCTCATGGCTTGGATGGGTGCACTGTTTGCTGAAACTGATATCCCTGCCCAAAGAGTGCTGGTGAATGGAATTACATCCAGCTAGGGCTGGTCACTAGTGGTGTTCCCCAGGGCTCTCTGTACTGGGGACATCCCTGTTACTTTTACTGATGATCTGAATGAGGGAATCAAGCGCACCCTCAGTCAGTTTGAAGACAATGCCAAGCTGGGTGGGCGTGTTGATCTGCTGGAGAGCAGGAAGGCTCTGCAGGGGGATCAGGACAGGCTGGATCCATGGGCCAAGGCCAGTTGTGTGAGGTTCAACCAGGCCAAGTGCTGGATCCTCCCCTTGGGTCACAACAACCTCCTG
Source organism: Dryoscopus gambensis (assembly GCA_013389985.1). Classification (NCBI taxonomy): domain Eukaryota; kingdom Metazoa; phylum Chordata; class Aves; order Passeriformes; family Malaconotidae; genus Dryoscopus; species Dryoscopus gambensis. The sequence continues at coordinate 73,026 of WEIT01011419.1, forward strand.
CAGCTCCAGGCTGGGATTGAGTGCCTGGAAAGCTGCTGAGTGGGAAAGGACCTGGACGTGCTGGTTTTCAGTGGCTGAACATGAGCTGGAGTGTGCCCAGGTGGCCAAGAAGGCCAGTGGCACGGGGCTTGTGTCAGCAATAGTGTGGCCAGCAGGAGCAGGGCAGTGCCCATCCCCCTGTGCTGGGGGCACTGGTGAGGCCACAGCTCCAATCTTGGGTTCAGTTTTGTTTCCTCACAGCAAGAAGAACACTGAGGTGCTGGAGCATGTCCAGAGAAGGGAACAGAGGTGGGGAAGGGTCTGGAGCACAAGTGTGATGAGGAGTGGCTGAAGGAGCTGGGGGTATTCAGAAAGAGGAGAGAAGGTTCAGGGAGACCTTCTCACTCTACCACCAGAAAGGTACTGAAAATACCTGAAAGCCAGGTGTCAGTCAGGCTTTTCTCCCAAGTAACAAGTGAAAAGGACAAGAGAAAATGGTCTCAGGTACCTCTGTGTTCCTCTAACAAAAAGTAATTTTCTATTTTTTAGAAAACCAAAACAATGATGTGAGTGACTCATTTTTCTTCTGGTTGAGGCAAAACAGAAAATGTGATTCAGGCACTGCACCAGAGTGCCTCCTACCAGTATTTTGGTGTAACACTTATTTCTAAAAACTGCATGTGGAGGTGAGTAGGGCCATTGCCAGCCTCATTTTAGGAGTGGGAAAGGGTTCATAGGATGATATACAGTTATTAGCACTGCTTTTCTGGTGACCAAGTAACTGTGTCTCTACTCCCTCTTCTATTGCTTGTCTCTCTTCTTGGGGAAGAGGTCTTAGTAGGTTTAAATATGAGGAAACATTGAAAAATTGCCTGGTTTTATTTAAATATACTGAACTGCTTACAATTTTTGGGGAAGTGATTCTTTACCCATGTAAATACACTTGGCAATCATATACCTTAAATATTTTCGTAAGTGTGCTGATTTCCAATAAATTTTTCAGGAGTGATTTCAAGCTTGATTCCCTGGAGTGTAACACTTAACAGCTCCTTCTGCCTTGGGAAAAATCTCTTCTGCTTTCCTGCTGTCTTACTGCACTAACTCCTGTCACAAAGCTCAGCTTCATGGCATCTAAGGGACACTAAACAAGCTTAAGATTTTAAAGATTTTTTTAATTTCAACAAGGTAAGATTTTAAAACACCATAGTATCCAGTTACATAGTGGCACAGCACAATTTAGAAAACATGGCTGATGGAAACAAAAAATGCATATTGCCAGCATGAATAAAATAGTATGTTAATTAATAATTTTAAAAGGTTGATATTTTAAAGAGCTTCTAAACACTTGGATTTTTTTCTCAGTAAAAAAATCTTTCCCTTGCAAAACTGAAATAGGACAGGAAAAACTGATTCCATTAAAAAATAATCTAAAGAATAGAGCTTTTATTTGGTGAGTCTCAACATAGAGAGAAGTTGTTGGGGGAAGAATAATGTAACAGTTTCACCAGTTTTTCCTACATCACAGAAGAATTCTTCTGTGACTTCCCTGTAGAGGGAAGTTAAAAATATATACTCTGACAAAAGCTTGTTAAAAAAACTCTACCATGGAGAAATGATTATGTGCATAAGTATTGCCACCTAGTGGCCAAAACCCCGATAAAAACAAACATTGTATTCAAATTCAAGAAAGGTAAGTTTGAGGAAAAATGAGGTACAAGTTCATCCTGGAAGGGCTTTGTGAATTGCTGAGTGCATTGCACTTAATCATCACAGCAGGACATTTTGTCTTGCAATTGTGAAGACTGGGTTAGATTTAGACTTCATCCCCAGAGCTCAAGGGAAAAAGAAAAGGAAAAAAATCCAGTTACCTTTCAATTTGAGATGGGAGCTTTAATTTGTCAATGCAACTGCAACCAAAACCAAATAAATAGACAGCCAAGTCCTTGACTATTATAAGTCCAGCTCAACTGTACTCACTTAATTTTTGACATTTACTTCCACAATTGACTTAGTCCATTGCTGGGCAGGGGGAGTGGGAACTGAAATTTTGTTTTGGCTTCTCTTGAATGAAGTGCTTTGGCTACAGCATTTGTTTGGCTTTACAAGAATAGCTCAGTTTTGAAATAAACCCATTTTAGTTTCAAGAAGAAGCAGCACCTGAAAATGAGAGGAATGAGCACCGTGTCCAGGAGAAGCAGTCCTCTCTACTCAACAGAACAATGAGCAAGTATCACTCTGTGTTCCCAGACCTGAGCTGGCTCACAGTCATGGTGCCTCAAACTTTCCAGCCCAGTTAACCCAACACCTGAACAACAGCTACAGGAAACCAGGCATCAGTTTACACAAATCTGAAAAACAGGACATTTCTCCCTGACCACAACTGCTGGCTACTGGAGAAGTTTCAGTAACCAACACAGAGGTTCACGTCACGTACATTCTGACCTGGAGAGATAAATTCTTGATAAATGTCACTAATTGGAATAGGGCATTACCAAAACTAGTGCAAAACTTTTCCTCTCTGTTCAGGAAAAACAGCAAATGGCAAGGTGTCGAAGGGGAAGGTATTTTATGCGCTGGTAACAAGAGCAGTCACTGGAAGCATTTGCTTTAGGCCATAGCCAGGGTTGGAGCAGAGGGAGGACGATTCACTCAACTCCATCCTCTGCCATGTCCCTTTCCAAAGGCTAGAGAGCTTCTACTGTCCCATCCCTACATGAGTGACACCTACCAAGCACTTACTCCACCATGGCCATGAGATTAATGAAGATATGTATATTCCAAAAGTGGAGTAAAAATGACACCTCTGCCTGCAAGAGTCACACGACAGTTTTCAGGAGCCCTCTGATCACACACACTGATGCAGTAAGGTCAGATCATGCAGAGTGAAGGTAGCTCATGTCCTTCATAGTCTTCTAGAGGCAATAGCATATGCCCTGGCCAAAAGACTGGGCTGGATAGCCAAAGAGGAGGTGAAAGAAAGGGATATGAGAAATTGAAGCGAATGGCTNACAGTTAGGTGGTTTCCTTTTAGAGCTGTCATCCCGGATGTACCCACACGGATGATGTTTCTCTAACAGATCAGGTGCACGTGACAGCCTAAAAAAGTGATACCTGATAAAGAAAAAACCAACAACACCTGTTTAGGCTGCACTGTACATTAAACTGTACAAGCTGTCTCACAAACAAACACAAGGTTGCCATTGCATCTGACATTCTCCATGGGCTGCCGCACATTCAGACTGACCTTACTGCAGTTTTATCAGGAAAATACTCACTTGCTCCCAAGAAACGATTGTGTGGCGTTCAGCTGGCTCCTTTTCCACAAACGTCACTTCAGTAACTCCTGGAGAAGTCTCTGAAAGGAAAAGAGGAGCATGTTTGCAGCTGGCACGGGTGATGCCAACACTGTGAGACAGACAATTTTGCAAATTAATCTGAGTGACAGCCAGGGGAAAGGCATTAATGACTGCAAGCATTGTGCTGGTGACTGAGCAGTCACTTTCTTTTGTCTGTAACTCTACTCAGTATGTCTTAGCATGAGGATGTCTAGTGCTGCACACAAAGTTATCCTTTGAATTTTTTTATACATATATATGCACATATCATGATATATCTACACATTCAGGGATTTAGTGGGTGGCATTCCCCCCCAGGGTGGGAGGGGTTGGAACTAGATGATATTTAAGGTCCCTTCCAACTGAAACCATTCTATGATTCTATGATATAAACACACACAATTTGTCTTCAAGGTGTGATCTTTTGCAGAAGTTTCATGGAAAAAAAGAATCTGTGATGGGTTCTGAGGCAAACTCTTATAGGAGAACGAATCTTTCTTTGTAAGCATGCCCTGAGGTTTCTGCTGGGTGGGATATCCTCTGCTTGGGACAAGATGCAGTGCAGTGCTGCTGTGAACTGCTAACAACCCTATTCCACAAGGACAGACACACTTCAGCACAGCATTCAGTGGGTTTGGACAAACAGAATCCGATCCTGCCAAAGGGACCTGCATGAGCAAACATCAGCCCTCTGGAACCCCAGTTGGAGATATGAAAATTTGTTATGAGCACTGAGCTTGTAATCTATAAAAATCATCTGAATATTTTATGAGAAAGAATGCTATATAAATCTAAGATACTAATCCACATGGTGCTTTCAGGTGTGTGATGGCAGAACAGACTCCCTTATACTTATTATTTTATAATGTTTTTCTTCATCCACGGCCAACTGAAATAACTCCCACTGAGATAATTCTCTTTGGATCAAGTCCAGAAAGACTACTAACTTGCTGTGGGAACTGCAAGCCCAGCAGATAGGGCCATGGAATAGAAGTGATAACTATGCAAGGCTTACAAGATTGGCTCTGCTGTGAAAGTACTGGCCCCTAAAGCAGTCACACACATTTTAATTGCTTTCTGGTAAAACATACACAGTGCACCAGACAGGAAAAGCAGGCACTAGAGAGCTTTGGTTTGTTTTTTATCCTCAATGCCAGGCTTTTAATTCCATCAGTAGCATTGTCCTTGTCTTTGTTTGTGGAGGAGTGGCACTCAGTTT
>WEIT01011421.1:0-14168 GCA_013389985.1 Dryoscopus gambensis
AAGTTTTCATTAGGATTCTTCTGGATACTGTTGGGCAAGAAATGCAGCTAAGCTGCTGGTACAATGTCTCTCCTTGCCCATATTCAAGGCAGACCTGGCTTTCCAGGCTTTAAAAAAAATTTTCATCTTGTACCGAGGTAAGCTTGTCTTTCAATACAAACTGCTCTGTTAAACAGACTCCCTAAGATTAATTTCTATTTCTATCCCAATGTCTGTACTTGTCAAAGCCTAAGTTCTCAACTCCAGTATTCTGCTTACCAAGCTAGGCATGATGCACTTCAGTCAGAGATTTCTTTATGGAACAGACATTGAAAACCTTGATTAAAGTAATGTAGGTAGCCTCTTGCAAAGGCCATTCAGGACTGGTTTTTATGTACAACGGAGAACATTTGGCTTCAGAGTTCTACAAAATCTTCTAGAGAGTTCACTGTTTACCTTGGTCCTTCTGCAACATCTGCAGTGCCACATTACATCTAGGTTTTTCACTTTATATATTCTAGCTGAGTGGGAAATACCTATCCCTGAAATAAGGTAACTATAGCCATTTTAGTTCCCATTTCTCCTTCAGCAGCTAAAGCCTCCCATAGGGAGACTATAAACAGATCTGTCACCTTTTAAAAGAAAACTCGTGTTATGTCTTGTTCTGATTTTGAAATAGTTAGTATTAAGCATCTCGAGACATTGAAGAAGGAGGTACATATTTTGTACTCAATATAAAGCACTATACACATATCCTATGCTTTGAGTATCAGAAAGCAAGAACTATACAGAAAAACTATGAAGCTGTTGTCTTTCCTCTCCTTCTTTATAACTTTTCAGTAAACCCTGACATACCTTTATTTGTTTTCCAGACAATTTTCAGCCATATAAGTTGTACAAAATAATGGTACATGCATCTGATGTGTGTCAGTGTGAAAGTTTCATAAGACACGAAAAGACTTTTGGAGTGACCCATTTTTACTCCGTTGAAGGAGGTATTCCTCCCCTTTGAATAACCTCACCCATTATATTCCTTCTTGTTTCCTATCTGCAGCAATAAAAGGAAGGCTACACTAGATTTCTTTTCCAGGTGACTGAACAGCATTCTCCAGTTAGCATTGCCTTTAGTCTTAGCAGTTATGTCCTGGCAGTGAATGACCTGAATGCTGTTCCTTACTGACAAGTCCACTGAAATATTTTTATTACATGTGACATTACCAAAAATAACAGTAAGAGGGTCTCAGACCCATGTGGCTCAAATTTAAATTAAATCAGATTTTCCAATCCCAATTTCATAGTGTCTTATATTGCAAGTTGAAATGAGTATGGCTATCACTAGTGGAGTAAAATATTCATAATGAGACAGTCACAATTTCTACCTACTTTGATATTGTTTAAGGTGAGGGGTTTTTACTCTATGGGATTTTGCCTCTCTCTTGCACTCTTTACATTGTATTTACGGGATCTAGAATCTGACAGGGAACTCTCTTAGAAGCAGCTAGGTTTCAGTCTTGTATGTCTAGCGCACAGGTATTGATGCAGAACTCAAATATCTGGTTTTTTAAGTTCCTAGGACAGGTCCCGCTAATGTGACAATTCTGAATATCACAAAGCATTCTGCACTTGTGAAGTGGACCGAAATAGCTGCAGAAGACCGTTTGGGTTTTCTCCAGGGATACCGGATCAGTTGCACAGATTCATCAAGGAAAAAGTCTCCGGGTAAGTCACCACTGTCAGAACAAAGCAGCAGCTTAGAGTCATGAAAGAAAAGCTTCATTCAGACCACTAAGTCTACTGAGTTATTTACAATTTCTGTGCAAATTGAGTGCTCTGCTCTCAAAGGTCAGCTCCTGGTTAAACTTTTAATGCTCCAGATGCTCCCATGAACATTTAGAATTTTCTAGATATTATCTCAAACTAAATATTGCTATTTCCTCAAAAATTACATTTCTAAGACTACAGCAGAATTCTCTAGTAACACTTAAAAGAAGACATACACTTCCAGTATTTCTGAAGTATTAAGATTTCAGTCACAACACTTTTATGTTTCATGACAACTCATCCAAGCTTGAGTCTGTGCTTTTCTGTAGGATGTAAGACATCATATATTTAATTTTTCAACTCAGTGAGTGGTTTTCAATTCTTACCTGTTTCCAAAGACACCATTATAAATTTACTTTTAGATACATTTTCTTAAACTGGTTGTTTTTATGTCTAATTTTGGACTTGATGACCTTAAAGGTCTTTTCCAACCTTAACAAACTGCAAATGATGAAACTTCTACACATTAGAATAAATGAATAGTTGTGAATTCAAACTACTTGAGTTTTCAGTTTAAAAATACCCCCCATACTTCTTCTGATAAACATTTTCTTTCTGGTCTATAGTGGAAAGTCTCTTTGCCATAAGTAATAATACATTAACTTTGTGCACACTGACTTTCAAATAAAATTGAAGACATGCTAGGGAAGACAAAGAGCACCTGAGACAAAGGGCGATAGTAAGAGTTCTGTAATTCATGTTGCCCTATGCCTTTACAGAACCATAAAAAGCCTTCTGGAGATGCTATTCCACTTCAAATACCTATCTGAAAGCACAAGAGCAGGCAGAATGGGAACATCCAGGACTTAAGCTAATACCTTTTTTTTTCCCTCTGCCTTAACCAATCAATACAGCAGTGACATGACACCCAATTGCCATGTTTTCCAGGCAGGAAGGATAATTTTATTGGAGAATTTGGGGGAAGGAAGTCCATAGGCTACAGCACCGCATCCACTTCTGTGAAGATCTTAAATCCACAGTGGCAAATTTGAAAAGTAATTTCTGCCCCATTAAAAGCATCCTTACAACATGGCTGCTTGTACATTATCCCTGGCCAAGGGAAAAGTCACTATACCATCAGAAAAGAAAGGCTGAGCTGAAAGCCCCGCAAAGTAGGTAAAGCAGAATGCTCAGCCCTGTTTCTGTACTGGATGATGAGTAATAGTACTAGCATAAATCAAGCTGAACAACTACCAGCTACTGGAGTGAAGCTAAAGCATATGATAAGGGCTAGTCCTAATGTTAACTGTTACAATCAACATAAAAACAACTCTTCAGCATGTTAGATATATTTCCTCTCATGGAGTATACATAGCTTTCTGTATTCATCACCTGTGATGGTTTGACCCTGGCTGGATACCAAAGCCACGGGATGCCAAAGCCACTCTATCCCCTCTGGAAGTGGACAGCGGAGAGAAAATTAGTGTTAAAAAAAAAAAAAAAGAGTAACAAAACATTCATGGGTTGAGATAAGGACTAGAAGAGATCTCAGATTACTGTATGGGCAAAACAGGCTTGACTTGGGGAAATCAATGGAATTTATTGCCAATGAAATTCAGAGTAGGATAATCCAAGTAAAACAAATCTTTAAAACACCTTTCTCCACCACTCCTTCCTTCCCAGGCTCTACCTCTTCCCCACCAGCACTGCAGGGAGACACAGGCTGGGCCTTGTGGTCAATTCATCACAGATTGTTTCTCCCATTTCTCAGGGAGAAGAGTCCTTCTCCTGGTCCAGCGCGGGGTGCCTCCCACAGGAGACAGTTCTCCACNTCAGATTACTGTATGGGCAAAACAGGCTTGACTTGGGGAAATCAATGGAATTTATTGCCAATGAAATTCAGAGTAGGATAATCCAAGTAAAACAAATCTTTAAAACACCTTTCTCCACCACTCCTTCCTTCCCAGGCTCGACCTCTTCCCCACCAGCACTGNCACCAGCACTGCAGGGAGACACAGGCTGGGCCTTGTGGTCAATTCATCACAGATTGTTTCTCCCATTTCTCAGGGAGAAGAGTCCTTCTCCTGGTCCAGCGCGGGGTGCCTCCCACAGGAGACAGTTCTCCACGAACTTCTCCAGCATGAGTCCATCCCATGGGCTATAATTCTTCATTAACTGCTCCAGCATTCACAGTGTTCACTTCCTACATGGTGCAGTCCTTCAGCCTGCTCCAGTGTGGATCTCCTACAGGGTCACAAGTCCTACCAGGAAATGTGCTCCAGTGTGGGCTTTTCTCTACATGGCTTTGCAGGTCCCTGCCAGGACCCTGCTCCAGCACAGGCCTCCCATGGGGTCACAGCCTCCTCTCAGGCATCCACCTGCTCCAGCCTGGGTCTGCTCCATGGGCTGCAGGTGGATCTCTGCATCCCTGTGGATCTCCATGGGCTGCAGGGGCACAGCTGCCTCACCATGGGCTGTACTACAGGCTGCAGGGGAACCTCAGCTCTGGCACCTGGAGCACCTCCTGCCCCTCCTTCTCTCCAGGCCTTGGTGTCTGCAGGGCTGTTCCTCTCACATGTTCTCACCTCGCTTTTCTCTGGCTGCAATTACATTTGCACAGTAATATTTTTTTTCTTTTAGATCTGTTATCACAGAGGCATTACCACCATTTCTAATTGTCTCAGCCTTGGCCAGCGGCACATCTGTCCTGGGGTCAGCTGGAATTGGATCTGTTGGACTTGGGAAGCTTCTGGCAGCTTCTCACAGCAGCCACCCCTGTAGCCCCCATGCTACCAAAACCTGGCCATGCAAACCCAATACAGCCTTGGTGTATTAAAAGTTCATGCTTTTTACCTCTGGATTTAAAATGTACATAAATATTTTGGAGAAATCTTGTATCCATCCAAAGAACATCTGCACAGTGTGGTTTCCTCCAGATGAGGATTAGGGCACTGAAATTTTGCCTTTTCCCTAGTCAGCAACACTGATACATGCTCAGCCATTAGAGTTTACCTAATAATCTCCTCCCCAAACCCTCTTTTATTTCAGCTGTTACTCTCAACTCTTCCACCACAAGTTACCATCTTACTGGACTGAAGGAAAAAACCACCTATCGTGTGCAGATTTCAGGATTCACTAATACTGGAGAAGGACCTCTGACTCTTTCACAACCTTTCAGCACTCCAAAATATGGTACTGTGGAACCTCTATGCAACTGCATTACACAGCATGAATCCTTGCTTAATGCTCTCTCTATGCTCACCCACAAGATATATTATTTAATCCTCAGCTGCTGAGAGCAAACACAGAAAATTGTTCTCTGTAAGAGCTAAATTTTGTATCACAAAATAACTCTGCCTAAGTATTTCATTACCTAGTATACAGGGAAGACTTAGCTAGGGTTCTTAATTTCTGAGGCCTTTTCTGACCTTTTTGTGCTAGCTGTGTGCACATATCTTTATTTATCAACAGTTACTGTCACAGACTTCAGCAGTTTAAATTACTGCCTGTGACTAGTAAAGTTCAATCATCTGCTCTCGGCAAAATCCTGAGCAATCACATAAAACTGGCTTCCTGAGCCATTAACTGTAAAAATAAAAAAAATAAGTATCTTTCAATTGCTCCTATGTGGGTGAAAACTAATCAAAGTATCTTTTGCTTTCTTGTAATTTAAGCACATTTTAAGTATTCTTTAGCTCACTCGCAAAAGTTTGCTTTTCTCAGAGGTGCCTGGATAGGCTAAGACCAATACAGTTACATTTTGAATGTTAAAAAAACTTAAAATCAAGTAGGGTTGGCTGAACTTTCTTTCAAACATTTTTAACACTTCATCAGTTAAACTAAAACTAACAGACTGCAACAGACTTTTTTGTATTTGACCACAGCTTCCCTTAATGACGCTTTCTAAAGAGGAAAAGAACATGCTAAGATGCTATCAGTAACCTGTAAAATTCAGAGACAATAGTGTGACAATACGTTCTTCGCACAACAACTTTTGTTGGGTGTTAAGTGAAGGAGGTATAAAATCAAACAACTGAATAGTCAAAAGTGTGAAGCAGAAAGCAAAAGAGAAGAAACGTAAAATATTCCTTGAAATCAACAGGGATTGCACCCCTCCTCCCCCCACTGAAAACTTTCTCTTGTCAACATAAAATATTAAAGGATCTCCCTAGAGCTTTTCTGCAGGACTCTATTCCACTCATCCTACCAAATATATATTTGGAGAGGATTCAATTGTTCAGTAAAGTAACAAAAATGCAGAGTGAAATTACTACAACATTTTAAAAGTTCAAGTAATTACAGTGAATTTAAACATTACATTTACTATTTTTCCTCTCCCCCAATATTTCACAGGTTACTTAATCCATTAGGATAATCTCAGGTTTCTTTGCTATAAAAGCCTTTTTCAGCTACAAAGCAATTCACAGCTTTCCAAAATAGTTTTTACTTTTAGGTAGCTGTTTAGTTGTTTGTTTTTTTTTTTAAAAAAAAAGACATTTTTGCTGGGGGATGTGTAGGAAAAGAAAACGCAAGTGACTTTTTTGCAAATATGGTTTGTCAATATCAGTAACACAATCATGAACTGGCCACATTCTCCTGGCACTATTTTTAAACTTTTGATGTATCCATCTATAAAAAAGACCTCTACACCAACTCAGTCTTAACATCACATTCAGTTTTGGTTCCTGTGTTAGCAGCAATGCTCTCACTGCCTGAGCTCCTCATCAACCTTCATTAACCTCTCAAACACTTTCTCCTGTTTAGGCAGGTGGGATATCAATAGAAAGTATCTCAAGCAAGTATTGACAGAGGCAATAAAAGACATAGGTTTGCACCAAGGATTGACAAGTGGCTGATTACAGATAAAGTGGTCTTAACGTTCTTAGAAGATAAAGCATGGGCACCAACCAAATACACAAAATATATTATTGCTATCAGGACCAGGCATGATCTCACAAAAAAACCTCAACCAAAACAAACAAACAAACAAAACCCAACAATAAAACCCCAAACAAACAAAAAAACCCAACCAAAACCAACCAACCAAAAAACCCCAAACCCTACTAGTAAATCCTGAAACAGATTAAAACCACTTTCCCTCAAATAATTTCTTATTAAGTCAGACATGCATGAGGGTCCTGACCTATTAAAATCAGCTGGATCTCACATAACAGCATGGGGTGAAAAAATACACTCAACAGGTTGGAGAGAAGGGCAGAGAAGAACTGTCAGAAATTCAGCAAAGGCAAATGCAGGGTCCTGCACCTGGGGAGGAACAACCCCAGGCACCAGCACAGGCTGGAGCTGACCTGCTGGGGGGCAGTTCTCTCTGGGCAGCAGAGAAGGATCTGGGGGTCCTGGTGGACCACAAGCTGTCCATGAGCCAGCAGTGTCCTGGTGGCCAAGGAGGCCAGTGGGATCCTGGGGGGCACTAGGAAGAGCATTGCCAGCAGATGGAGGGAGGTGATCCTGCCCCTGTGCTCAGCCCTGGTGAGGCCTCAGCTGGAGTGCTGTGTCCAGTTCTGGGCTCCTCAGGACAAGAGAGACATGGAGCTCCTGGACCTGGTCCAGTGGAGGGTTGCAAAGGTGTTTAGGGAGCTGGAACACCTTACTAATGAGGAAAGCTGAACGAGCTGGGACTTTTTATCCTGGAGTAGAGGCAACAGAGAGGAGATCTTATCAATGTATACAAATACCCTAAGGGCAAGGGTCAGGAGGATGGGGCCAGAATATTTTCTGTGGTGCCCAATGACACACGAAAAGGCAATAAACTGAAACACAGGAATTTCCACCTGAGCATGAGGAAGAACTTCTTTACTGTGAGGGTGATGGAGTACAGGAACAGATTGCCCAGACTGGCTGGGGAGTCTTCTTCCCTAGAGATATTCAAAACCTGCCTGGATGCTATCCTGTGTCACCTGCTCTAGGCGAACCTGCTTTAGCAGGGGCTTAGAATAAGTGATCTTCAGCGACCCCTTCCAATCCCAACCATTCTGTGACTCTATGATACCTAGATATCTTAAAAATACAAACCTGAAAAGTTCACACTTCCCTGAAAATACCAGGTCTAGTTTTAACTAGATTTTACTTAAATTCCTGAACAACTGTAAAGTTGGCTTTGACTTCTGATTGAATAGTTCTCTCATGAAGTTAATAAGGCCTTTCTGTACTTAACACCATAAATCTGATTCAAACTTTCTGTTTCCCATCAGATAAAGGAGAATTTGAAGGTTTTGTGATTGGCCTTTGCTTCAGCATGGTACTCATTTTGGTTTTTGCAGCTCTCACGTGTTCTCTGGTGCTTAAAAGGTAAGAACAGAATATTGGCTGGAGTTGTTAGCAGCACACTTGTTTTGCTTAGCTCTGAGTTTCATAGCACTGGGCCTTTTTTGTCATTAAAGGCAACACAACTTAAAAAACACGCAGCACAAAAGCCACTACACTCATTTCACAGTGAGAGCAGTTACAAGCCACTATATGCTGATTAAACAGTAAAAAGAGTTTGTCAAAAATCTATAATCTTTAGCTTTTGATTCCATTATCTAACTGTCTCCTGTCACAAACACCCTTAGAAAGAACCAAGACCATTTCCCACAGTGGGAAATATGCTCTACATGTAGATAAAGCATGCATTTGATTTTTTTAAATCTAATATGTTTCTTGCAAACACATTTGGATATTAAAGGTATAAAGTATGCATATAAGCACATAACAAGAAGGAATAATATATGAATGAGTAGGAACAAGAGAGAATAACAAAGGTACCTATAAGATCTGGAAGTCCTCTTATTTTAGGAGAAATTGTTTTCTGCAATAATAAACTGTTCACCCCCACATAATAATCTGAGGTACAGTACTGGGGCATAGACTAGACTAAAAGAAAATGGTTTGCATAGTAATGGGTTCTAATATTAATTTTCTGACAAACTTAATTGCATACAACCACTCATGTTACTATTTGGTGTCCCAGAACACTACCCTTCCTTTTCCCCCTCTTCACAAAGCACGAGCCTCAGAAGCTGCCAGCACAGTTGCTAAAGGGCAGGTGGCACAACCTGTGGCTTGAAAGCCACACAGCATGACATAGCCTGCTTTAGCTTAAACTCATGTCCTTGCCACTGGGAAACACACTCCCCATGAAGCCTCCTGTGCTCTTACCTTTTCAGATTGTACTTTGAGTTGCACTGTGTCTGATACAGCAGTTTTGACAAGAATTTCTGAGACCTACACCAAAGTTTTGGCCTAGAGCAAACTTCATTCTGTTAAACATAAGATCACACTTCATTGTCTGGGCCCAATAGGAAAGAATAGGAAAAAAAAAAACAAACTACAAAACAATCAGGCAGCACACAGCAGCCCAGCCCAGCACTACAAAATAGTGCTTAAATTTGCAAATTTGTAGTAATATGGGGCATTTTGAACTGAGATGAAGGGGCTCAGTGATACCCTCACCTCAATTCCCTTCTTGATTTGTAAGAAAGGAGCCAGCCAGTCAACCAAACACCCATCTTCACAGGATCAGCAAGAGATCCAGTAACTTTACAGCCACACTCGTCACCTCAAACCACAACCTAAACAGAGGCAAAGTATCTTAAAGCTAAAGAAGTCTAGATTTAATTTCAAAACTGAAAAACACTGAAGCCAACACTAAGGCAGAGTGATGGACCACCTAAACTCTCAGCAGCTCTTACACCTGTGTTGTGGCCTTTTTTATGGAGGTGAGATGTTGTATGTAATAACTCCCAGAACAAGCCAAACTCAAAACAATGAGGAAAGAGCAGGAGCTGTGTTGTCCCCTTTGAGCTTCTTCCAGACCACCAGTGTCATTGCACGTGGGCTGAATGCAGCAGTATCTTGCTCTTTGCTTTTAAGGGAAAGGAAGCCCAGGAGCAACTACTTACTGAAACAAACTTCGTCCTATTTGTCCCAAAGCCCTCAAGGAAGATGGAGGTTTTATGGAAATGATAACGAATTAGGTGTATAGAAATATTAAATGTATAGAACAAATATATAGAAAGATACAACATTGCCAGCACTTTCACAGCTCCTTTGTCATCAGACAAAGATGCTAATCATCATTAACTCAGCATTTCAGTGTAGACTACCAAGTTTGGTCTTCAGCTTCTAATTAGCATATTGCTTAAAAGTCTCTGTAGAACACCTTTTCTTGATGGTCACAAAAATGTTAATATGTTACACATAAAAGGTAATTAATTTAAATATATAGGAAATGTCAGTCATTTAACCTGACAATAAGTTTAAAATACTTCTTTACAGGCTGAAAATATCATACTGGCCCAGTGTACCAAGCCCAAGAAACAGCAGTGCCCTCCAAGATATGGCAAGTACTCCTCTGATGGCATGAAAAAATACACAGGGGACATCTTTAATCAATGTACAATGCTATTCATTTGTTCTTTCACACTTCACTCTAGAAAATGTCTAATATCAACAGCAAGGAAGCCAGAGTAATATTCAAAATATGGGATGGGGGATGGTTGTTATTTAGGCATAGGCTGTATACATTTTAAATTTCCTAAAGGTCTCGGACTTTTTTGAGTACATTGTAGAGTATTTTTAAAGGCATGGTTCTTAAAAGAACAGATTAAAGCTGAATGGGGATAGGTGGAGTCTAAAGAGAGAAATTCAGGTTTTGTATCCAGTCAGTTTTCACCAACGCAAACTGATTATTAAGTACAGGTTATTCAAAATACAAAATAATGAATTGTGGCCGAATTCCAGAGAAGTCTTATGGCAGAGGCCATGTGACATGGTGTTTTCTGACGTCTGCTCCTCACTCCTCAGTCCTTGCTTCCCTCCAAAGCAATCCAGGGGCTGTGGCTGGCAGCTGGTAGCTGTCTGAGGAGCACCTATCGGTCAACGGGCACCAAAGTTCAGCAGCATGCTCACATTTTGCCCACAGCTTTCTCATATGTTTTAGTAAGTATTACCTGAATTTCAGCACTAAAAAAGTGGGGAAATCAGCTGTTAGGAAAAAATACAGCTGTTAGAAGCAGCTGCTGGAGAACAAATTATCCACCTTTGCCTATTAGTGGACTTATTTGTATCTTTGCCTTCCTGCCTTCCCCCTTTTCATAAGATTTCTGCTGCAGTTTTGGTTACATCTAATACAAAAAGTCCCCATCTTAGAACACCTAAGTTTATCTCTTAAGTCTCAGACCACCTACCGCTGTGGTTTTGGAGCAGGAACTAGTACTGCTTCCCTTTATAAATCTCTTTTTCTGAAAGACCCAAACTTAATTTGGCACTTGTCAATCTAGTAGTTTCTCTTGTGAGCTTTAACAAGAAGACTTCTATCTAGTCAAATTTCAGGCACTGGCTAGTAGGTATCTACAAGCCAGAGACACTGGCCAAAACTGGGATACAGAGTGAAGTAATCAGAAACAAAATTTCAGAAGACCTTGATAGTCTGCTGGTAATCAAAAGTTTTGCTGAACATCAACACTGCTTCCTGCAACACAGCAAGTATGGATTTTCATATTCCAGCTCAGGACTTCCTCACTTGCTTTCTTCCTTTCTTCCACCTAAATGTAGATAAAGAAGTGATGAGTTCAGAGCTATTATCAGGTAGTAATTTTGCAATGAAGAATTGCAAGTGAAATACACTGAGGCTTCATGCTGCAGAAAGGTCTAATAGGTTTTATGAACCACAGTGCCACTTTGACATAAAATATTTAAAAGCAGAATATGTACATTTAAAATGCCTTTAACTTCTTCAGATGCAAAGCAACTGTCTAAGAAAATGAAGTCTGTGTAAACCACACTTGGTAGAGAATACTATAATATTGATAATATGTCAGATACAGAAATGCCAGATACCAGATAATGGTTTGGGAGAAAGCAGAAAAAGCACTATATCAGGAGACAGTACAATAAGCAGGTTACCAGATACATTGTTGAGAAATAATTTGGTATTCTGAACAATTAATGAACTGTAGAGAAAGGTATTTCCCAAATGGGCACTGCAAAACAGAGGCAGAGAGCAAATCTTGCTATATTCTGTACATTTATTCTATTTGTAGTTGTTTCAAGACGGAACTGCACCAGTTTAGCTGAGCAATGTGGCAGCTCTTGACAAAACCACAAAAATCGTCCAGATTGGCAGCAAGACGACTTGTTCTCCAGACAGATGATTATTTAACGAAACATAAGTCAATGATACATCTCATGGTACAGAGCAGCAGGAGGAACTGGAGACATTTTCATTATAGAGACTGGGAAAATGAACTACAGAGAATTAAAATGTCAGTCAGTCACCCAGTCTCCTGTTCTTCATATACAGGCAAGATTCTTTGAAGATGCTTCTTCTCTTCACCTATTGCCTCTTTCAGACAGAATCCTAGAATTGCTATTTTATTTGGAAAAGACCTCCATGATCATCAAAGTCTAACCATTAACCAGCACTGTGTTCACCACTAATCCATGTCCCCAGGTCACACATGTAGACTTTTTCTGAACACTTTCAGGGATAATGAATCCGCCACATCCCTGTGTTGCTGTGACCCCTGCCTATCTCTCTGCCAGCTAGCGACGGCAGGAGTCTGGGGCAACATTCCCTGTGAGTCCTTGAAAGAAGGAGGTGCAGCAGCTCACCGGGGCTTCCAGAGTGTCTCTGGGCCATGCCTCCGCAGGCAGCAGCAAGCCGTAAGAGAAACACAGTATCGTTCTTGATGGTGAAGTCAGGAGCAGTTTATTTTCAGGTCCAGCGCCGGCAAAGGGGGAGGGGAAGGGGGGAAGGGAGAGGGAAGGAGAAAGGAGAGGGGGAGAAGATCCAAAGCAGAAGGAGACTGTCGTGCTTCTGGGCACTCCTTATCAGAGTTTCAAAGGGCCCACGGGCCCAATACTTGAGCCAATGAAAAGCTCACAGGGGAGGAATCATAGGCCAGGTTACACCTTAGGAATACACCATACATTTTGGAAAGGGGGAAACAGAACAAACCATTCAAAGGAAAATACACAACCACACATCTCACCCTTTCTCTGTTATAAAGAAAGGAGAGAGACAAAGATGCAACTAAAAGTACAAAACAAATGCAAAATTGAATATGACAATTAACCGTTCAAAACTGAAATAGTAGTTACACAGTTTGGCAGTATGGAATAAATATAACTGGAAAGATCATTATGCTTTAAATTGAATACAGTCTTATTGTGAACAGTCTTATTTGAGCTGATGTTCGCACTTGCTGATGGACAATGTCCAGTTCTTAAAGGATGTAGAATACTGATTGTGACTTCTGTCTGTTGGCTATCTTGACTCTGCAGCTGGTAGGAAGACTTGGACGATGTCTGTATATATTTTATGGCTCACATCTTTCTCCTTGGTTTCCAGTTATTCAGCAATTCTTTTCCTATACCTTTTGCTCTTTCATAAACTGAATTCACCTAATACTTAAAAAGCAACAAACAGGGTTGGTAAAAGCAAAGTGCAGTTATTATAGCAAAATTGATTCACTAGATTTTAACACAGTACTAAGATAGGACAAGCACCCAATTATAATAAGCAGGATAAGTGGGTCCATATTGCAGATTTTAAAATGAATAATGAAACTTATGCTGTTTTAACCTGATTGCTAACTAAATAGTGAAGCCATCTGTGAAATACTAGTCCCATATAAAGGTTTTAGGGAAATCCGTCAGCGTAACCGACCCAGGGCGATCTAACATTTCTCCAACCAGCTTTTTAGGATCACCATAGTCCCTGGTTTAGGCCACGGTGCTGGCCTTTGGCTTCCGCTGTGAGCCAGACACCTCTCGCCTCAACGCCATATTCCCTGCCCTCGCTCCCCGGAGCCCCTGGGACTCCAGGAAACCTTCAGTCTACTGCATCCCGCCTCTCGGGGGCGCCTCTTGGGCTTACCAGTCAACATACAACCCCTGTACCAGGCTGACCAGGCCTCTCCACAGGCTCCCCTCATTGGGGCTTTCCAGAAGGCTCCCTTTGCAACCTCCCTGGACAGCCTGACCACCCTTTTAGAGAAGAAATTCTTCTTAATATCCAATCAAAAGCTTTTCTTGTGCAGCTTGAGGCCATTTCCTCTCATCCTGTCATTTGTTGCCTAGCCAAAGAGACCAACTCCCACATGGCTACATCCTCCTGTCAGGCAGTTGTAAGGAGCAAAGAGGTCTCCCCTAAGCCTCCTTTTCTCCAGACTAAACATCCCCAGATCCCTCAGATGCTCCTCACAGCACTTGTGTTCCAGACCCTTCACCAGCTCCATTGCCCTTCTCTGGACTCACTCCAACACCTCAATGTCCTTCCTGAGAGCCCAGAACTGGACACAGGATTTGAGGTTCAGCCTCACCAGTGCCAAGTACAGGGGGATAATCCCTGTCCTGGTCCTGCTGGCCACACTGTTGCTGGTACAGGCCAGGATGCCATCGGCCTTCTCGGCCACCTGGGCACA
>WEIT01011422.1:2867-13404 GCA_013389985.1 Dryoscopus gambensis
CATCTCTGAAGGTGTTTCAGGCTGGGTTGGATTGAGCTCTGAGCAACCTGATGAAAGCGTCCCTGACCATGGCAGCAGGAGGTTGGATGGACTAGATGATCTTTAAGACACCCTTCCAACCCAAAGCATTAAAAGATTTTATGATTCTATGATATAAGAGGTGTTTGTACAAGCATTTTATTTTCTTAATAACATCTCCGCCTGGCCTAAACAATGTGACTTTTGGGGTTGAGGATTTGATGGAATCTTCAATTAGTTTTTAAACTGAAGCNGAAGATTCATGCTGATGAGTTGATGGTAATTAAAATATAAGTACATAGGGCAACAGTAGAAACCCCATTGTTTATGCACTTAAGTCAGCATATTGTATTTTCCTCTAATTGATTAAATTAATCTTCAGCATTGCTTTTTCCTCTGATACTGAGTTGGAAAATCTCATCTTTTCCCAACAGCAGGAGAGCTCATCTCTAGCTCAACCTCCCCCAAAATACCAGATAAAATACAAAGCTAAGTGGAAGCATTGCCTTAGGGAGCAGGATATAAATAGCTAATGCTCATTACCGTGAATCTCTCACAAAGGTGTGTCTTGAGTATATGACACTCAGTAGTAAGTGTTTGGGAAATATGAGACAAAAAAAGGTTTGTCTTGACAGTCATTAAGTATGAAGTTGCTCAAGAGTTACTTATGTAAACAGTGTCCCTGCACCAACTTTATGCTGACATTGCTGTGTTAAGGGCAGAATTACCTATTGCCTTAGAAAAATTACCCAGTAAGTCTTAACTCATAATTCTTTGTGGGGAGGGGAAAGACAGAGTGTGTGTGTGCAGACTCTGAGAATTCTAGATCCACAGAACATACAAGCAATTCCTGTAGTGAGCAGTTGGAGATAGAATATGTTATTACAATAAAGTTGTTAAAAAAGGTAAGTTGCAAAAGAGGAAACTTGAAGAAAACCTATTAAAAAAAACCTCAAGGAAAACCTATCACCTATGCTGTGATATCAAATAAAGGAAGGAATTCAACTTGGGTTCCACAAAGGGCTGGAGTCCCACCTCAAGCATCCAGAAATTATGGCAAGAACTCAAGTAATTTCAGGAAACCTAGAATTTCTCCTGGGTAGACAGTAGCATGGACCAATCCCTTACCTCTGCCCATGTGCATTAGCAAATAGCAGAGCACAAGGAAGAGCAGACACGGAGTGAAAGAGTTATTGATAAGCACCTGCACTCCACCATTGCGGAAGGGGGAGCAGGGCTAGGTATTTTGGATAAATTTTAGTCTAGTTCTGTAGACTTAATGCTTATTAATTGCTGGGATTCAGTAGGGTTACTACCAGAGTGCAGAGCTGTGCTTCGCTTCATTCAAAAGGGGTTAAACGCGTGTTACAATAAGCTTTCATGATCTGAACCAGAATTCAAGGAAGCGCAATGACTGGCACTTCCCTTTGAACATGCAGGTCTGATCTGCACCATATTTGTATAGATGCTTCTGATGTCTTAGTCAGTTATTCTTTTAACTGAAAGGAGATTAATGATGCTTTTGAAGTACATGAGGTCTACTAAGATGAAAGCTACCTAATGTGGTATGTACCAGGTGCCTTCCTTTAAAGCTCCAGTTTGCTGGTACAGTGTCAGTAGATGAATGCTGTTTTGAGAGGATCTCCATGGGACAGCTGTACAACTGCATTTCATACCATGCAAGCAATTTACAACCAGATACATCAGCATTGCACCCCAGCTGTTTTACAATATTCCCACCACACAAAGAGGCCATAAAACCAATTTAACTAGTCTGTTAAGTCAGGTTCATGGCTGCTTTGTGCCAACAGGCACAAAGCTCCTGAGGTGTATTGGTGAGCTTGTCCTGTATTCTGTCTTCAAAACAATAGAAAACCTTTAAATGGTCTCACCTGAAGTGATGTATTATTACATATGCCAAAGTATCAACCTACCTGGAAATTCTGTTGCAAAGTGGAAACACAAATAAGAGGAAATTGCTCATTCAGTAAAAAGAATGAAAATACCATACAAAATAGGGTTCATTCTCTATTTCCAGTTCACCTACCTTTGGTGTTCGACAGGAGAGAGAACATTCCCACCTGCCACAAATGTGTGCAGAGCCAGCAGCAGTTAAGACACTTTCTTCATTCTGTGAGGAAGCATTTACTGAAGCTATTAGATTTCAAACAGGCTCTTACTCGTTTTAGAAGTGTACAGCAGGTAGTCTTGAAAACACAGATACTTCAACACTGTTGGAGATATTTCCTGAAGTTTACTTTTTCCCCAAAGAATATGAAAAATGCTTTTTCATTGACTGAGAAAACTTTATTTTATGCATCTAGTGTTACAATAGATGGAGGCCTTGCATGGCAAGTGCAACAATCAGCCCACTATAATAATAATTTCTTCAACCATTTCTAAAAAAATATAATGATGATGTCATATGCCTGAAAATGTTCTTTTACATTGAGGTAATTCAATTTCCTTTCCTTAACATCCACCAAGGCTAAAATAGTCTACTTTAAAGATGCTAACTATGTTGTTTCTAATCCGTACAAAGCTACTGACAAAATCAGTGTGTTTACTGGGATCTTATAGGCTTGCTTAAAGAGTAGTACTTCTCACAAGATGGATTTAAAGATACACACTCAGGAGAGATAATTCTTTAGTATGCGATAACTTTCAGGGGAAAATAATTGTATTTATTTTTATAGCTATATACCTGCATTCCAACAAACAAATACTGTCCTTGGTTGCACTCATATGATGACCAAGCCAAGGAAGATTAAAGAGTTCTTGTGGGTTTGACTTTTTATTGTCCACCTTTTTCCAGACTCCCCACTCACTTACCCTCAGTAAATGACCCGCTAATAGAGAGGTAACATCTGCTAGTTGTGCTAGTTGCCTAGATCTCACAGGAAACTCGTCATGAGCAGTAACTGTAGCGGCCTTAAGCTATCTCCATGTGTGTATGTAAATCTAGCTACAGAGAAATGACAGAAAGAGAAGCTGGCCTTCATCTTTAAAATAATGAGTCTCACCACATATGAAGCTAGATTTAAGCAAACGACAAATTTTAGTCTCTGACTTGGATGATACAAAACCTTCTCTCAGTAATTGCATACAGTGATATTTCAAATGCCATGTGTTGAAGGAGAGTGGCTGGTTTCTGTATTTTATATCAGTTGATAATTCATGGACAATATGTGCTCATGGGTAACTGTTACTAAGCTCCTTGTGTTGTTATCTGGAAACTACAAGCCTTTTGATTGTACAACATAAAATTAAACTGTCTTCATATCTTACCATTTTAATATTTTTCTGTCTAATTGGCAGATATACAGAGAATGCACAGCCTATTGCATGCATGTTTGGAGATTCATGACTTGGAAATTATAATGGCTTCTAATTAATCCAGTTTGTAGTGCAGAAAATGCTGTTTCCTGACAGTGTTTCAAAGCTTAAAGACTTTATTTACTGTGGTTCCTAAATAAAATGTACTTTACCCAGGAGTAAGAGGCCAGTTGAGAACACTACAACAGAACTCAGGTTTCAGAAATATGAAAAACCATAGGAGGGCATAACCAATGTAGAAACTTGGCCAGCCACAGACAAAAGGTTATATACTTCAGGTAAATGTGAGTACAGGTATTTAAACTGGATCTCAGTTTCAGTTACAAAAAATAGGTACATAAAATTAACTTGTTTTCACCACATTGAAATAAAAAAATTGTTTATTTTATCTTAATGAGAAAGATACCTGGTCTCTTTGTACCATGCTATATTTAACCCATCTATTTAATGATTAAATAAACAGTATTTATAGTCCTTATGAAGCTAAAAGACTGCAAGATATGAAACAAACTTATATTCCATTCACTAGTGCTATGTGAGAGACTTGGAAAAAACCTGCAAGGACTCTTAAATCTAAATATTTATCTCATCAGCTGGATAAGTGTCATGGTTTGACACTGGCCCAATGCCAGGCACCCAAGAGAGTTGCTTGCTCACCCTCCCCTACCACAGCTGGGCAAAAGGAGGGAAAAGAGGAAAGGGCTAACAGAGGCTTCATGAATGAGATAAGGAGAGCAGGAGAAACATTTCAAGGGCAAAACAGGCTCTACCTTAGTTGCTAAGTAAAATTCATTACTAACAGAATCAGAGGAAGTAATGGGAAGTAAAATAAGTCCTTAAAACACCTTCACCCACCCCTCCCTCCACCCCAGGCCCTCCCTCCTTCCCACAGACAACACAGGGAGGCAGGGCAGGGGAGTTTGGTCAGTCAATCACCAAGATTTTCTTCCACTGCTCTGGGAGAAGAGTCCTTCCCTGTGAGGCCGTGGGGTCCCTCCCACGGGAGACAGTTCTCTGTGTACTTCCCGGCGTGGGTCCGCTCTCACGAGCAGCAGCCAAACTGCACCTGCTGCAGTGTGAGTCCCTCCCACGCCTTTTGGAAGGCATACAGTCCTTCCAAAAGTGCTGTGGCGTGGGTCTCCCCCCATGGGATGCAGTCCTGCAAGGACAGGCTGCTCCAGCCTGGACACAAGGGCTCTCTCTCCACCAGGTCTTCCACTGGATCAGAGCCTCTTCCAGGCATCTACCTGCTCTGGCATGGGCACCTCCCCCACGGGCTGCAGGTGGATCTCTGCACTCCCTGTGGGCCCATGGGCTGCAGGGGGACAACTGCTTCACCATGGTCTTCACCACAGCCTGCAGAGAAATCTTGGCTCTGGCACATGGGGCACCCCCTCCCCCTCCTTCTCCACTGACCTTGGTGTCGCCATGTTGTTTTCCCACACATGTTCTCACCTCCTCCTCTCCTCTGACTAGCAGCAAAAAGCCGTGACTTTGTTTTGATTTTCTTCTTAAATATGTCATCACAGAGGCGTTACCAGCCTCTCTCACTGGCCCAGTTCTGGCCAGCAGCATGTCCATCTTCAGAGCCATTAGCCATTGGCTTTGTCAGACATGGTGGGAAGCTTCCAGCAGCTTCTCACAGGAGCTATCTTTGCAGCCCCCCTGCTACCCAAAACTAGGCTGTGCCAAACCAATACAATAAGTTTTTTGACAAAGTCACATGGGCTTAGCTTAGATAAGGGAAACCTTTGAGTAACTATGCTTAAGAAAGTACAAACACAAAGAGAATCAATCCCCCCAAAACATCACAGAAATGATGAACAGTCTTCCAATGGTGGAGTGATTAAGACTGTGCTGTGGTGACCAGTTTCAAAATAAAGAACATTACAAAGCAGAGATTGAAGTACTAGGTTATTCTCAAATCTTTTGCCAAATGAACGAAACACTCTCTCCCCCCTTCTCTCTTGATCTCATCCACGCAACACATTTTCTTACTTTATATGCTGTCCTGTTTCTTTCCTTTCCACATTGTTTTAATTGTATTTCTCTTAGATTCTCCACATATTGGCCTAAACCATTTTCACAGCAGATTAAATTTTCATTATTACTTGATTAATAGGTATCTACTTCCTTGTACCTACCTCTCTGGTTTAAATCTCCAGTTTAAAATCTTGACTTTCTATTTCTCTGCTTCCTGTGATTCTTCAAAACCCAAAGGGTATCCTTCTTAACATTTGTTTATGCAAGCTTCTGTAATTCATATGATTTATATTCTTATGAATATTTTATTTAAGAGATAGGACACACTTCTATTTTAAGGTGTGGTGGTTAAATGAGGAATATTTTTGAATTATGTCTGGGGTTGCGTATCTCATGACACAAACACATAAAAGGCAGTTAACCCTGTCTTTTAAGTAAAATTAGGAATGACAAGATATAAAGTTGACAAACTCTGCACTCTTAATCTTGAGATGAAAAAATTAATTGTGAAGCCTTTATGCAGTAACCTTTCAAGAACTCTGTTAATAACATTGAGTTTCCTCAGTAATTAAAATGGATACTTCATCCTAATGGAATGATGGATCTATTTACATCAGCCATTAAATCTCTAGTCATCCAGGCTTTTATTTTATAACTCAAGGTGTTTTGTAGTTCTAAGCTCAATTAAACCTTCTGAAATATTTTAAATTTCATCTTTGACATCTTTAATGTCAATCTGACACTGACTAAGAATGTGGCTATGTAAACCTCAGGATAAATTTAAGAATAAACGCTCTACCTTGAACCACTCTTTAGTAGCAAATATAACAGGAACAAAGAAATTTTTTCTTGGGACCACAACCTAAAACTAATCTTAAACCAAAATACAAGATGTTTTGCCAAAACCCCCTCCAAAATAAAACCAAAAATCTTCAGTTTTCTAAAATTTTAAGATAAATATTTTCCGTTTGACTGAAGGATAACAACTGTAACTCAGCTTTAAGTATTAGTAGGTGAATGAGTCTGGTGCAAAAGAAATGCCTGGTCCTCAAGATTAAAGGCATAAACTTAACATGTGGTTACACTTCCTGCATGCTTCTGTTTGAATTATTCGGCCTGAATTTGATAGATAATTAGATATGTCACTCCTTTACAGTCATGTCTAGTATTGAACCAATGAGAATTGGTCCACAAATGCTTTTGACAATCTAGCCTCTGGTAGATTTCTGTGTTCCAGTTCCTCCAATTGTAAGAATGTGCATTAACTAATTATGGTAGACTGCCTTATTCTTTCAACAAATGTGGTCAAATAAATATGTAGAATATGTAGAAGTCAGGAGAAATTTGAAAAACCTATAGAAGAATAAATGGAAATAAAAAATTATTTTTACTATTAACTTGAGACTGATTTTAAGATGTACTGCAGAATTTTACTGTGTTAGATGAGCTGTGAAGAATCAAGTAAAAACCACTACCATGAGCCTGAGGTAGACAAAGAATCACATTTTACACTGGGTGAAACTGAGTGATGACAAAGCTCTGGTCGAAGTTCAGATTAACTATGACTGATGTAGCCCATCCTCATCTATAATGATCACAAAATTCTGGTCAGTGTTAAATTAGCTGATTTAATGTTACAGACATGTTTTAGTATGATGCTTTTTTGTACTGAAGATAAGGTCAAAAGATTTGTCAAAAAAAATTACAATAATCCTCAGTCTTCTAAAACATAAAGATAAAAACTTTCAATTTGACTGAAGGATAACAAATGTAACTCAAGTATTAGTAAGTGAATGAGTCTAGTGGAGGAAGAGAGGATTAATTAATCTACAGATCAGTGTTTTCAGTGTTTTCACAAGGAATTACTTCCGTGAAGTTCTTTTCCTGATAAAATGAATGAAAACCGGATTGGAAGCAGTGAATGAATGAGCTTTTTAGGGAGATAAAGAGTTAGTCTGAATTTCTTTTAGCCTTGGATTGACTTTAAGCTTTTTGTGCTTTCAGCCTAATCCTCTAGGAATGTAATAAAGTGTTACATGAGGTCAGCATGAAGGTCAAAGTAGCATTTGAGTCCACAGCATTATCAAACTTCTGCTGTTAGCATACCTTTTTCATATTCTCAATCAAAATTCACAACTTATTTTAAATTGACATTAAGCAGTATAAAAATGGATCATAACACTCTATATATAAAGTGTTGTATATATATCTCAATATAAAGAAATACAAATAAAAGTCAACATATCACCAGAAAAAGTATGGTAAGTATTCTGTTGACTCAGTTGATAACAATTACTAACCTATGGTACCCCAGTATGCCTGGCTTTATAACAGTAGAAATTTGCTTGATAAACACACAGGAATTACAGGATTTCCAAATTCATTGCCCCATAATTTATTAGTTGCTTGACTAACTGTCAGTCCTTGTATGACAGGGTGACTTGCTCACTGGATGAGGGAAAAGCTGTGGATGTTGTCCATCTGGAATTTAATAAAGCCTTTACCACCCTCTCCCACAGCATTCTCCTGGATAAACTGTCGGCTCATGGCTTGGACGGGTGCACTCTTTGCTGGGTAAAAAACTGGCTGGATGGCTGAACCCAGAGAGTGGCAGTGAATGGAGCTAAAGCCAGATGGTGGTCAGTCATGAACGGTGTGCCCCAGGGGTCAGTACTGGGGCTGTTTCTATTTAGTGTCTTTACCCATGATCTGGATGAGAGGAAGTTCTCTCAGGAAGTTTACAGATGATTCTGAGTTGCAGGGATTTCAAGTTGAGCATGACTCAAAGGAGTGTTGATCTGCTGGAGGGCAGGCAGGCTTTACAGAGGGATCTGGACAGGCTGGAGTGATCAGTTGAGGCCTGTTGTATGAGGGTCAGCAAGGAGAAGTGCTGGGTCTTCTGGACAAGGAAGCTGGTGAAGGGTCTGGAGCACAAGTCTGAGGACGAGAGGCTGAGGGAGCTGCGAATGTTTAGCGTGGAGAAAATGAGTTCAGGGGGCACCTTGTCACTCTCTACAAGTAGCTGGAAGGAGGTTGTAGGCACGTGGGGTTTGGTCTCTTCTCCCAAATAACAAGTGGTAGGACAAGAGAAAATGGCCTGAAGTTGTGTCAGGGGAGGTTTACATTGGATGTTAGGGAATTTCTTCACTGAAAGGGTTGCCAAGCATTGGAACAGGCTGCCCAGGAAGGTCGTTGAGTCACCATTCCTTGATGAATCCAAAGATGTGGTGCCTAGGGACATGGTTTAGTGGTAGACCTGGCAATTGTAAGTTAATGTTTCAACTCAATGCTCTTAAAGGCCTTTTCCAAGCTAAGCGATTCTATGATTCTATTCTGTAATGCAAATATTGAGAAGAAAATGTCTACTACAAATCACTAAATGTAGTTTAGAACAGTAATAATACCTTCAAAAAAATTTTCATTACAGCATTTAATGACTGGCTCACTGGAACATTATGGACTTTCAACATCATATTGGTTCATTAGCTGTCAAATTGGCCAGCAGTGCTGGCACTGACCAACCCTGTAATAATCTTTGGTTATCCTTTCTACATTATCCCTATAGAAGTCATTACTCTGAAGAAACGGTACCATAAGTTGGAAATATATATTTAAAGTATGTACTTAAGATTTAAACAAACGCTTTATTCATAACATACTAACAAAAGTACATCAGACTTCCTTTGCATTCCAGCAAGGGTAATTTGCAACTGTGTAAAGACACAGCCTTTATTTTCACAGAGGTAACAGGGTAATGAAACCTTCTGCAATCAGCAGAAAGTTCAGTGAAAGCTACAAGACCTGTTTAGGCTCTGCAAATGCTGATCCCCGTATCCTGTCAGGAACCTTGTCTTGCCATAATTACACTTTTATCAGTATTCAAGACAGGTAATTTAGATCCAAATCTGTTCTACAGCAGTATAAATTTTGGCTTGTACAATGAGAACAAAAAAAATAACAATAGGAAATATAAACACATATAGTGTAAAAACTAAAAATCATTCTAATTACAACCAAGTAGAAATCACCCTTGAAAAATATTACCTAAGCAACTGAAAGTCCAATTATTTTTTATTTCAAATAAGTATTTTTTAATGAATGAATAAAATATACTGTTCATTTAATCAATATCAAGTAGCAATGAAAAGTGTAGGAATGTTGTCTTTTACCTAGGATAACAAATATTTTCATGGCAGCTTTCAGGAGAATGAATTCCGTTTTCAACCTACACAGTTAGCTCAATAGGAGTATATCACTAAATAAATAAATATTGTAAAAGCATGTGTTTAGAAATCAATAAGCAAAGGAAGAAACCCTCTAACAATTAAGAGGTGGGAAATGCTAGTGCATTAAACCATGGAGCTATAGGCTTGAATGCATGGAAAATCGGAATTACACTCAAAAGGAATTAGAGACTTGTGACTGAGTGGTAAACTGCTAAAACAGAGGAATGCTCAGAGGACATAGTCAAGGATTTCTATAATTTTTCCATGATTATTGCAACACTATAATTAAAGTCCAAGTCAAGTCATAGGTCAGAACTTTTCCCCCTCTGAAAATGGTCTTGATGATGTCAACACTGGTTAACTTTATTATAGAAAGAAAACACCTGACCTAAGAACAAGGGGCACTGAGTTACTTCTTCTAAGAAAAATGTAAGAAAAGGCCATTACTTGGTGTTGGTAAAATGCTGTTAATAGACTCCTTGCAATCTTTCTATATTGGTAGAACTAAAAAATGGGGACTTTGATAAGAGTATAAATATAACTCTGGAGGAATGGTATTGCTACAATTTCACCTCTGAGGATAGGGGACAGGAGATGGAAAAATTGTTATGAAAACAATGAGCATGAGAGCAAGTGAAAGGTTATTGTTCCACAACATCCGTAACATTTATTAATTAATTATTCTTTACACTAAACAGCAGGACCTCAAGAAGTTACAGATATATATATATATATATGTAAAATGGTAGGGTAATTATCTCAAAGCCACTCCAGAGTTGCCTGAAGTAGTAAAGTGAATACAATAATCTTATCTTGAATTTTTGCGCACAAATCTCTTATTTCCAAATTATAGTCAAACTAGTAATTTAGTTAACACACTGTCACTATTTTGGAAAAACAAAAGTTAGTAATGCATATGATAGAAGTTTGTAATTTTAACATTTACACTACTTGCAAAATTCCCATCATACTCT
>WEIT01011425.1:1276-12488 GCA_013389985.1 Dryoscopus gambensis
TTTTTTTTGTAGATGCTTATGTAAAACAAAGGAATGAATTTCGTGGCTGATGACGAGAAACATCACACTCTGGATGTCAGTTGGTGGACACCCCTTGAAGCACACATTAACAGGATGCTCTACTTTGTAGTTTAATGATAAAAATCCCTTTCTATGCACTTCCTGTAATAGTTCACGGGCCAGGATGAGTCTTTTTCCATCACTCATCCCAGTGTATAAAATCATGGTAAAGACAGAAATTAATCTCCTCGCAAAACTACTCCTAGACTGCAGATAAACACATTTTACTGGTTTAAAAGTAGATTTACTGACCTATATTTGCCCAGACTCCATTTCCTCTTCTAAAACATATTCTGTTTGTTCCCTGGTAATGTGTCCTCACAACAGCCTTTTGATGATTCTTGTACTGCTGGGTTAGTCATATTAGTATTTAATTCTGATCCCTGGCTATGTTAGCAGATGAAGAGAAATACACGGGCTGAAGACATTTGTTTAGCAATGACTTGAAAAAGGTTTTTATTAGCTGGAATTTTGAAAGTATCCCTTTTGGACAGTATTTTGGGTGTTAACTAGCAACTCTGGGACCAAGAGCAGCTGTTGGCTGATTAGCTGCTCTGCATCAAGAACATTTTGGTTCGTGCTTTTTTCCTATGAACTGCCTAATAATCCTATAGATAGGTGTGTGTGTAATTACTATAATTAATATGAGATAACTAATTAGCAGTGGTGTAGGAAGTACACAATCAAATTAATGTTCCTATGGTAATTTGGAAGAGAATGAATATGTTCTGAGCAGGAAGATCATCATATTTTTCACCCCCAGTAGTGCTCTCCTATCGTTTGGGCAGCTTGCAAGATGCTTTTCCCTGGACAGACCTGGCATTTGGGCTGAGTTTTTATCAGAACAAATATGAAGTTACTAATTCAGGGTGGAAATCTACTCAGGTATGCAAAATAGATTTTTTTTTTTAGGGTGCAGGTTGTGCTTATGGAAGTTTTTTTAATTAGTTTAGCCTGGCTTTTAATACTCATTTCAAAATGATGCTAGAACATCTCCTGGCAGCTCTGCCAGCTTTGGAGTCAGAGTAGGTGTATTTTCTCACCCTAATACAAACCATGAATTAGAATCTTGTGTCCAAACTACAGGATGCAAATAAGATTAAAAAACCTTCTTTAAAAAAAAAGATATATATACCAGGAGAATGAGTGGTCAAGATTTTCCCATTACTTATTTTTTCTTCCATCATGCTCTGCTGTTGTCCTCAGGGACAGAAGTAGAGCAGCCACTAGTAGATATAATTTTGTAAGTCTACCCAATAATACAGAAGTGAAAGCCGGGGTAATGGAAAATAGTTCCCATAATCCTAAAAGGTTAGCTCAGGCACAGTGAGATTAGTGTTAGATTGACCTTAAATAAAACATTTCTTCCTGGCTGGTAAACTAAGACATTTTATTTTGATCTTATTTTGATCTTATCGTTGTTTTGAAGCATCCCCATAATCTTTTCCAAATCGCAGAGAATTGGGGTAAGATTACTGAAGTTCCTTCTGGGGAAGTAAAACAATCTAGGTTTCCAAGGAAAATCTTCACGAACATGAAATAGCTTTCACTTGGGGTTTTTTTGTGGTTTGTTGCCATTTTTTTTCTTCAGAAAGGCAAGATGAAAACACATCATGTTCGTCAGTTCATTCCATTACAGTGAAGAACAATAATTTACATCCTTCTTTCACAGCGATGATTTTATACAAGTTCAGGAACAGACTTTGGAAAGTTTATGACAACCTTATACCTTCCCATTTGTTCAATAACAAATGGAAGACACGCAATCATTTCCAAGTGAGGGCAACCCCACATACAGCACTGATGGTTTGGTATCAGAGCCCCCTCAGTGCAGTCAGCTCTGTCTTGCTCTGGTTTAGCTTTGAGGCATGAGTGACACTACATTTTTCGGGTTCAGTCTCTGTTTTCCACCATCCTCATCAGTGCTAAGTGCTTTAGAGAACGCCACTGGAACCCGCACGTCACCTACAACCACATCACATCCGGCAGACAGTGTCCAAGATATCCAGTCAAGCATCTAAGACATGATCTTGGATGCACTGATCAAAATTTAAAGAAAACCTTAATGGTCCCTCTGAAGCTTATAAAACTATTTTGATTTTTTACCCCCCTATAAATTCTAAGGACATGACTGAAATATCAAAACCCAGCTCTGTCCTATATGTAAATATCTTCTCATAATTAACATTTTCCCCTACAAAGCTATAGTCAAGAAATGGTTTATTTGACTATAGAATTTTGTGCAACAAAATCTATTTCTCTTATTCTCACATATTTGAAACTTCTAAATGTTTATTTCTGTTAATAAATGTATGTTACATGAAGACTGGGATTAAGAGGAAAAATAACATTTCTGTAACACAGGAGTCAAACTGAAATGAGATGGAGAATTTGCTGACCTTCAGCATCCAGCCAGCTCAGAGGGAAAATAGGACAAGAGGGTGAAATGTTTCCCAAAACCGAAGTTGAGGACGTAGGACAAAAAGTGTTCAGCATAATAATAATTGTGGGTTCATATTTCATTCTAGATCATGTAGCAAAAAAATGTATTTCAAGGGAACAAAACCAGAACAAAGAAAATATAGAAATAGAGAAAAGATAAAATAGCTAACAATACACTGTCCCATCATGAGATCACTAAAAAATATTCTGTTTATTTCGATGCGGATTTGGGGTCAGATTCCACAAAAACAAGGGAAGGGAAGCCCACAGCAGTCAATTGCCTTTTTTTAATTTCTGGGAAGTTCTCTATTACCATCTACTGGAAGGAAAGTCTCATTGCCCTGGCGCGATGTAAGCAAAATAAATACCTTGGCTATTTTGAAGACATAATGAGTTTCTGAACACTCCACACNGTATTTATAAATACTTATAAAATAAGTATTCAATTATTAATAATACTTGCTTTAATGTGACCAAAATTAATTCCATACTCTGGTATACAGAACTTTACTTAATATTCAGAGAAAAAAAATTGTCTACTTTCATTCACACTTGGTTAATTATTAATCTTCCTGAATGGATGATGCTCCCCAAAATACATGGAGGAGTATTTTGGAAAACCCAAGCCAAAAGAAATTCTAGAAATTTTTCCTAACTGGGAAGAAAAGCAAGATAAAGTTATTTTTGTGGAATAAGAGTTGCTTCAAGATATAACTAAAAATGCTTCAAAGACAAAAAAAGTCATTTTTGCTCTGTGACCCTTAGGAATAGAAGAAGAAACAAGGAAGGTCTAACTGACATATCAGGAGAAAGTTTCTGATGAGAAGTTAACCACAATAAGTTGTTGGCAATTGTTATGAAATCTCCATCACAGGGGGCTTTAAGATCTTGTCAAACAATTCTCTGTGAAGAACTAGAGAGTTGCTGTTGATGCTGCTTTGAAGCTGGCAATATATCAGATTATTTCCAGTCCTCCTTATGGGATATTACCCATATTGAAATGTGTCATGTCTAAAGGAACTGGTCATATCAAATTCTCAAGGCACCACTCATCTCGTAAACTGACTTCTCAAATTAAAATACAACCATTAAATTCAATATTTATATCTGCCAAAGTCAGTATTATCGTGGGAATCCTGCAACAACCTGCACCCCAGGAGTAGATGGAAATCACAGGTGTTATTTAGAGACAAGAAGTTTACTTGAAAAGGTGTTTAATGTAAGACAAGGAATGGAAACTAAAGTTTGAGTTACTCCAGCTCTAGATGCCACAAAGTCAACCACATCTATCGTGAGAGAAGAAGAGCTTCTCCCTCCCTAATTCAGGAGAAAAATCTAGAATCCTGGGCTCTTAATTCCAGAATATAGTGAACTGTTGAACAGGGAGTTATATAAGGGGTAGGATATGTGCAACTACAGGATGGGAATAGAGAGAAAAATAGAAACTTTTTCCTCTAGAAAAGAAGTTAAATTTATACACCAAAAGTTGTTTCAGCACCGCAACAGATCTTTTCCCCATAGTCAACAATTTTCCTGGCTGAATTTATGTGAAAGGTCTGATAAAAATTGATAGATTTGCAGCTGTCTCCAAACTTATTTTTTGATAAGAAACAGCAGTAGTAAAATCCACAAACAAACAAAACCCACCAAAAACCAAAATCCAAACCACACACAGAGACACAACTCCTCCTGCATTTAGGGACTCCTCCATGTTTCAAAGTTTAATTCATTGCCTAAAGAGCACTTCAGTGTGGAAGTACTTTAGTTATTGACTAAAGTTTATTACACTAACAACATTCAGCTATGCCAAAAGCATTGCTGCAGGAGTTTAAAACTGCATTAACTGTGCATAATCAACTGGCAGAGAAAAGGTCCATTGGAGAGTAATACAACAGTAGTACATCAATATTTTTTATTCAACATCAAAATAAACTGCTGTCTTCTTTACATTGAACAAATCTCTTTTAGAAATGGGGTGACCAGTGTATTTAAGAAAGAGTTATTTGAAAAAAAAAAATCTTCTTACAATTTTGCAGAAGCAGAGATGCTAACTCCTATGTGTGACTTCTTTGAAGTCTTCTCCCTTAAAGTGAGAAATCCCAACAGATGATAATCCAAAATCTCTGTTCCTCATACTAACTGTTATTGTGTCTTTTGGGAACATTAGCACTGTCTAAATTTAAGCATCTAATTGAAATTCTGCCCTGGTTTTGGTTGAGATGGAGTTAATTTTGTTCCTAGTAGCTGTTTTTAGATTTAATATGAGAATAATGTTGGCGACAGACTGCTGTTTTAGTTGTTGCTAAGTAGTGCTCACCCTGAATCAAGGATTTTGCCTGAATGTAGCTGCTCAGTACCACATGTGGATGGTGTCTGAGAGTGTGCTGCCTCCAGCTCCTGCTCCAGGAGGGTTCCTGCATGCCAAGAGCCTCTGGCATCCGCCAAGTTGCAGTTCTGAATTCCATAGGTTGCTCAATACTTTTTCATTTCAACAGCTTGGGTCTTGGTCTCTACACAGAGGTGTTTCTACAAGAGTAGTACCCACAGTGGGGTAAACTGAGTCATTCTCTTGGCTTCTTTGATGGTTTGATCAAATCTCCATCATCTGTAGCGGACACTGCACTCCCAGTAAACCTCCAACACAGACTCTAAAAGCAGCTGTCTAAAGAACTCGATCCAGATGCCTGCCCCAGGGCCAGGTGAAATATCCGAGGGTGTTTTGCCTGGTCTGCCACTGGTGAATTGGTGAGCACTGGTCTCTCAAAGGTCAGTTATCACTCTGGCCATGTTTCTGTGGCTCTCACTGACTGTGGCTTCTCAGGTGGCACTTAGGCACAAGTCCGTAATTTTGTCTTAAATTCCACTTAGTTGACTCCAAAGTCAATTCCTGTATGTCAACAGCCTATGCTCCAGTTGAACTCAACTCAAAAGGTCAAATCTGAGCAGTTCCAATGGGCAATATATCCTAAAAATCCTGAACACCTTAAATAATCTCCTAAAACACATCATATTGTTAGGATATTTATTTCCCTCCTTTGATTAGAGTGAAAGGGGTCCCAGGAACACATTTCTTTACAGGCTTAGACAATAGGTATTTCTCCAGTATCACACGTGGCACCCTGAATTCTACAAAAAAACGTCACTTTCACTCCTGCAAAGGATGTATTTAACTTTTTCCTGATAACTTAAGGGGTACATGATCCTCCTCCTTCTTTTCTTCCACATGCATACAGGTATTTGTTGGGATCCCACTCCAAAAATGGGATTTTTATCATGTACTTGGGCATCCTGGGATTTTCTAGTTGGCATCTCCATGAAAACTGATATCTAACAGGTCTATGTTCTGTGTGCAAACCCACGTATACATGCTGGCATGCCTAGATTATTTCAAATGGTGGTGGAACCTGTGCTCAGGCAACTGAGTCAAACTCACACCTATATTTTGTGGTTGTATTTAAGAATATCTTTAAGACTGAGAATTTAAATGCTACAGAACATTTCTGAATTCATTCTGTGAAGACAGAAAGATGAAAATAAGGGAAAGATCCTGGACACAAAACATGCTGTGATTGTGGGAAGAGGTGAGGTGAAGGAAAAAAATTACAATTTAATTTTTTTCCAAAATTTCATCCACAAAGTCATGTGCATCCCATATGAGAACAAAACATGTTAATTTAATCACTTTGGGAAAGGGAACAATATAGCACCTTCCTTTACCTGCAAGTTTGTTCCCAAGGGAAAAAACTAAATAATGTGTAGTTAGATCAAACTAGACAAAAAGTTGCACACTTGCTAATATCTTCTGCTTGGACTTCCCAAAAAGGCCGCTAAGATTGAGTATTTTATGTAAGGCATGGTTTCTGATGACCGCTAGACATTATCATGTTAAATATTTTGTTTCATTTATCGTTCTAAACAACCCATACTGTTCCCTCTGTGGAAGGTGCTGATTTATAACACTATAAACCACCTTGGTGACTAACAAATATTTATATAACCAAGTTTTAGGCATCTAATATTGTGGGAATGTAAATCACACCAAGGTGTGTTGTCTGTGCAAGAAAGCAGCAGGGGATTTTCTGAGTTCAGGGGATTTCTGCTTTATGATGTCACTTTTCCCTTTTTGTTTGAATTAGCCGAGGCCATACAACAGCTCTGTTGACTCACAAGCTGTTCCCTGCAATGGGTTATTATCTGTTGCTCTCTTCTTCTGCTTTTCCTTGGCTGGCTGGCCCAAGAAGGTGAGTGGAATGGTTGAAGAATATTCCTGGTACAAAGCTTTGATTTAAAACAGAAATGCTCCCTTTGTTGTGAACTAAACCTACGCAGAAATTCTTTGGTGGGTTGGGGAGATGGATGATGGATACCTGGGTTCATCAGCAAATACCCTTGTTTGCGTGTGAATGTAGCTATTTCCCATGATATATCCAATTATTTTTTCACATGAGCAACAGTGCAAAGATCAATGAAAATTACAAAGCACCTGTGTGGTTTTTTAGTATTTACCCAATTCTACCCTGAGTCAACAAACGCCAATGGAATTATGTTGGGGGGTTGTTGGTTGGGTGGGGGGTTTTATTTCTTGCATGAGATTAAATATCATTTTAAAGGAAGAACTAATTTCATTTTTTAGAGTTTTGATGTTGCTTTTGGTTTTGCTTTTGGTTTTGGTTTGTTTGTTTGTTTATTTTCATGCATGAAATTGCATCCTATGGCTCAGAGTACTGAAGCCTGGGAGAATTTTCTGGGAAAATACCTCTTTATGATCCACCATCCTGGATACACTCATGACACAAGGTGTGGTACTGCATGGGTGTTATGAACAACCAAGTCCAGTCCCTGTGTGTTAGAAGTGGCTGCTCTCTGCCTTTGGCCACTGATGGAGACAGGATGGTTGGCTCTGAGGATCTCTGGTCTGACACATTATTACTGTCATTTTGCTCAGGCACTTATTTTTCTTCAATATGTAGCAAACAAAAAATAAAAATCTGCCTTGCATCCAAACTCTTTGGTTATTAATTGACCTGGGACTCAGTCCTTCAGACTCTCAGTCTGTAAACCTGAGCAACAACAGACATAGATCTTTTATATCAGACTGAGGCATCCTATTTGCCAAATTTCTGAGCCCTGAAAGCACCCCTATATTGACTGTGGTGCAGTTTAAGTGCTTCATTCAACTAACTGAGCATAAACAGTGATTTTCCTTGAAGACACTTCAGTCTCTCTGTGAAAGCCACACATTGCTGGAGGACGCAGCCCCTGAACCAACCAAGGAACTGTATCCTCCCAGAATAAGGTACACCTGGTATCAAGGCGTGATTTGGGTTGGGAGGGACCATAAAGATCGTCTGGTATCAAATGGCTCATGGCTGAATCAAGACCAAAATGACAAGCACTAACCCGACACTCAAAATGAGATTCATTTCACAAAACGTAGACAACTCCCCTGTAAATATTTACATGTAAACTAAGTACCTAGGCTATTTTCCAGCCAAAATAATTAAATCAATATTTTAGTCCACGTCAGGAAACAGATATCAAAAATATTGGGAGGACTGAACTCAGCTGAACTTTGGAGAAACCAGTTTCTTTCCAGAAACTTTGTAAAGAAAAGTCTCCTTCACACAAAGGCGCCTTTTGAACTGCCTCACCATTAAACACCAAGAAAAATTTCCAAATTTTCTCACATTCTTGCCTAACACTGGAAAATCAAATTTTTATTAATTCCAGATTACATGTTGAGCCCCATAGCAAACCTCCCCAGGCTGCTGGTTTAAATGACCCTTGGTTTTCCAACAACTGCAAAATACTCCGGGGGCGTGGTTCATTACATTTCTGCTGGATTTTGCTGGCAGCTTGAGGACCCCTCAAGAAAATAAAAATTCTCATAATAAGAGTTTATTTCTTAGGAATTATCTGCAATTCAATGGGTTATGGACTACTGTCCTTATCTGGAGAGCAGGTACTTGGTGGATTTGGTGAATCCAAAAATTAAGTCCATTTTGCCACCATTTTTGTGTCCTTCAGTGAAACTCTACAGCTGCAAAAAAATTAAATTCTGAGCATTAACCATAGAGCAAAAAAGAAAAAAAAAGGAGAAATCTCAGGCCTATATCTTCAAACATTTTGTATATTTGCCACTACATTTGACAGCACATGGTTCGCTCAGATGGACTCACCCCCTGCATCACCAGAATATTACTTAAATAGGCTTCTCTGGAAACCACGGTTTTTTCATCATTGTGCATTTACAAGGTGGGAGGTATTAAAGCCAGCTTGGAGGAGATTTAAAAATAGAACAAATTTATCATCCGGGAGATGTTTATGGCCAGCAGATGTCACTGCTGCTCCATGCGATCAGCGAATTACTGCATATGCTAGACCGAATTTGTGACCGAAATACAAAGAGTAGAGATCAGTATCGAATAGGCTGAGAACTACATTTTTAGTGGAGGTTTTTAATACCTAATGCATTTTTTGTATCCTATGTATTCAATACAGTGCGTCCTTCAGTTGTATAGTTCTTCTCTTCTGCTCAATACCATGCTTTTTTTATATACTTTCAGAGGGGAAAGTGCATGTCAGATATTCATGTTAGGCAGAAAAATAAAGAAGAAATAATAAAAAAGAAGAAATTTTGTAGTTATTCCCACTGAGAATCACAGACACTGACTATATGCTGTGTTCATAAAGTTAGGAGAAAAAAGTCACAAGCTGCAGTAAAAACTGTTGAAAGCAACTACAGAGAAATAAAAGTTAGAAGCACTGGATTTCCGCTGTGGTTGCAGATATATGTATACAAGTGTAAGTGTAT
The DNA here is from genome assembly GCA_013389985.1 of Dryoscopus gambensis. Taxonomy (NCBI): domain Eukaryota; kingdom Metazoa; phylum Chordata; class Aves; order Passeriformes; family Malaconotidae; genus Dryoscopus; species Dryoscopus gambensis. Next base: position 10,593 of record WEIT01011425.1, read on the forward strand.
AGTTTTATAGGTATATTTTTAATTGTATATCCACACTCCAACTTCAGCCTATGGTGTCCCTGACCACGGCATGAGGTTGAAACCAGATGATCTTTAATGTTTCTTCCAACCCAAACCGTTCTGTGATTCTATGATTCTATGATTTTATTATTCTATGATTCTATGAGATGAGGTACTTATTGGTAACTTAATGTGTGTATGAAATTATCTGTTTTCTGGATTCTGTAGATCTACTGAATTCCTGCCTAAAGCAGTCTGTCCTCCCTATTTTCTTTTCCCACAAGATGTCAGTGTTTCCTACCATTTATGCCATGGTAAGTTGGCTGGCAATGATTATCCACGGTATCTTAAGAGGAATTCAATTAATAAAAAATGAGACGTTGTCAAACATGCAACTCAAAGCATTCCATACTTAAAGAGTTTCCTTTAATTGGGGAAATGGAGCTATTGACTCTGCTTTTATAGAGAAAACTTGAAAGATTAAGACTGTAAACCCCAAATTTTATCCTCTTACTTTCTCTGATAGGACAAAAGATGCAAGAGAAATAGGGTACTACACACAGTGAAAAATGAAAGTGCTGCATGGAAAGTTTCTGAGATTCCTACCCAAGAGCAAACATTAAGACACATAATATTTTAAAATATTATGTATATATGTATATATATTTGTTTAAACACTACTTACCCTGCTAACTATGACAGCAAGCATTTCTTTAAATACAGTAGATAAATAATGGTAATTTTTCTTGTGCCCACAGGATGTCAGAGTTCACTTTAGAATGCAGTCATGCAAAATGAAGAGTGAAAATTTCAGTCTTTGTCATCAGGGTTTGAAATATTTATAAATTCATGTTTTGACCAGTGAAAACGAGCAGAGTGTCTGGTGCTGAATGTAATAAACACATCAACATCCAGATTTGCAATCCAAGCAGGCATATTGACTTCAGTTTTCTACATGGAAGAACATATTTTTCCTTAATTCAGTTTCCCTTTCCTTCAGTGAGTTTTCACCGCTGGAAAGACTGACTTCAGCAGAGCTCATGGCTCTCTGTCAGTTGGATTCTCAGGTATCTAAGGCACAGCACTGTGTCACTTTCGTTGCCTGGATAGTTCCGGAGAGATTTTAAACACCAAAATATTGCAGATCAAACACTGCTGTAGCCATCTGCCTTTTAGCTTGGAGTAAGTGACTGCACAATCAATAGTCCTGCCTTTCTGTATCTAATCACAGCCATTCTTTTGTAATGATAAAATCGAAAATGCAATCTTTGAAGACAAAGGTTTATTGATTTCTTATTGGATCTCATTATTTAATATCATATCTGGATTTGTCAGACTGAGAAGCACATTGTACATTTACTACCTAGCTAAGTTTAAGAGGGATCTGTGATCCATCCCATGTGTGCAAGCCAATATCTCTTGGAATAATCCTTCCCTCCTTACACCAGCAGACACGACCTCAGCCACCGCTGCAGGCAGTGAAAGCTTTGTTTTCCTTAAGGCTACAGAATCCAAACTGTGATGAGAACATGGCAGGTACTTGTAGCAATTAATCCACTGGAGGACATGAGCTCTGTTTTATTTGCAAGTTATCTGTGCTCAAGGCTTGTTTGGAGGGTCTGTTTGTTCTTTCAGATGGTTTGAACCTTTCGTTTCAATACAGGGATTATTTGGCAGCCTTCAATTACCATTGAACAGCTGGCAATGAGTAATTTTTTATGCAGGTAGCAGGTTCACTAACTTGAGATTTTATCATTTATTTGATGGTATTTAGTGCATTTCTTCAAGCCTCTGCTTCTGATGAGGGTCCCAGACTCAGGTGAAAACTCTGAATATCAGCTGAAAAAAAAAAACCAAAAACAAAAACAACAACTCTTCTCTTGTTTTCAGGAAATG
>WEIT01011425.1:12523-28601 GCA_013389985.1 Dryoscopus gambensis
ACTACAATTGTTTTTTTCCTAAACCAACTCCTCCAAATGTCAGCAGGGATGGTACCTCAGGGAGGTAACTCAAGCCATTCTACTTGTGTTACATATCTACGGTGCTGTGTATTAGTGTAGGCTGAACCATCATTTTCCATGGTAAATCTAAAGGAATTTCTATTTACCTCATTTCCTGGTGCTAACTCCAGGTGAAATCATTCCCAAAATAAATACAAGTGTGGGATTTCTTGTTCTTTTAATTAAAACAAAACAAAACAAAACAAAACAACACAAAAACCTCCAAAAGAACCCCCAAAAAAACCCTCAAAAAAGAAACTTGAGAGAAGGGATGGAGTATTTTTACAATGTTGTGCTGAAGGACCAAGGCTCGTATTAAACCTCTCGTGGTTTTTGTATTTGTTCATTTTATTGAGTGAGCCAAGAGCCCTAACTTTCCTCTAAGCAATTCCATGAAATGAATAACAGCCTGGAGAAACACCTAGATAAACACTGATGAGCTACATATAAACATGGGACTCTCTCTCTCCTTTAAAATGTCTTTCAATGCATTGTTTACCAGTGTGCTTGTAGTCCACACCACCCTCTGATTTACAGTCTGCAGTGTTTGTTTCCTTGCAGCAGCTTCTCTGGAAGGTTCATCAAAGCTGAAAGAGGAAGAATGGAATTTTGAAATATGGCTGTAAATACATGAGACCCAATACTTGAAAATGAGGAGCAGAATTTCACTATCCACAACAGACACAGTTTACAACAGGGTACTCAGATATCCTGGGTCTCCACAGCAGAGACTGCAGATGACTTTGATGTGAATGACTGCTGCCAAATTCAATAACCTTTTCTTGAACAAAACCACGGCTGATTTTAACTGTGTTACATGTGAAAAAAAAAATCAGAATATGGTTCATAATTCTCTGCCTTACATTTCTCATTCACCTGCTAGTGCCTTTTAGGAACCTATTTTATATCTGACTTGTGGGGGATCTGACAAATGAATGATATGTCCCGTCTCAAAAGCCCTAATCTCAGTGGAACTATAGAAGTTTTCACTACCTGGATATGTGGCATAAAGTACTTAGGGAGAGAATAAACATGATCCAGCCATTAATTTTGGGCAGTTATCTCAAAGCTCTAACTTCTGTCCCTGTTTCAATTGTGACTCTTTGGGACCCAGCTCTCTGTAAGTAAAATGCCATTTTAAGAAAAAAAATTCTAGGAATAAACTCGCCAAAATTTCTGAGAAGATCAGATACAATGATAATTTGTATAATTGCTCCCTCCCTTACTATTGGCAGCGAAACCCAGAGCTGTGGTCTTCTAGTTCTCATCTGGCACATCTCTCATAGTCCTGTTTTATAACTCAAAACAGACCTTTATGTTTACAATTACTTAAACTAGGTATCAGGCAAGGCATCACAAAATTCAAGGAATAGAATCTGTAAACTTAAGCAGTTGAACCTATTCTTATTGAGACCAGTGACTTTTTGTTATTAATGAAAGAGGGGACCAGCATCAAGTCCCCCCCTCCCCTTCCAGTTTGCCCCTTCAAAGCTGGAGATAAAATGGAACTAAATTCCCTTCACAAGCGCACTCATTTTCTCTTTGCTCACCTCCCAGTAATATTGAACATTCCCTAAAGAATGAGTAAACAACTAATTTGGGTTGAGTAAAGTAGGAGCCTTGGAGGTGATCAAAGTCACAGTTTGGGGTTTTTTTAATTCACCATTTCTTTGTGACAACACATTATGTCAGCCCTGCTAGCTCATTTGTCTGCTGCAGTTCTACTTTATCAGCCTGGAGTAAAAAGAATTGATAAGTCTGGTTAGATAAAGTAAATGGAAACTCAGGACTCATTCCAATTTGCTGTACTTAGATATATTTCAGGAACCTGAGAGTGCTGTGTGTAACCCTAGTTGGTATTTGTATATAAATATTGCACATTAGAAGATCTCTTAAAATAATATTTATGTTTGTTTCTCCCCTTCCTGCCTCCCCTAGTTGTGTGCTTATTGGGATTCTGATTGGAAGACAAATGTCAGGCTTTCTCACTACATTCCTTTTCAGTCCAGGATGCTGCTCCCAACAAGAATTCATCTTCATTGGGGGCTTGCTAGGCTGATAAAGCAGAAGGAGATATTTTTCCAGGAGCACTGAAAACAAATGCAGCTGAAGCTTATAACTGCAATAAGTTATTCTATGCTGTGAAAGATGAGTTCCTAAAGATATTTGATCATTGCCACCAGCCAAATCTGTCTTTGTTGTAATTTTGTTGGCTAGACTAGAAATGCACAGTGGATGCCTTTTAAATCAGGTCTTATTTATTAAGGGGTTTGCAGGATGTTCTAGTGTGAGGGTCCAGAATCAACAACAAAGTTAATTAAATCTACTTTGCTTCTAGGTGATTTAAATCCATATTTTCCCACTTTCTGTATATGCAAATTTTTAGGCAATAAAGTGCTTTGAAATGAAATGTCAGGAAATTAGTTTTTAATATTGATATCAGAGAAGTTAGGTTTTTTAAAGGAAAAAATTCATTTAGAAAATATGACAGCATGTACTGTGCAAATTCAGAGTATTTACTTTTCCTTTCTTTTTTTCCAGCCAAAACCACTCACAAAATTTAATCTGAGTTTACAAATAGTTTCTTGCACTCCAGAAGGAAAGCTTGATCTCTTACCAGTTTGATTTTGGTTGAGGAAGAGGTTAAATTCAGAAACTCTTATCCACTGGGCAAATTAAAGAAACCACATTTTAGTACCTAACAATGCATGGGCTGCTCATTCTTGAACTGGTATTTTGCCTAAATAAGAGCATTTACTCCAAAGTCTGAAATTGTAACCATGAATCACTTGTATTTGACCATGTTAGAGGCAGCATGGAGGCACATGAATCCAAAATATTGGCCATTAATGTTAAGCCCGTATAACTGTGCTGCCAACCTACAGCGACGTTCAGGTCTGGGAGGGGGAAAGCCCTGGAGGAAGGGTCAGGTGCCGAGGGGGCTGCGTGTGGCAACAAGAATGGTGGAGAGGGACTTTTTACAAGGACAGGACATCATAGGACAAAGGGGAATGGCTTTAAGCTGACAGAGGGTAGACTTAGATCAGGTATCAGGAAAAAGTGTGAGGGTGGGGAGGCTCTGGAATAGGTTGCCTAGGGAAGTTGTGGATGCCCCACACCTGGAAATGTTTGAGATCAGGCTGGATGGGGCTCTGAGCAACCTGGCCTAGGGGAAGGTGTCCCTGTCCATGGCAGGGGGTAGGAAGGAGATGGTCTTTAAGGTCCCTCCCAACCCAAACCATTCTCTGATTTTGTGAAATACCTTTGCAAGTGACTCTGTTACGATATACAAACATGCCCCAAGGCAAACTGGAAGAACTATTTGTAGAAGAAGAATTTGCAGTATATCCACCCTGGGACAAAAGCTACTTCCCAGTAACACCTGAGGAACCTTTTTGTGCTCACTGGAACTGTAAACACAGAACCAAGATGATGCCTGGAAAGCAGAATAATTTCAAACACAAAGTTCCAGGTTGTTGTTTTATACCAGAATGTCTTGAGTGAGAATGAGAACCATGGCTGCCTTGTTCTGTGAGGATCCTGACCTGATTCATGGTCTCAGAATACATCCTGGGGTGTGATCTGGAAGGCAGAGAGGAAGAGAACATGTCTATGATTCTGTCACAAATATAAAGATTACAGTAACAAAAAAAACCCCAAAGAACCCAAAGCAAACAAACAAAAAACACCACGAAACAAACAAACAAACAACCCAAAAAATAAAAAAGAGAAAGAAAAAGAAAAAGAAAAAGAAAAAGAAAAAGAAAAAGAAAAAGAAAAAGAAAAAGAAAAAGAAAAAGACAAAAAGAAAAAGAAAAAGAAAAAGAAAAAGAAAAAGAAAAAGAAAAAAAGAAAAAGAGTTTTCCGGTTAAATCTCAGAAGCTTAGTTAAAATACCAGGACCACTAGAAGAACAGAGGTATTAGCACAGATTCCCTACTGACATTTTTGATCTCTTTGGATCTCTCAGAGGCTATTTTTTATCTCTGAGTTTTTGAAGTCATGAGAATGACTAATATTTTTTCAAAAAGCCAAACATTAAAAAAAAAATCATTCTGTTGGGTGAAATTCTAGTAAATTTCAGAACAAAAGCATTGCAGGTTCTGAGATGTGCATTTTGGTGCTTTTAGGGGCATTTTTGGAGGTGGGAGTCTAGGCAAAACAAATCAATATAGCTTTAAAGAAGAATTAATGTAAAAGTTTCAGAAATAAGTTTCACTATACATATAAAAAATATTTTAAAATTAGCCAGTCCTGCAAACACCCTTGTTTAACAGACAGGAAAACTGAAATACATAAGGTGTGCAAGGTACAGTATCAGAGTGATTTTTCAACTCCACTAGAGAGCCCAAATAACTGGACTTTGATTGAGATATCAATCCTTGTATAAAGTCTGAATTGTCTACCAAAAAGACATCAGATTTCTTCAGTTTGTATAATATTAACCGCGTCTGATTTTACAGAATAACAGGACAAAATTACTTGCAAGACTTTTATATACTTTTCAATTTTATTTTCTTTTAGTCACAAAGCATTAGAAATTTACTTCAACTTCTTGGGGACACACAGCAAAAAATCCTCAATCTTCTTAAAGAGAGACAAAGGGAAATCAGAACTTAAAAACAGACTGCAGACTTCTGAGTCAATAATAGAGGGGTCAGTAGGCAACTGGGCGAGAAGGCTTCTACAGCAGTCTGCCTAAGACCTTTCTGAAATATATTCATCTCTTTCTCACTGTCCTGGTTTTGTCCTGGGCCATGTTTCACTTATATTTGTGCGAAAGGAACACAGAACACAAAGATAGTCCAGCCCTCTGCATACAGGTTTCACAACAGGGGAATCTTCAAACTGATTCAACCATTCCACTAATTACCTGAGTTGATCATCTGCTCAATCTGATTCAGTCTCCACAGCAGTGAGTGATGAAAACACAATAAAAGCTTGTTAATAATTACGCTTTTCTTTTTCTCATGGTCAGTATGAACTAACCTAAGCACAGCCTTGGAAAATACAGATCAACATTTCTCTATGTAATAGATGAGAAAATTTCACTAGCAAACTGTTTTTACTTGAGAGTATCCATGAGGAAATTAAAAACTTCGGGAATACTTCCAGTATTGATACAGGAACTTGGGCTGAAATTACTGAACAGCCATTGTAATTCCCATTGGTGTTTTCCAACCAGTGAAATTCTGCGAGGACTTTACAGCTTCTTCATATTTTTACTAACACCCTTTAAGGACACTCTTAATTTCTTTTTTTAAAAGGCTTTTAAACAAGAGAAGGAAGGTAGAACAAGCAGTCTGATGCTTCATTTATCCAGCCATTTATCCCCAACAGAACAAATCCCTGGCACACCTTCTCAGAGTGGGAGCAGCTGTGCTGTGAGCACATGCTCATGAGGGTCTGGGTGGCATGTCAACAGAAGAAGTGGACAGATACTGCAAAATCAGTTTTCACCTCTATCTGAGATTTTATATAACAGTTACGGCTGATAAAAGAGAACAGAGATGGAAATTCATCTTACCTCAGCTTTTATTTTATATAAAGAGACCCACACTTAGAAAATGAAGTATAAAACTCACTCAGAAGAGGAAGGTTATTGCTCTGTTTTTAAGGGTTTTCAGTCCCTTTTTAGGTGGTTGGAATGCGTGAAGTGGATAATGGAAGTTACCCTCAGCATTCCCAGTTTCAGCATTCAGTCTCTCGAAGAGATAAATGGTTTGAGGAACAGCATGGATTTCAATAGTTTTGCAGACTGAAGCTGTTGAACTTTCCAACTTTTTTTTTCTCTAATTAAGGCTCCTTATGTGGATCCTCATATAGAGCCTCTCCTACATGCTGCCAGCTTCCATAAAACCCTGAGCCTTTCAATACATTTGAAATTTTTACATATTTAATTTGGCTGACACTTTTAAGGCTAGAAGTTTTTGAAAGAAACATGCGATGATGAATGGAAAAAGGGACAGGTGTTTGATCAAATATCTCACTTCTTTAAGAACACAAGAAAAATAACCAGGGATTAATTCTTTTTATCTGCAGGTCTCTACACAAAGGCTATTCCTTCAGTGTGAAGAAGTCTTTGCTACATAAGAAGCTACTCACATTCTCCTGGATGCCAACAAGGCTGGTACTGCTCCATTTCACTGGCAGCTGGGAGCAATTCTACACCTCCTTGGAGATGCGTCCTAACTCCTTTCTGCACAGGAGAAGAACTTCCTTCTATCTCACTGCTGAGCTGAAGCAGATGTGCCTCTCTGTGGTTCCTCGATCATGGTCCGCCATGTCCCTGACCCAGCATGTTCTGTGCATCTTCCTTCACTGCTTTTTGGCAGCGCATTGCCCTAGCAACAGATGAACCACAGAATTACGGAATCACAGGATCAGAGAATGAACTAGGTTGAAAAAGACCTTTGAGATCATCAAGTCCAACTTATGACCTAACACCACCTCATCAACTAAACCATGGCACTGAGTGCCACTTCCAGTCTTTTTTTAAACATGTCCAGGGACAGTGACTCCACCACCTCCCTGGGCAGATGATTCTAGTGCCCAGTCACTCTTTCAGTGAAGAATTTTTAGTGTTGCTACTTAAGGAAAACAGAAAATTTCCCACTGCCGAGGAAGCAGTTAGTGTGAAATTCAGTCAGGGATACTAAAATATTTTGAGGCATATGAGCTATCAGACCTAAATATTGTCCTTAACATTTTATTTGTATGGTCCGTCCAAGTCTCATTGACAAAACCATGAGTCCTGGCTCCTGACAGATGGCCAGCAATTTTGGGGCCACCCAGCCTGACTCCTGTCTAGCCCTTCGATGAATTCTCCCGATAACCACCACACTCTGTGGATGTGCAATGACCTTGGTGTTCCAGGAGCAGCTTAAGGTTTGTTGAAAGGTCATATGTTGGGAAATTGCCCTCTCTACTCATTGCTTTGGAAAACTAAATCAGATGAGCAGATCTAACAGAATCAGATCGCACCAAATTAAACCGGCACAATCTGTTAATCGTCCTGTGGGTTCTTCCAGCCTCCTGGTAAACAATAGCCAATGCTACACTTCTAGGCTAATAAGGTACCTTATTAAGTCAGGAATGCATGAGAACATAAAATTTAGTAATTTATTATCATCTTGGGAAACAGGAGGGAGAATCGTCAGCCTCAAAACAATTCACCAGCTTCAGTTAACAGGAGAAAAACCAACCCCTTGTCTTAGAACACACATGTTTTTGAGATGCCTGCAGATACGAGAGGGGTCTTGGCCAGAAAGGGCTGTGTGGGTCTGACTCAGAGCAAGAGAGAGGCAGTGGCAAATGTATCAGGCAGAGCATCCAAGCAAGCACACTGTTCTCATCCTTGGCTTGCCTCTCAGCCCTTGGTGTTGAAACTTCCATTCTGCACCACAAGCTCATCACCAGCAGTGAGACTGGAACCAGTTCCACAGGTCTGCGTGCCCTCTCTCCCACATGTACAAGAGGGAGTTAAATGGCATGATCACAGTGGTCAGTTGTGCTGGATTTGTTTTTCTGAGAAGGAAAGAAGAAAAGCAGATAAAGTTTGGTCTGAAAATCTAAACTTTGTGCTTGAACTGACACTTGCTACTCAATAAATATCTCTTTTATTTTTTTAAAAATATAATTAATTTGATATCTAATCTAAAATAAAGAAAACCTATCATGGTTCAACCTAAAAATGATATATGCATATATATATATTATAAATTATATGTGTTATATATTACTCATGTAATCTATGTATATATATATTCTATTTATTATATTTAGTTTGATAATATTATTAAATGCAAATGAAAGAATCTCTCTTCAGCTCTCATCATCTTCTTTAAAATATCACAAATTGAGCTCCATTTCCAAAAGAAAATGTTGCTTTTATATGCTTGAAGGTTGAAATGATTCATTTGGGAAAAAAAAAATTTATACATTTTCTTCACACATGTTTCCTAATTTTGGAGAATGAAAATGACTGTTGGATTACATTTTGCCCTTAAATGATACAATTCAAATCCAAATTATAATTTTCAGATTTTCATGAAAACTAGTTACTAAGTTTTACTCTTTCATAATATCTCTCTCTTGTAGTTTTATGCATTTTTATACATAAGTATATATTCTATAAGCGGCATATGCTTTGTTGACTTAAGTCTGATGATTGTTTAGACATAGGATCTTAAATCTAAATTTTTTATCTTTCCTTATATTTCCAACATTTGAATATTGGCCTTAATCTGAAATCCCCTAAGCGATCTCAGTAATGATCCCACAATGGCAAAGAGATGTTTGCAGTTATCCATAATTGTGGGGTTTTTTTTTTTACTTTTGGTCTTTTACTTTACATTGCTGAACAATGTACTGGATTTCCCAGGAACTGGCAGGCACTCCAGAGAAGCAGAATAATTTTGCCAGTATAGATCCAGCTATAAAGGTATAGATTATTTCTTAGCTCTATAAACTGTGAGTAGGTTGGATTTTTTCCAAGCTTGTATATACCTATTTCTATGCTTTACTGCTCTGGTGGCAAATTTTAATTTATTTTTATTTCCAATGTTTTATTATGTTTGCACTCTACTGAGTTAGAGACCAGAATGGGTGATTGTTATACAGTAGTTTACTTTTAAAAGAAATAGGGCTTCTCAAGCAGCTAATACAGGAAGATGTATCACCAGCTTGAATAATTGTGACAACCATAGACGGTATCAGTGCCTGTTTGTTTGCACAATACCCTACTGCATTAAGAAAGCCATCCCAGCTGTCTTGGGCTCTAGAGTCACCCATTTCATCACTTGACACTGCAGCAGATGTTATGGATTGATAACAGACTTCACTTCATTCACTCCACATCTAAGATTACCTCTAGAAAAAAAAAAATCAAATACATTATAACACTCCCAGCCATTTGTTAAAAAAAAAAAAAAAAAAAAAAAAAAAAAAAAATCTCAGCAATTTATTCTCTCTCCTACAGCAATAAATGGCTCCTTTTGGACTTTGAAAATATATTTAACTTTTAATTTTGTGGGTTTTTTTCTTTGCTTAACACATTCACAGTGGTGGGTATGCATCTTACTACCTCCTGAAAAAGAGAGAAAGGTGGAGATAGATTTAATGATTTAAATATTTTAAGACTCGGACAGATTTTAGGATTATGAGTTCCATTCCCATTATATCTGATGCCTTATGTTTTTAGTGATAGGATATTAATGCAACTCATTTATTATATTATTTTATATTATTATATTATTATTTATTATTATTAATGCAACTGTTGGTGGCAGAAATACCAGACAAAACAAGCACTGCAGTTTTGGGTCTTGTAGATGAATAGTGGTATTTGGATGTGCTCTTCCTTCCTTCTGATGGTGCTGGGCATTTTGTTGGGTGGTTTTGGTTTTTTGGAGACGCAGTAGATGAATGTGTAATTAAATACTATAGTGTCACATGGATAAATGACCAGAAAATGTGTCTTTTTGGCAGGGCAGGGCATGCCCACTCACCTTTTAAAAGCGCAGCTAACGGAAGAATTGAATAAACTACAGAGGTGGAATGAAAAGCATGGTGGTATCCTGACATAATCTGCAACCTGAATGATGAAGATGACAACAGTCAAGGGACTCTCTCCACCTTTGAAGGGGCTGGGGCAGTGGGTGTCTTCTGTGGGCCTGAGGTATGCGCCTAATACTGTGTCCTGGGAAACTCCAAGGGGTGCAAATGAAAGCACCACGGTTCGTTTTCACTTCGCTGCCTGGGCAATTACATGAATCCCCTGGAATGGGAGCAGAGCTGTCCCATGCTCCTCGTGCAGCTGCCCAGCAGGCTGGATCACACCCTGCAGAAGATCCCAGCTCTGTCTCTCAGCATCTGTAGGGTCTAGCTTGGCTCAGCCAGTGATGTGGCTGGAGATATGTGGGAGAGAGAAAGGTCAAGGAGAAGATTTCAGTGAATTCTAAAATAATGTGTTGGGTTTGACCTTGACTGACCATCTTGTCATCTTCATCATTCAAGTCACCAAGCTGAGCTATCGCTGCCCCTTCTCAATAGGACAGGGAGAGAAAAAACAGTGAAAAGCTTATGGTTCAAGGTAAGAAGAGTGAGATCACTCAGAAATTACTGTCACAGACAAACAGGTTTTACTTAGGGACATTAATTTAGTTTATTGCCAGTGAAACAGAGTAGGTTAATGAGAAATGAGAACAAAGCTAAAAATACCTTCCCCTCATCCCTCTGTTCTTCCCAGGCTCAACTTTACTCCGAACTCTTGTATCCCTGAGCAGCACAGGGGAACGGGAATGGGAATAGGGGTTGTGTTCAGTTCATAATGCTTCACCTCTGCTGCACAGGCCTCCTCACGCTCTTCACCTGCTCCCGAGTGGGTTTCCTCCCGTGAAATACTGTCCTTCATGAGTTGCTCCATTGTGGGTCTTCCCCATGGGCTGCCGTTTTTCATAAAGTTCTCCAGCATGGGTTGGTTTCACGGGTCCTTTCCTATTTCAACATGGGTCCTCCACAACAAAAGTCCTGCCAGAAAACCTGCTCCTGTGTGGGCTCTTCTCCAGAGGTTGCAGTTCCTGCCAGGAAACTACTAAAATTTGACCTGCAGCTTCCTTCAAGGTACATCCAACTGCTCTTGTGTGGGATCTTCCATGCGCTGCAGGTGGGTCTCTGCTCCCCCAGCTGCCTCACCAGGGGCTGCACGGGAAACTCTGCTCCGACCCCTGGAGCAGCTCCTGCCCCTCTTTCCTCACTGACATGGATGTCTGCAGGGCTGTGACTCTCACATTTTTTCATTCTTATCTCCCTCTTAAATATGTTACCACAGAAGTGTTACCATGGCTGCTGAAGGGCTTAGCTCTGGACAGCTCTGGGTCTGTCCTGGAAATGACTGGAACTGACTCTGTCCAATATTCAGGCAGCTTCTGGTGTTTTTTGGTGTCTCACAGGTGCCACTCCTGCAGTCTCCTCGGGTACCGAAGCCTTGCCACATGAACCCCATGCAGAGAAACATTTTCAGAGTTTGCACTGATATTTGGTGTTATTTGGATGCTGAATTTCCCTGCATGCTGATAGAAAGCCCTGATAGGAAAAAAAAATGGTTTAAAACTGCTTTGAAATATCCAACTTTTGGAAGTACAAAGGATATTGGCTTATCTAGGTGAGCTGATAAAAGTTACTGATTTCAAGGTGTCCGACAATTCTGTGGAGGTTGATCTTGTTGTAAAGCAGTCTCTGACTCCTCATCATTTACAGCTTAGCAAACCAAATCAGACGTTTTGAAGACAAAAAGGAAGCCTAAACCAAGGTTCTGCTTGTTGGAGAACAAAAAACATATCTTTTACATAAAGGCAATTTTTATGACAACTTTCAAATCGCACTAATTAACACACAAATTAACAGCATCTTGACAAACTGCATATGGGAATGACTTTAGCATGAACAACTTCCTCCACCTCATTATTTATTTATTAATAAAGTGTCCTATCAGATATTGCTTCTGAATTATACAAATAGATAATAAATACAAGCTGTATAGATGCAGCTGATTGTTTATACTTGAGAGAAATTTATTGTAAAGCCTGTAATTTGCAGAGTTTGAAGACATTTAGACCTTTTTTTCTGAGAAGAAAATGGTACATTTCTCAATGTGACAAGCCAGTAATATTTCTTAATATGAATAAAACCATGCAGAATTTGCCAGGTATAAATGAGGTTTAATTTACCATATTTTTATTCAACACTTGGTTCTTATTCTCTTCAAAATCCTCAGAGCATGACTCTGCAGTGATGGAAATTTAAGCAGAACCTTTTTTGTTTGGTTTGGTTTTGTTTTATGGGGTTTTTTTGTTGTTTTTTGTTTTTTTTTTTTTCTCTGCAGTAGAGCAACACATTATCACCCTGACATGTCCTAACGTGTCCTTGCTAGCGCTAAAATAGCTGCTGATAGATACAGAAATTCGTGCTGGGTCCTCAAGAAAAGGGTGACTTCTGGATACAGACTCTGAACATCTGCAATTCTGTTTCACACTACTGCAGAAATACATGTTCTCGTCTGATAAAAGACTTGGCAGAGAAAAGCAGGTAGATTTCTCTCCCATCTCACATATAATGAAACACTAATATAAAGTCTCAATGAAGCTTCTCAACTGAGGAAAATACAAAAAATTTTCATTATATTAAGTCAAAGCCTCTCATTCATTTTGCCTGCAGTAGAAAGACACGCAACAGTAACTTATTGTAGGCAACATTTCATAAGTTAATATCTAGATCATTATTCTTGTGTATGTTTCCTGGAAAGAATGTTAGATGTGTGGGGTTTTTCTATGAAATACATATTCAATTAGCTTATGAACTTTCTATTGTTGTTGCTTGTATTCTGCCCAGTGGACTGATCTGACAGAGAAGTCAAACTCCCAAAGCTCACTAGAATTATTATCACTTACTCCAGTACTGTGGAAATTGGAATTAGTCTCTCTCTTAGGCTACTTCTCTGCTATTTTTTAGGTATGAGATCATCCAAAGCTCTGCCTATTTGCAACAAACCCTTACACTCTTATAGCAAACCCTCACTTTATTGCTCAAAGCTGCCCATCATGCTCTTGGTACTCTGAGCATTACAAACCATTTGCCTCCCAGCCTATTTCTCTGCAGGGTTAACAGTGTTTGCTGAGAAATCAACCACAAAGACCTTTCATGAGAAAGCCTGGCAGCATCAACACCCCCTACTCAAACATTCTGTTTTCTGGCTACTTATGTGTCAATTCTATTTCACATCTACAGGTAGGGGAAATGGGAAGTGAACGGGCAACCTGTCCTCAGACTGATTATTGAAATGAAGGCTCTTCACTTTTATGATGGAAAAACCTAAAATTTGTGTCCAAGCATTTCTGGGGCCTGTAATAATGTTTGCAATAAAAAGCAATTAATTTTTCATTGAAGAAGTCAGAAGGGGGTCAAAAAGGATTCCCTGAGAAAAAGAAAATATTTAGGCCCCTATTTGGAAAGCCATTTTAAGATTTTTAGAAGGTGATGAATGTCTTTTTATCTCTAAGTTTTTAATATTTTTCATGGAAAGAAACTTTAGTTTTATACTGGATCATCTCAGATGGAAAATAATCCAGCTGTTATTAATTAGTGACATGTATTTGCCCAAGCATACTGAACATGCGAATCTTGTTTTCTTCTTATGACTGTAATACACATAATTGGCATTTTTTCAGTGAAAAATATTTTGCAAGAAAAGGTATTTTCTTTATGACTTTATTTTCTATTGTTTTGATTTTTTTTCTGCTAAGATACTCTCTGTGTACACGTGCCATGTGTAAGTTCCCAGTGATGATAAAAACATTATCTTGCTGTTTCACAGACAGGTGGGTATTTCGCTACTGAAATGTCTTTGAGAAACTCTTTCTCAGGCTATACAAGAAATCTGTGGAAAGACCAGAAGATAAAGAAAGTTATTCTAATGTTCATGTTACCACCTAAATATGAAATTTTTAATAACTTGACCCCGTCTTTTGCTTTTAAAATTCTACCTGGACCTTGGTAATAAACATATAATATCTGTATTGTATTTCAGCACTCTTTCCTGTAGATGGTAGATTCTAAATAACTCATGCTTTATGATTGCCATCCATTCTTTTATCTCTCTTAAAGGAACTATTTCCAGAAAATTTATAGATTTTTCCTTCCATTTTTCCTTTTCTCTTGAGTTCCACAGAACAGCTGATGCAGCCCAGCACGTGAGAAAAGAAGCTGAAAATAAAAAGTGTCAGATAAAGTTAAACCTGATTAAAAGATGTGGAGCATAGCTTTCAAAACTTGACAAAAAACTTGTGTAAATCTCTAATTATATTGTTTTACTACCTTGTTAGGGAGCTGAGAAAACCCTGGTGTTTCTGCACAAAGTTTTGGGGGTTTTTAGCAGCAGAATGTGACATTCTCATCTCAGAAGACTCAGAAATGTTGATCCAGTACTACAATGCAATAGAAATTTCAACAGTAGCATATAGTGTGAGATACACAGAAGAAGGGGATCACATCACCAATCTCCACAATCTCTCTGACGCAAATTTCATGAAAATTAGATGATTTAGCACCAGTGGTGTGGTGCACAGTTGATTTTACAGCTATATAGCCAGAAGTGCGTGAAGACACTGAAAATGATGCTGAGCAACACCAGCCATCAGGACACTGTAGGCATGGCAGGAACAGGATCCAGCTCCTTACTACTCGTCTCAGTAATTTTCTGTCCTTCCAGTACGAGCAGTTCACTTAGACGCTTTTCAATCTGAATACTCAAAAAGTGTTCTTTCAAAAATTGTAATATGTTCCATGAAATGTGAATCATCTGACCAGTTTCTTAGGTGTTTTCACTCACCTTTGCATGATTAAAACAAGGAGAGAGCAGAGATCGTGCACTGACTGGGGATGATCTTTATCTCCTTCGAGGCAGTAAAATTTCTGCTGGATGATCAGGGCTTTCTGGGAAAATTGCCTCAAACCCACATACAAACAATGTACTGGGAGCTTCAGAAACAAGTTAAAGGAGAAACTGAAAATAAATTCTCTTCAGTATTGAGACTTTGAACAGTAAAGAATGATTCTGTGCCTGATAGACTGGAAGCACTTCTCACTATGCAGACATTGTGCAGGACAGTCACATTACTTACTGTTCTCAAGTATTTTTCTGTTTCCATTTGTCCTCCACAGAGATTGGAAGGTCTGTAGAACCTTCCCATTTGAATTTTCATAATCCCTCACATATGGCAACTTCATATGCCACTACTCAATCATAACCGAAATGATATGTGCAAAATAAATTTGAGACTTCTCTTTCTCATGTAAAATAACATTGCTATAATTATACTTAACCCTGAGAGCTCTTGAGAAGCTCAGCTAATTGCTGTGATGGAAACTCCTTTGGAAATCTTTTGGGCAAAAGCTGGGGAAAAGGAGAAATGGGAAATACCTTCAGATCACACTTCTCTCCAGGCATTCGGGTTCACAGTAACAGCTCAAGGCACCATAAAGAGGAGTTCAAGTCAGCACTATTCAAGAATTTATATTTCAGAGAGGAAGCCAGTGCAGAACTTTAACAAACTAAATGCATATTACCAAATTTTGATTTTTCCAGGAATAGCACTTTGATAGAAGTGAACTTAAAATATATTCCTTTCATAAAAATAAACCGAAATGAAGAGGTTTGTCCAAAGACTAGCTTAGTCCCCTTATTTATATATAATATAATGATTCTAATAAGGCACAAGAATATTCATATTTAGCTGAGTGATATCACAACTAGGGTTCACTTCAAAGAGTTAGCTGATTTTGTTTTTCCTCGGTGGATTACTCCCCAGAGAGTGAATTTTCTGCATGCTACTCTATCAAGCAATGGCCATACGCAGTAGAGTCACCCTCCTTTGGAAATTGGTTTCATACAGTGACAAATCCCAGAACATAAAAAACAATAAATGCAAAAAAAATAACTTAGCTTGAGTCAAAATCTCTAAAAAATAGAGATAATCACAGCTGATGCTGATCACATCAGTAAATTCCTTGGCTCTGTGGGCTGAAGTTCTAATGAGAAGTGATTGCTCCCATATAATTTGCTTTGCAGCCTGCAGCACTGAAATCCCAAAGAGTAAATAAGGGCAGCACTCAAAGAACACTCTGTAGGTGTGAGAAGGACAGTGGCTATCTGATAGTCATGACTGGGATCCTGAATCATGGGAAAATATAGGTAGGCTGTGTGAGATAAATGGACAAGAAAAACAGAATGCTTGGACTAAGGAATATGATTCTTTCTGTCCAAGCACTTAAACACTGAGTTACTATAAGAAAGAAGAATCTCTGACCACACAGAAGTTTTCTTTAACTCTTCCACTGCAAATAACACTTCTGATATTTATCAGATGCTCAGTTGTTTTTCATTATCATTGCTACTGTGAGTGAAGAATTCCTCCTCTAACATGTGACAGAAAAAACATCCAGACAATGGAAATAAAGACAAG
>WEIT01011428.1:13467-28753 GCA_013389985.1 Dryoscopus gambensis
GGAGGGGAGGTTGATACTAAAGAAAATAGCCCGACACTCTTCCCAGCTTGTTTGATGGAGATGCGACCTGGCAGCATTGAAAAGCTTCAAGATTAATGGAGAAAAGGCGGAATCTGACAGCTTTTCCGCTGGTTTCACTCCTCCTGGGTGGGCCGATTGCTCTTGAATGTCACTTGCTACTTAATCTTGTGTATCTGAAACAGACTGATGTGTTTGGGGAGCCCTGCTCGCTCTGTATAGACATCAATTGGCAAGGCAGATAAAAGGAAACTGCATTGAATTACTCTCTTATGCCTTTTATAGAGCACTTTCTGACTACAAAATAATTAGTAGCCTCATCCAGCGAAACCCATCGTGGTTAGGGTGCTCGTTAAACACCAAAAGTGAGGAGGAGAAAGTATTGCTTACTCTCTGCCAGCTCCTTCCTGGAGCTACCATCAACCCAAGACATGTTTATACTCAAATGAAAACATCTGTAGCTAATATTGTCATTTAATATCACCTCACTGTCTGTGGGATGCTTGCATTGATTTTTTTTTCTGAATGATTATTTCTGTTTGCACATTGAAGATTCACTGCAGAGTTAAAAATTTATGTGTTACGTTCTTTCACTGCTGAGCAGAAAAAAACCCTTAAGTACTCTTTAAAAATGTAATACATCTCCCACTCAGTGAACATGATACATTCTCCCTTGTAGTGTATAAAGGAGGGCATGGGAGACTAAAACGTAAGGGGTTTTTTTCTCCATCTGCGGTGAAGTCAGATGGCGACTGTCTTGCAAAAGACATTTGATTCTTTTTTTAATCCCAGAATTTCAAGTCAAGTTCTTCCATGGCTTTCACCCATGTCATACCATTTACAGCAACCTAGAAATAGCAGCAAAATAAAAAAAGCAGCCTCTGATAGTTAGTAAAATTTGCTTCATGTCCCAAACTGATTCTCATGCTATAAATCTGAGTTTCTCCCTAATTGTTGCTAGAACTTCATTTGGAGCTATACTAGTAGTATAGCACAAAGCTGACATAGCTGTTCAAGTCTGCAGTCAGCAACCCAGGAAGAACTCTGGCAGTGTGTAAACTGAAAGTTAACATTTTAACTTAGGTTTTTAAGCATCTGAAAATTTAGGAGTGCTTTGTTGCCACACAAATTAGCTTCTGCCCTGTGATAGACAATTGTCTGAAATAGATGCACAGAGCCGATTTGACACAGGATGTAGCTGTCATAAAATTCTATATTTTCCTTTTCAAACAACAAAAATAATCACAGTTTAGTCTTAAAACTGTGGACTGTGTCACCCACCTTCTAACTAAGGAAAAGTGCCTCAGATTGAACATCAACACCATCACTGTATTTCACGTGGCACCTAAAAACCAGTTAGTAGGAGATGACTGTGCCTTCAGCAATTACATAGACCTGTTCAGCTGGTAGTGGAAGGGAAATAGCTCTGTTCTGTGCAGTTTTTTACAATATTTTTCCTCAGATCTAAGTGGCCTTAAGGAATAAAATGTGATTTTACACATATAACAAGGTGGAGGAATAGTGGCCATTTCACTGGGGTTCTTTTCATCCAATTTCTATGCCCTTCATAGAAAGACAGAAGATGTAAACTGAATAATGAATCACTGAAGGGAAAGCATCACTAAACTCTGGTATCATATTTATTTACTACTGTTTTTTAATAGGAGAATCTGCTGACACTTTACTGGTTTTAAATGAGCAGCTGTTATTTTCTGGTTTTTTCCTTTTCAGCTGCATGGGACTACTAACACCCTAGCACCTAATTTAAAAAATCTTTAAAAATTTTAAAAGTTGTTTGAGAAATTTAAAGTAGTAAAAACTTCATAAAGCCCAACTGTTGATTTTTTTAATGTTGTGCTAATGATTGTGTTTTAATAAATAACGCGTAACCACACATTTAGAGTCAAAAACATATCAATATCTGTTTTCTCATACTGACATTTCAAGGTTCAGATTAATTCTCTCCTTTAAGTTTGTTCCATACATTTCTCAGCATTAAACCTCTAACAAATGTTGGGAAAAGGTAAAAAGAGCAACCAAAATTTAGTTATGATAATTTATAGAAAATGGATCACATATCAAGTATATGTTCACTTCATATAGATTCAGGAGTGAACAAAGAAACACTAATGAAAAAGAGGCTATTAGAACCTTTTGGCAATATTGTGAAAAACAAGCAGCATGACATCCTAGAAACTAAAGGCTCTTCACATCATTTCCCTTCCCCCTCCCCCAGAAGGATGACATTTGCATTGTTAAAAAATGCACAGGACTTTAAAGACATTTACTAAATTTTGTTGAAGGCTCTTAAACAAAATTGTTTCTGTAAATGTAGTCCAGACAAATTTATATACTATTTGTCAGAATAAATCCTAATCTTTCTATATTTGGCTTTGTCTGCTAAAGTTGTTTAAGATTTTTAAGAGCACTGATCAAATCCTACACGCACATTTAACTTCACCAGTTAAGTTCATGAGACCTGGCAGAAATGAAGGTGAGCATGTGCACAACTGCTTACAGGACCCAGATCTTACAAGCAAAACAAACTGAAACTATTCTATTCTTTTTAAGGATTAAGACAAGACAATCTCTGTTAATTATGTGCATATCCTTATTCTGTAAAATTTATCACTTGTTAACATCATACCAATGTTTTAACAAAGTAAGAGTAGGGGATGCAGTCAAACCTCAGGTAATTCATACAAAACTGCTTTACAGTTTGTTGTCACATTTGGCCACAAAATGGAATTTCTTATCTAAAGGTTCTTACTGCAACATATTCCAAGTATGCTTTGATTTTCAGCCTAGTTCAAAGTACTTGAAATCATGGGTCACTAACACAATACACCATGGCATCCCCTGCCAGTCTTCTTCTCTGCTATTTTGGTGCAGTGTTTGTTCCTACTTCCTAGCAAGATCCAGGCGCAGTGTCTTGTAAGCCACTGATGTGTGCAAATACACACACATGTGCATAAAACAAAAACCAGAAAGAGCTTTGTTTTCCTTCTGCTGCTATTCCACATGAAGATACAATCACAGAGCAAGAATGCCTGGATGAACAACACTGGTGGTAAGCTTAAATGGCAGACAAAACAAAGTCTGATCAGTTTAGACTTTTGCACTACTACAGAAAAACAAGAGACTTCCAAGGCTGAGTTAGGCTTTACAGTGGCACAGCCAAGGGCAACAGAGTTGTTGTCAGGAATTGTACTGTCAAATGGAAGGAGGCCTCCACATGCCCCTCACAGCCCCTCTGCAGCCTCACTCCACTGCCCAGCACAGACGTGACATCCTGGCAATTGTTTTCCTGTAAAGAAAAAACAAACATAATTTTTTGAGCGCCACCACTCTATATTGAAACCCATGTGTTAACAGCTGATTTCAAACTCCTGAAGGCTGATAAACCTAAAGGTAGAACTTGTACTGTTGCGAACACCTTCAGCTATTACTCTGATCTGGAAGCTGCTGAAGTGAGATGACTTTCAGGATCCTATCCTATCCCTCCAATTCCAATTTCATTATGTCATAGTGAGATGAGAAGGAGGCAAAGTGGTCATGGTGAAAGAACTACTTTCTCTTTTTCCTAATAGGAATGGGCAGTAACGGAGACAAAGGGCATACTCATAGCATGGTGCTTTACAAAGCTAAGACAATATTGTAGTCAATAAATTTTTTTCTCAAAACAGCTTCATTGCAAGAATTTCAGAAGAAAAACCTTCCTTTTACAAAATGGGCTGAAATTCCATTTTACCGTTCTGTAGACATTTTGCATAACCCCAAGGTATTATTTTCCCCCTGTGCTTCATCCTCAAAAAACTTGCTAATATTTATTTCAGCTGAACAGTTTAAAATGTGTTAGGTTTTACCAGGAGTTCCAAGGCAATGTCGTTCCCTAATATAAAAAAAAGAAAGGTAGCATTAAAAGAAAATGACACAGCCATGGCTGAAGATGCATGCCAGAGTCAAGACACAGCATCACAAAAACGCAGATGGGCTGCAGGGTCCCAGACAGGACCTGGAGCTGAGGAAACCCCAAGTGGTGTCCTCTAGGCCTCCTCATGTTCCCCATGTGACAGAAAGCAGCACGCCACAAACGCTGGAAGGGAACCAGGGCTGAGGGAAAGGTTTGGGCACATTTGACCCTCATTCAGCAGGAGAGAAAGCAACAATGCAACATATCTCATCTTCCAAGCAAGGGACTGACTGACAGTGCTTGTGGGAGATCCAGCCTGCTGGAGTGGGGCAGCGTGAAGGTGCTGGGTTTGGGGAAAACACTTGCTGTGGCCCATTTGTGTAATGGCTAAGATGGAGGATGTGCAAAAGTGGGTCTGTCAGGGGAAGGAATGAAAACTTGGGAAGGGTAGGAAGGGCGCTCAAGCAGAAAGGCTGTGCATCACCAAACACCCTTAAGTTTTTGCAACACAAGCCAAAATATCACTTGGTTCCATAGCTGTGAGAGAGTTCTGAGACACTTAACAGGTTTCCACACACAAAGGATTTCTGTAGATATTAAAAAAAAAGAAACAAAACTATATGTAATTGTCCTAAGATACAATTTTTGTCAAGATTTAGGCAAAGTGGGAAGATGGCCAGGACTTGGCAACACTTGATTTTTTGAAAAACCACCCTCCTGCCCCCGTAATTCCTAAAGTTGGGATTTTTTCTATCATGCTTTCAAAGGGCCCCAGCCTATACCCCAGGTCTTGGCTCCTATAGTGTTGTTCTGGAAATACAAATTAAACCTCCTTTCTCATGAGTGCCAGGGAAGCAGGGCTCTCCAGCCAGTTTCAGGAGCCCTTCCCCAGGTCCCATAGCTGCTCTGCTCTTTTTGAGGCCCAGCATGCGATCCAATATGCCTGACTCTGCTCCTGGCCACAGGCTGCGCTCACATGGTCGCTTTCCAACCCCCTGCTGCCTGACTCCATGGAGGAGTAGAGGGAGCACGCCTTGTAATTCAATTACCTCCTCCCCACAGGGAAAGGAGAGGAGGTAAGAGGCAAGTCAGAAGACAGAAGACGGAAAACAAAAGGTTGAGCAACTGCCTGCAGCAAAATAGGAAATTCCACGAGGGAATGCTGAATTTGGTGGCACCCTGATGAAATGCCAAATTACGTAGCCATTGCCTTACTGAGCGCAGGGGCCCTGAGCCTCAGGGAACAGGATTAAGATAAATTGGATCAATTCACACAAGTTAGAGGCATTGTTTCAGATTCTCACTGGAGTCACGCATGTGACTTTGCAATGGATTACACCATATATTTTTAAGTTCTTCTTCAGAACTAAAAGGGTTGTTTGTTTATTTTCCCCTCTGAACAAAATTGTAAATTCCATTGCTATGAAATACATGGAGCTATTTTAACAAATCCTTGCTGCACATAAACTATTGCCAGTCATCTAACGGATTATTGATGATACTTTAATTAGGCTGGCCACTTTACTGAGACCAACTGTCAGTGCATCATGTCTTGTCTAATTTTAAAATCCTTAATTCATTAACCTCCTTTTCCTCTCCTCTCTCACTTTGCATCTCTATTTTATGTATATATACATGTATTTACTACAGCTACATCTTTTTCACATTAGATTAATTTTACTAATAGATCGGCCCATGGTCCAGCTGGAGCCATCTGCAGTGCTGGTTCAATGCACACTGGTTCAAAAATCCCCCATATTGCAAAGCTGTGATGCAGTGAAAACTCCCAGTGCGGGGTCCAGTTTTCTGGAGTGTTGCTGGGTTAATGCTGCAACCATAGGCTTTGTCCCTTCTGCAGCTAGTGTGAAGGCAGCATGTATTTCACTCGATGTGTTGAGATCAGTATGACAGAAATGTTCTGATGCACATCAAATTAGGTGAATGAGCCATGAGTGACCTCGTTCTCACTTCAAAGACACTAAAACAAACTGCTGCAACTGCTTCAGTTTCTAAGCTGTTCTGTGAAGTCATTTATCTGCCTGATCCAGAGGGAAAAAGAGCTTCCCACTGCTCAGGGGTACCTTCCCTAAAGTAGGAAGCAGTGTCATGTGAGAGGCTGGACATCAACATCAGGCTTTATAAGGAAGCTTTTTTCTTACTGTGTACTGTGAAAGCATGTGAGCTGCAGCCACACCTGAGGGAACATGAAGGACAGAATGAAGTGTATGGGATTTGTGCTTAATGCCTGATATTTAACACATCTCGAAGGATCAGTTCCCTGTTTTCACTTGTAAACCTTGGTTGGAAAATGCTTAATCTGAGGCAGGGAGAAGCCCATTGCTCAACACTTTTCTGTTAGTTTTGTAATTTTAGAAAATATATTGGTATTCTTTTCTCAATCCCTGAGAAATCTGAGAGCTACCTACCTGATGAAGTGCCTCTTTTCCTTTATCTCATTGCAGTTTTCACAATCAGCTTCATTCACTTTTCTTATTGATTCATGGTGTTTTATCTACCAGGAGCAGAAGTAAGGCAGTTCTGGGATACACACTGATGAGACTGGTTCTTCGGGTCACCTGCCAAAGCTTGTGGTTATCCAGTTTCAGAAGACAGTGAAAATCATGGCTGTTTATATGAGCCTTTAATTAAATTTACAGCAACTTCTAGAGTTTATTAATTTAAGGTAGTTGCCTAAGATAGAGTCCTATGTTTATCTCTGTTCCCATTACTATTCAAGATCTTAAAGGTGTTGTGAGAAGACACTATTCCTGCTCTCATACCTTCCTATCATTCCTCACTGATGCTCACATTTTGTCTATCCCAGCTTACACTGGGATGTTTCAGCAGCCACACAATGACTTCTTATTTTATAAACAGAGAAAATTTGTAACTCCCAGAACATATGATCACAGCTAACTTCTCAGTGCCTGAAAAGGTGGTCTGTGATGGCTTTGCTGGCAAACTCATAACTTTGATTAGTGATGGTGAGATGTCAAATCTCATTACATTAACCTACATTCTGTCTCAAGTACTTGGAATACCACCAGGCCTTACAGAACAGAATTTCTTTTCTTTCTCTTTTTCCCAAGTTTCCAGCACAGCCTGGAAGGGCAGCTGGCTCTGCCTTGGTGTATTAGAGGCACAGTGCACACTCAGCTGGCTGTTTGACAGAATTTGCTGGGCAAAGGCACAGAGGAGCAGCAGCACGGTACAGAAAGCTCTGATGAGCACTGGGATAAAATAGAGGGAGTTTCTCATATGCCTGAAGTCTGGTTTTGGTATAAAGTATTCCTCACTTTGTGCACTTGTCTCGCTGATGTGCTTCCCCTGCTCTTGATGCACTCCTATCTTCACTTTCTTCCTCCTCACCACTCTCTCCTGCTCTTCCTCCCACCCGCATCCTCTATGTCCTTTTTCTGCCTCTACTAGAGTTACCCTGTGTGAGGAGCAGCCAGTGGTTGGATTTCAAGGGCAGTTCCTTATGCCAAGCATCTTGTGCCAAAGCAAATGTCTGGTTAAAATTCTGGTCTGCCTTTGGGCTAGTGAGTGCTATGTGACAGGCAAAGAACTGCTGCATTTTTTACTGGGGCTTGGCAGCAGCACTTGGGACACCTCTGCCTTCCCCAGCTCACCGTGCCTCCCCTCTTCATTACTCTTGTCACATGGACAGGGCAGCTCCTTACCTTCCAGCCTGGGGACAGAGGAGCTGCCTTCTCCCCCTTCCATGGTGTGCGATTTTAGAGGGCACCTTTGATTAATTCTTTGATAAAAAGCTATTTTGTCCAGATATTTTTGCCAGTGTTTTTCTGATTTTTTTATGCCTGGTAGAAAAACTGATCAGAAGAGAAAATAAAATTATCTTACATACTTTCTTCACTGCTTTTCTCAGGCATACTCTGTTTCATACCACTTTTATTAACAAGATTATTACTGATAGTGGATGAATTATCTGATAATTGCAGCAGAGTTTTTAGGCTTTTTGACCCTAAAAAACATGTCTCAATTTCCCACTACAGGATTATTTCGTGGGCTGGTCAGAAAGCAGGGTCTGCTCTTTGAACTGTTTTTTCTTGATTAATCTGGTATTCAAACAAATTAAATGGATAAATTTAAGTCTGACATGCTGATTTATTTTCAAGAGCAAGGTCTCACTTTGTAATATTGCTTGAGAAGACTGTGATTCCTCCTCGGTTTTATTTTCTGAGTTCCAGACAGAGGTCATATAAAAATAGTAACATATATAAAAAGACGTTTTTTCTTTAAGCCATTATTCTTAATTACACACATCCTTGAACCATCCTTTCTCTCCTTAATATTTACACCAGTCCAATGTTTGTGCATTGTTATCATCTCTGCTATCAGTCTCACAGCTCCACATGACTAACTCCCCTAATCTTCGTGGCAGGGAGGAGCAGTGGAGATTGCAATTGTTGTGTATCCCCTGGCAGCCTGACAGATGAAACAATCCCCACACAAGGCTCTGCTATCAGCTGGCTCCTCTCATTACCTGGCAGCAAACTGGCCGCCTCGGAGAGCTGCTCATGGACGAGGAACACTGCCATGGCAGCCCCAGACAGGCGCGGGCCAGATTCCTGACTTCCCTGCTGGTCTCAGCTCAGCAGTTTTACAGCTAACTAATTTTACAAGTGTCTTGCACTGATTGCACACATGCAATTGCACACTGAATTGGGTCAGGGGACTCATCTGGCTGAAAAATCAATGTGGAAAAAGGACACTGGTGCAAACGAGAAGGAGAAAGGCAAAGCACTCAGCAGGGTAAAGTGTGGAGGAACGTGTCATGGCCAGGGGGGCTCGGCCTCTTCTTAAAGTCACTGATGGCAGGCTGTCCTCCTCTTTCCGCAATAAACCTTCCCCCAGTGCCAGCTCATGTGGATAGGGCAGACTCCTCACCGAGGATTTTTAAAGTGGAAGGAAAATGGCACTTCCACAATAGGAGATGCAATTACTCTTTAATACCCCAACAGAAGTAGCTCCGGTAAGCACTGACTGCTTACACTACTGGCACAGTTCTTTCAGAGGGACTCCCACAGAGGCCACGCAGCTCTTCTTCCACTAAGTAACAGTTTAGTGTGGAGAAAGCACCTCTCTACTTCTTTACAGAAGGTGTTCAGGTGTTTCCATTCACTTACAGCAGGATAGTTCTAGCAATAATGTTACTGACCTGGCTGTTCCTACCAAAAAAATTATCTTGGACGAAACACTGCACCACTGCTGTCCACATCTTAACAGGAGGTGGATTTTCTCCAAACACTGATTGAGGTCTGTCTCAGTTTTGCCAGAATGGGACAGTTGTGGCTAAGGAAAGAGGCCAGGTCCCCAAAAGCCCCCATTTCTCCAGCAAATATATAACAACTACTAAAGCCCACTAGTTTAATTTCTGATGGCTCAAGTGAGCATGCATCGAGCCCATTAGTAATACAGGGATGTCCAAGAAAAACTGGGAGAAAAGCATTAGGAAAAAAACCCCTAAAACCTCCCAAAGAATCTAATCATGATAGGGTGAGAAAAGAATGTGGCTGTGGATTGATGGATGATGTGCAGATATTTTTTGTTTGAGACTTATGAAACAAGTAGAAAATCCAGATGTTTCAGAGACAGTAAATAGTTCAATATTTCTGAAATGGGTGTTGTCAAGGGAGAAAGTTAACACTGAGATGCCCAAATAGGTTACATCTTCCACTTGGCTTTATTAGTTGGTGTCTAGCTGAAGTTTTCTTCTCAAAAGAAAAGCATTTTGAGCTTTATCTAAGCAATTCTTTTTTAGTTTATTTCAACTAAACACATCGGGCTGGCATTTGTAACAAATTTGGATCCTAGTGTAGGTGCTGGTTGCTGCTGCACATGACCAGGGGAGTGGTACAAACAGCATGGCTGTGGGCTGGTGTAATCTTCAGTGCAATTCTATCTGTACTGCAGAAACCCAGAGGCGGGACTCAAAGGCACAGAAATTGCTCAACACTCACACCTTTTTACCTTAAAAGGTCATTTCCTGTCCCCTGCCCCTGTCTTTATAGACTTGCACCTAGCCAGTTCAGCTTGGAAACAGACATTGTCCTGCACTGTTAGTAACCCCTCCTTCGTTTTCCACTGTCAGTAGCTCGGTTGCTCTTTCTGTTGCTACATGTCTTCACCCTTGCAGAAACTCTAGGTCACTCGGCCAGGTCATATTAATGAGTTGTTTAAAAGACAAACTTAAAATCCAGCTTCTTTGATTTGTGGTTTGCCCTGGTAATGCTTAAATCAGTAATAGTTCTTCGATACAGTGACACCTAAGCAAGCCACAGCTTTGCAATAGATTTGTCTTGACATTTTATTTTGGTGGATTTTCAAACAGAAATCAAACCTTGCCTCCAGGCCTTGGTCCAGTCAACCCAGTGGCTTCCCTAGTAGCAGCACACCCGGCAGAATCTTCTGTAGTCTGCAGAAAGTTTTCTCCATCACTGCTGGGGTTTGGCTGCTGGTTCACTGTTCCTCTCAGCAGGCTCTTACTGCTTGGTGCCAGGATTTTCATCTGCAGTCTCTGGGCTGTCCTTCCACCAGCTCCGCAGGGATGGAGGAACAACTCTGCCTTCCAGAAAGTACTCTTGTGTCCTTCACAGATGTTCATAGGGATCTTTTTAAAACTTCTCACCACTTAATCTTGGGTAATTTCTGTTATTCTTGACCTGATAGGTATTGGGTATTTTGACTTTTTGTCCTTTCCGGAAGAAGGGTTTTCAGACCCCAAAATCCTTACAAGCTTTTGCTGCGGTGCATGTGGAGGTGGCCACAGAGACCTCACATTCAGAGGACTGGTGGGCAGACTCCCAAGACACACAGGTCTACCTCTCTCCCACGGTTTCAGCGAGTTCCCATGTCCCCACAGGAACTTAGTTTACATACCCTTAGGTTATTGGTTCAAGAGTTCTCCCCCAGTTTTATGTATGGCTTCATGTTTATGTATTTCCCCTTATTGCTTATGTATAAGTTCTGGAAAGTTCGTCCTCACTCAACCCCCCCCATTGGATGATTCATGTAAAACCCTCCCCTGAGTTGCCCCATTGGCTGCTCTTTCCTCATCCCCTCCCTCTTAGCTGAACCCCATTGGTTGTTTCCCTTTACTCCACTCCTTTCCACCCCCGGTATAAAACTCTGTGTACACCCTCACTGCTTGTGTTTTGTCCCTGGGACCTTTGCCTGTGATGAAGGATTGGAAACTGTACAGACAGCCCCTCCCTCATCCTTTACCTCTGCCAGCACTTTCATACCAACTTGGTTTGGGGCTTGCTCCTCGCAGAGCAGCCAGCGTTGTCCTCCGAGCTGCAGAAGGGCTGTGTTGCCAAGCTTACTTTCGCAGCAGGACGCTGTGCAGCCTCAGGCAGCCTCCAACAGCGTCAAACTTTCATACATGCATTGGTGAATGCTCTTTCAGTGGCTTGGAAGATACATAAATACCCTTTCCCTGGAAAAAACGAGTGAGCTGTACTCATTCTTTCCTCCATCACTTTGCAGGCTTTTTCCTGTTTATGGCTCAGCACCCACCTCCAGAGTCTGTTCCCCCAGTTTTCTACAGCATATTCTGTACCTGCACCCCAAGGAGTCACGATTCCTTTAGGTGAAGATACTGTATACTGCAAGCCTGATAGATTGAAAGTCTGATACCTTCCCCTTAGTTACTGCGTTTCTTCAAAGAATTTTAAGTCATTTATGAACACAAAGCAACTCATACTCACACCATCTGAGACAGACTGGCAGGTTTTGTTGCCTTTTTCCCTCTCTACAAGGAAAATATGCTCAGAAATAGAATTTAATTTAAATTTTAAGATTTCTACCTATTTCACAAAATTTTTCATAATCCCTAATGGCAATTCTGAAACAACTTGTATCATAAATAGTATTTTCCTTGGACCTGAGGTGCGGCATATGTATATATGCGAGTGTGTGTGCATAAAGACAGACTTGCACCTCTCCTTTTTATACAAAAATGTTGTTCCTCAGCACCTGAGAGCACCTGGAGCATTAGAAATGCAGAGAGCGGAACAAAGGACAGTATGTAGTCTCCAAGTGTGACCAATGTATGCAAAATGTAATCATTGCTGGGACCACTAAAAATTGCATAACCAGCAATGATTTATTAGTAGTGCAGAACCCAGGGAAATACTCCCCTCTAAATTATTGTTTCTCTGGCTCTAAGCATTCAATACATTCCCATCTTGAGCCAGGGAATTTATTTTCTCCTCTCCTCTCCTCTATGTTTGTCTGTGGTTTGCATTATCATTCACTAAATATACTTGGACATGACATTACTTTTCTTGAGCTACAGATTTGAAAAATTCTGTGACTCCCCCTTTGACCCTCCACCATTTCAGGAATTTCATAATTAAATCATTAACTCACACTCATATAATGAATGAGGACTCTTTTTCTGGTGTTATATAAATTATATACTTTTCAAATAAGAAGGGCAGAGGAACAAAATTTATCTAAAACTCACTAGATTGAAAGAGTTGAAATATGTAATTTTCATGTTTACACAATTTCTCCCTTTCTTCTAGAAGATATATATAAGTAAAGTGGATAATCTGCCACTGAGACAGCTTAATGGTAGATCTAAAATATAAATTTCTACTATTTTGTCTGAAAAGCTACCATACTTCTGTCACCAACTATTTTCATGAACAACTTACATGCTTGATGGAAGTCTTTTTCTGTACTAATTACCCCAGTTTTCAAGAAACCAGAGGGAGAAGTATTTGCCATCAAAGGCCAAAAAGAACAAGTAAAGTTACTTGGGTCATAAATGAGCCAGACCAAAAAGTATCTTATATTGTTTACGCTGTAAATACATGTTCAATTTGAAAAGCCATTGATGTCAGGTTTGGTCATCACTAAGTCTGTCTTAGCTGTGAATTTGCTGAAGATATTACCAAATACACTGAGGACTGGGGAATCTGCTGATTGCAACTTTGAGAAAAGGAGGGGGCAGACTCAGCTTTCAGAGAATCAGTCCACACAGGTACCCACTGGTGTTTCATGGTGGCCTTTGCAGAGCTGCTGCTAATTGTGAGAGGGAGATGTGCCCCCCTATTGCTCTAACACCAGTTAAGGAAAAGAAACAGCACACAAAGGTGAAATTTCCAAAACCCAGTAAACCTGTGTTTCGCTTCTAAAGACAAAGAAGAAAGAGATTCCAGGGTGCGCTGGACCTAGAGATAGATCCAGCTAGGGTAGTTTTTGTTACCTCCTTTGCAGAGGAGGAAGAAGAAGCAGAAAATATCTGCCTGAAAATGGGTAAGATGGGCCATCTAAAACAACAAAGATATATCAGCTGAGCCAAAAAAGTCATTAATTGGGATGCTGGTCTGGGAGTTCATGGCTTTTAGCCATGTAAAGGCTGGTGCTTGACTCTTACTCTTTCTTTTGCTAAGATGCTAGACAAGTTCATCTTTTGAAAATTAGCACATGTGACTAAATACACAATGATAAAAGCACTTATATTATTTCCATAAATTCCCCTGACAGCCATTTGAATGCAAATTGAGCAGAAAGAAACCCTGTTTAAATGAATTAACAAGGAAAGGCAGCGGGGGGAAGTGGGGGAAGAAATAGGACTGAATACAGACATACTAGATACAACCTCTTAAAAGTAGAGTTGGTTCATATTCGATATAATTGAAGAAGGCATTTCATATACCATTATTTAGGGTCAGAGGACTCTTAATTTATCCAGCTTGAGTGCACTGATACAGTCAAGATAGTGAAATGTTTCATCTATTTCAATACTGCAAACCAGGGACTGCCTGTGATCTGTTTGCTTTCTTCCTTTTGTCTCCATGAACAAAAGAAACAGCAACCTCTTAATTGAAAAGATAACATCACAAAATTGAAATTATACAGCACAAAAATTGTGCCACATGTTTAGAATCTGCAGTAAACCTATCTCATTTTGGTGAGGCTCTGTTACTGCACTTGCTGACCTGGGGTGTGCAAGCTGTAGAAGATTGATGACTGTTAGAAGATTTACAAGAAAGCTAAAATTAAGCAGGTAACCGGTTGATTTTATCTTGAAAACTGTGAAGTGAGATGAAAGTTTATACCAGTTCAGAGTGTGGTAGATTATTTAGGCTGTTTTTTTCTGAGAGAGGGATACACAGGTCAGTGGGAACTTTTGGTTCCCAGTGCTGCTGCTGCTCTACATTGCTATAATGGAAACTGAGGCTATGACACTGGTGCTAACACCAGGGACTGAAGATGAGGAGCAAGGGCAGAAATAAACTTCTCCTCATAAACTCACACTAAAGAAACCAGATGGAAACTGCAGGTTCACCTGGGTATTAGTCATCCCAAACCATTTCATTGGAAAGAATTAGTGAAAATAAGATGGACAGAACTTAATCTTGTATGAAGTAGTATGCAGAAAACAACTCTGGAGGGAAACCAGAAAGAAACAAGGCATATACTCTCTCCACAGGTACCTCAAACAAGCATCTGCTGCAATACTGCTGCCTGCAGTCCTTCCAGATCATGAAGAGCAGTAGGTAGGAACAGACTTTTTGAAAAACCAAGTAAGGGTTGCAAGAAGTGGCACTAGTGACTCACTGTTGAACAGTGTTCCATTGCCATTCAGCTCTGGTGAGTCAGGGATAATTGTACAGATGGATATACTGTCTTCAGAAGAGATGTAATATCATGGCACATCTAATTTACAAGTATATTTTCATTTGAAAAGAAGTTACTTATTCACAAATAACTTCCTATTTTTCCGATAAAACTATAAATTATTTAACATAGTTCAAAATATTTGAGGCTGAAGTAGCCACATGGCACAATTCAGTTTAAGTAGAATCAGTCTGAACTTTGCCTCAAAATTAGAAACTAATTGATTTGAATTATAGCAAAAAACAAATAACACATTTAAATACCGACATGGACTGTCCATCAGTCCAGCAGTGAGGGTTTGAAGCAGGCAATAGAACAGATTCCAGACTCTGAACAGATATCCTTTCTTTATGGCTAACTGGGTTTGACTTCACATGGTTTCAAAGATATTTGCGCATGCCTAGCTACAACTGAAAGAAATTAACCACATCCAACAGAGCCTTTCTTGTACAGCCCACATAAAAAGATAAATCTATGAAATGTNAGAGGACTGCATGCTAGTTGTGACTAGTGAAATCAAGCCCCTTGTTACCAGACAAATTTCATTGAACTACCAAAGTGAAAGTGCCTTGGGAAGCTTAACATGAAAGGAATACAAACTTGCTTTGCTGGTCTCATCTGTGGGAGGACTTAGTTGCATAGGGAAAGCACTGCAGTGAGAGCCTATGCTCAAGCACCAGCACTGCTTCAGAGTTC
>WEIT01011429.1:1873-16446 GCA_013389985.1 Dryoscopus gambensis
TTCCACAGTCAGGTGTAACTTCTTGTTAAAGTCAGGCCTGATTACATGAGAACAGAAAAAACCCTGAAGATATTCCTTTGAAATTCCTTCCCAAACTCACATAAAAGCATATGTGAGAATGCTTGCTGGAATGAAGAAAAATCATAGTTTATTTGAGGACAGAACTTAAACAGTCTCTAGCTTCACTAGCACTATGTCATTGGTTGTATTTTCTGGAAATGTGCTGGGGGACATTTTCTGAGGTTTTCTACTAATCTTGGATATGGAGGGAAAAGTTGGGTTTATTTTTGAAGTCATAATTGTAACAATTGAGTGACTGCAAGATTGTAGTCCTCCACAGGAGTTTTCATTGCTTAGCCATATCATTTTTATGCAACAATTGATACAAATTTTATTCTAACCCAGGAAAGGATTGAACAAAGCTCAGATGTTGCTGAATGTCAGCAAAACGTTACCTGGAAACGTCTGTAGACTGATGTGCCCGCATCCCACTTTAGCGAGTGAAGTGTGTGACTATCTCCTGCTGTTTGCAGACGGTGATCCATAAGGGTTCTTGCAGGTTAGATGTTACATTTTTTACTATTCATAGTATTAAAAGGAGTTATAGGACTGTAACTGTTTGTTTTGTTGTCTATGTGGGCCCTCTGAAAATCAACATTTTGATTGTTGATGGTAATGTGATCTCCCTGTTTCCTGTGCAAAGTCTTTTACTGTGCTCCCCAGCTGGATTTTCTGCTCTTTCCTGTTTCAGGGTGTTCACGTACAGTGACTGTTGGTATTTGTAAGTTTGCCTTTCCCTACCCTAAAGATTTTGTTGATAGCATGTTAGCACTTTTCTGTTGCTTTATTTTCTTCCTTGTCCTTTGGCAGCTTTCCACAGCTTTTGGCAGCTCCGGCTCTTTGTCCAAGCTGTCCAGCAGGAGAAATTCTCATTCTGGGTACATTTCTCAGAAAGGACGACTTTTGTTGCCTCTCACAGAAGCCTCATAGAAATCCACACAATGTTTCCTTTTCAACCAACAACCTACATAAATCTGTAGGTTCCAAAAGAATCTTCCTGCTATCAAACTGTAGCAGAGGTGAAAGTCATCTCTTTCACCTTACCCTCGACCTTTCATTACACACCACGTTAAGAAGTTAATTATCAATTTAGTGCAATTACACTGGGGACTGAAATTTTTTATTTAATTTTTTTTTTCTGCCAGAAGTGCTGTGCCCTAGTCTTGAACTGCAGACATTAGATGGCCTGTTGAATGGAAATCTCAGTGCTTGTGGAATTATTACACATATAAAGTGGCTTTTGCACTTAAGCAGTAATAGGATCAGTAGTTGTGTCAATTTAAATGATAATTTGTTAAGGACAGGATTAGTAAGAGTTCACTTGACTTTGGAGTGGAGTTAGAACCTTGCTCAAAAATCCCATCTAAATCTTCTGTAGCTTCTCTTTAGACTGTCCTTGTTTCATTAAACACACAAAAATAGGCACTGAATTAGAAGTTTTATTTTTATTTTTCTTAAGTTAGTAGTGCTTGCTAGTCCTTTGCAACTTTCAGGCTGTCCTGCAAGCACAAGTGCATTGCAGTAGTAGTAGCAGCTGCTGTTTTCTCTTGTTCTAAGCAGGCATTCTCTGCCACTCTATTCCTATCCTTCTGCATATTCAGTTTCCAAGGGAGAGGCTGTTAAAGGGTTATCTTGAGGGGAGAACTCCCTTACCTCACTGGGCCTTTCCTGACTAGAAATCCAAGTGGCTTTTGAGTGTAAACTTTCTTCAAACACATCAGGTGCTGTTTAGTGGAATATTCTGAAGGAAGTTCTCTTACCCATACAATTCAGCTTACATTTCATGTGATTTGCTCATATCAATCTCTTAGACACTAGTAGCTAACATGAATACTAGATTATTTTAAAAATAAATCATATCTTACTCCTAATATATCTATAAAAAGGTAAGTCATTCCTATTGATAACTTGTCTCTAGTAAAGTGGCTGCACTACTAAAGTTTTCCCCACACCTTTCCCCAAATCCTGGAAAAAGGATTTTAAAAATGAAGTTGCTCATTTCTTCTACTTCTGATCATAGAGGTAGAAATGAGAGTCTAATTTGACACAGCTGGTAAGTAAACTGTTTCTTAAGCTTCCACTACTAGGACTGTAGAGTTTCAATTGATAAGCTTCAAACAAATTTTAAAGCCTAGAATGTAATAAAATTGGAGTTGAACTCAGGGTTAGAAGCAATAGATTGCAAATGCAAGGTATAGTGGGAGATAACACGGAACAAATGCTTACTCTTTTTTTTTTTTTACTCTCATGTACATAGATGAACTACTGATTTCAATACATTAATTGAAAGTACACCATGAGCCCATTGTAAAAGAAATAGGAGCAGCATATTAGTAAAATATTCAGATAATGCCCGATTTAGAGGAACTGTAAATCTTAGAATGAACTGAGAAATAACAGTGGAAATGGGATCCCTGAATAAGAAATAAACAAAATTGCTTTGCCACAGATCATGCAGCTTATATGCTGTCATTATTTTATGGAAGGATAGCTAGAAACTAAAAAATATGGGAGGGTGACAATAATGTCATAGCATACACAGGTTTATTCAATGTTCTCGCAAGGAAATACATATGATGCAAGGTTGGGGTTGTAGGTGAAGAAGGTAGTGATCAAAACTGGCCATTGAATTGATATTCAGTACTCAGTTATTATATTTGGAAAATATGGACAGACTAGAAAATACATGCAGAGCTAGCACATCATATAGTATATTAGCAGAGACATGAATAGGGACTGTAGTTTCTTTCAAACCCTCAAAGAACTGAAGTCCCCCTGCAGAGAACTCAAGGTGAATGCAGCAAATACTTGGTGAACTCAAACACTGGTGAGTGAAGTGAGTAATTAAACAGTGGCATAATAGAGACTAACAGGTTGTAGTCAGGAAAGGGAAACTCCTCTTCTCTGTTGATGGTGAACACTATGAGACTGCAAAGATGAAGGCAGTGGAATATTTTTTCACATACAGAGTAGTTTGGCTGGAGCATGCATAAATGCACAGTTGAGATCAGATTTGTTTAGGCATGGAATACAACTAGGTGAATCAATTGTATGTCTTCCCCATTTCTAGCATCTATAATTTCACTCCTTCAAAAATATTTCATTATAGGAAAATAGATAGAAATCTCTCCTTTGATGTACTTTTTCAGCATACTCCAGAGGTGGAAAGTCACCATGCTGAGCTGTCAGAGTCCTGGATCAAGCCCCTCCTTTACTATGCACTGTGTGCAATGGCAGGCCATGACACGGGCTGCAATGGTAATTAGGTTTTATAGTACGTGAATCTTTGCCTTTTTACAATCTATTGCCAGACGGTGCTGTTTTAAGAGGGGAGCATGTGCCTGCTGAGGCTTGATCTGAGCTCACTAGCTGGGGTCTTGCACACTACCAGCAGCTGACAGAACACAGAATTCAGCTCCAGTTCTGTAGCAAATTTCTTGCAAGCAGCCCCTGCACACTGTTTATGGATCTGCCTGCATAGAGCTCACTGAGGGATCCAAGCAGGCATCAGATTGTTCTC
This sequence comes from Dryoscopus gambensis, assembly GCA_013389985.1. Lineage (NCBI taxonomy): Eukaryota > Metazoa > Chordata > Aves > Passeriformes > Malaconotidae > Dryoscopus > Dryoscopus gambensis. The sequence goes on from WEIT01011429.1 coordinate 5,454, forward strand.
TACACATTTTTTCATTGTGTGAGAAGTGAGATGGCCTATCTTTGAACCTGGAACAGGCTAGTGGCTTACTGATGAAATACTATGTTGCCAGGATCGTTGGAAATACCAGAAAGGAATGATGATGTTTCAATGTACTTTCTCAAATTCTTCCTTTGAACTGTTTTCCCAAATGTTAAGTTTAGATACCAATATTTTGGAGTACAATGCACTGTTTCTGGCTCATCTTTGTCAATGCTTTCCCTTCCCGAATGCAGGAGCCGGCAAGCCAGGCTCCTCTGAGGCAGAGCTTTCTTTGGAGTGATAATAACGCAGAAATCACCACGAGAGGGAGGACACAGCAGCCTCTATCCCAGTCCTGGTATGCCTGGGATTCCCTGCTGGCTGAAGCTCCCAAAAACGAAGGCTGCCTTGATCCCCTCCTGCTGTTCTGTCCCACACACTGCAAGTGTTTTCTCACAGGAAAGTTCTGTGATTTATGAATAACAGTCCCAATTTTGAGGACTGTCAGGTTCTGTCGATTAGTCAAAAGTCCTCCTTTATATTTCTTTCCTGTATAGAGAATGGCATCATTTCTAGATCATGTCAGGACAAACCTGACCACTCAGACAACTTCCGTCTTATCTTTGAGATGCTCCGAAGATGCTCTGTGGCCAGGCAGCAAGGGGAATGTGCATGAGGGATGCAGGGTTCTGGTTTGAACTGTAATTCCAGCAGTCTTGGAAAAAGTGAGATCTATGCAAGTCTTCAGGTATCATTTCAGTGATACTAGGCTAATATAAACCATCTTAAAATTATAGCACTCTCCTCAGTTTCATAGATCATCACCAGTACTTTCAGATGGATGTCTATATTGCATCTCCACTTTAACTGATAAGAAAACCCCAAAATTGTGTTTCTTGGTAGTCATTTCCTTTACATTTCCCTCTGTAATTTCCATGCTTTTACTGTTGCCATCTCTTTAAAAAGATCCTTTTACAATACAGCATATTATCAGAAAACTCTTGCAGATGTTAGTTCCTTTGAAAACACTAAATGTATCTTCAATACAGCATAGTTACTGTAAAGCACTTGACATGGTTCAACCTCTAAATAACTTGGAACTTTCAGAAAATTGTTTGGGGTAAGGAGATGTTTTGAGCATAGGTGAAGCAGTTTGTGAAAAAGGAGTAGTGATGCCAGTTTTTATCAGCTGGATCAGGAACTGCTGCCTGATTACCTCTGGGTTTATTAGAAAGGGTGCATCTGTTCTAAGTCTCAGGTAACTTCATGTTACCAGATTTGACAAGTGCTAATGCAACTACTCTGACACAGTGAAAATTGACTTGCCTAAGCAATGGACAAAAGACAAAACTTAAATGCTATATTTGATTACTTTACACCTAGGGATTTGAAAACCCAGTTTAAATCCTGAGGTGGTCGCTCTTTAAATTCAACTTGTTTGAGCAGTGGGCTTGAATTCAGGTTGTGAAGGATTTGATAGAAAGACGGGAAAGGTTTCGGTCAAGAATACTGTCTGACTCTTGCAATAGTACAGTAGTAACTCTGCTCAGAAGCCTTATACATGCAGCCTGTGTCTTTGAAAAAGCTTACTGTGTTGTCATGTGCAAAACAGGAAATGTGTAATGGTATGATCCCCAGAGGAGCTGATCCACAGCAAACTCTTCTGACCTCGTGGAAAGCACATCCAGCCGAAACTCACAGTGAAATGGAAACATAAAAGTTAACCACAGATGTTAAGAAATATCCTCATCTGCATTGTATTGCTTTAAAGTGGAAAGTTTCTACAAGAGAAGCTGAGCAATGAATAACACAGCCTGCAAGCTGATGCCCCTGTGCAACTCTCTTCATGTTGTTTTCCTCCTTCTTAGAAGCAATATTGGACCCCAGCTTGTTTTCATTTTGCAAGCAACGTGGTATTTTGGAGTGAATGACATACTTCCAGATTTACACACTATCAGATATTGTTGCTGTCCCCAAAGAGTAAGAAAAACGTAAATACCAAGAAGAGAGAGACATGATTCAAATTAATCTTAGCAGGTCAAACCTAAATCATTATTTAAAACTGAGTAGAGACTTGATTGAGAGCAGATATTTTGGTGCAGAAATTCTCTTTTCTGGACCAGACCAATTCTCTGCTCTACGTAGTTTTGCATGTGTCAGGGTAAACTTCTGCCCTGCACAAATACAATAATAGGACCCAAACTCTGTCCATAGCAATATCTGAGGCCATGTTCCTTGAAATACACGGCCAAGGATTATTCCATATTAAATTAGAATTAGGGGAGGAACATACTATTTGAAACACATAAAGCTACATTCTAGTTTTCATAGAAGCCAAAAGCTATAATAATTATTTTCAAAGTGTCTGGGAATACATTTAAAATTAGAAACCCTGTAAACTGTGGCAGTTTTATATATTCCAACTATAAAGCCTTATACATAGACATGTATTAAATATTTATGGACAGACTAGTATTAATATCTTCCTTGAAAATTTTGGTTATTTTAGTAGCATGTGTCTTCACCTACTGATTGAAACAATATTACTTTAGCAGTCTTTCTCTTAAATACAAAGCTGAAGTTATTCAGTGCAACATAAACATTTAGCTCTACAGTTTAGTCTGTAAACACTTAAAAGCTTGGAATGTTTATCTAAAATGGCCAGACATCCAAAACTTGCAAAGCTGATCTGTTTGCAGTGTTAGCAAGAAGTAGAAAGAACTTTACTCATTTGAAAATTAAGAAGAAAAAACCTCAATTTTATTCCCATCAATAATTAGGCTCAATTTTGTTGCAGTTCTGAGTTTTCTTGGCACTTGTTTACCTATCCTGAACTCATTTCAGAAGATAATTGGTTGAGGTTAGGACTGCTGCTGCAATCTCAGTGTAAATAGGCGTCCCAGTAAAAGGATGAGAGGGGATGGAACAGATGCAGGTAACACTGGTTTTGTATTTTTATTTTTCTAAAAGACTCACTAGGATATATCAAGCTGAAAAAACCCAGAGGTTGGGATTAAAATTACATGATACTTTAAGAAAATCACTTCTTGTAGAAGAAAGATTTTATTTTTTCATTTTTTAAAAAAATTATTTTGTTTCCTCCAAATCACAGCCTGAATAGTTGCTGTTTGACAAGCTATGAGTACAAGAACAGGAAAGAACTCAAAGGAGCTTTACAGTTAAACACTGATTTGCAGACATAGGGGAGCTATATGTTTATCTGGCATAATTCTTCTCAATGTATTTAAGAGTAATTAGTCTCATAGATATTTCATAGCTCTGCCCATAGATATAATTGCTGTAATAACACAAACGGCCACTTTAATCCTCCAGTGCACTTCTAGTGATTGGATGTCTGATATTAGCCCATGTTTTGATTTGCTAAATACCCTGAGGTGACTTTGTTTTGCAAACCTTTTTCATCCTTGCTATTAGTGCGACGAGAGCTGCACAGCAGACACCGTCACTTCGACAAAGCTTTGGTAGACAGGAGGAGGACTCCCTCTGTTGGCAAATCTATGGGTAACTATGAGATAGCTAAGAACTATTGTGTGCGTGTGTATCTTCCTGGTATACTTGAATTCTGTGAAATCTCAGCAATTTGGTTAATGATGTTGTGATTAAAGAAACAAACAAAACCGACTAGTCACAATCTGCAGCTGAACTGTAAACTCAGACACTTGCATAATTCCAGTCTATTTACATCTGAGCACCATTGTTAAATCTTTTCTTTTAACACATTTTTGCGTTCCCTGCTGTATAAGCAAATTAAAATTGAAGGAAGCAGGAATGTCAGTGGCACATATTTGTGGATGTTAAATGTTTCTGAGGTGAAATAGCACAAATACTTAAAAAAAGAATAAATGCCTTTCCATATTTCTAGGAGAGGGCTCTGACTCATCATGGAATGTATTAAAATAGACTGAAGTTCTGAATCTTAAATGTTAGCACTGAGCTGTCATTCCTTTGTGCTTCGAGCCTCCTCAGATAACAGGCTTTGCTGATGACAGCTGCTTTGTAGAAAACAATCATTTCTCTTTTTTTAATTATTACTTCAAAATATGAAAATGAAAGTCTAGTTCAGGATGCAATGAGGCTTCCTCCCTTAAAACTTCAATCAAGGAGGTTTGCAGGGCTCAAAACAAGGATAAGGGATACAAAACAAACAAACAAACAAAAAACCCACACAAAAGAAAACCATAAACCATTTGAGGCCAGCTGTAATAAACTAGGACTGACTGAGCTGGAGAGAGAAGGAGAGGATTCCTTGGCAAGGGTGGATGACCATCACAACTGAGCCCCTGTTTTGCAGAGCTGCAGGGAATGGAGGCTGTTGGATGCTGGGCGCAGGGGGACCTGTGCCCCGAGGCCCCCCCAGGCTGCACGGCTGTGCACTCCCACGCCGCCAGGAGACTCTCGCTCCCTGCAAGTGGGAGGCAAGCAAAGAAGTAGGAGCTGATTCAAAGTATCAGCTAAGTAGGCAATGCTTGCTGGAAAAATGCTTACTCAGATCTGAATTTACCTTCTTCCTTTTACACAAATGCTGCCTCACTGCTGTCATTACCAAGAACACCAACCTGACTTCATTCAGTTTCAGTTAAACACTGTGTTGTCCAGCTCTCTCAGGATCTGATCCCTAGTCTGTGGTTAGGGTGCTCACCTGCAAGGCTGGGCTGGGATACCTAGGAAAGGCAATCTTTCAGTGCTTGCTTTTCTTAGTGGTTGCAAAATATTTTGAGCAATCTGGCTTAAAAGGTCATCTGTGCTAAAGATGGCTTGAATGACATGGTTTTCCCTAAATGTGGGAAAGGCTCCTGGTGAGTCAGGGCTGAGTCATGGGGAGATTATGCTACTTCTCTATATGAGACTTAGTTTATAGTGCGCCAAGAGTTATGTCCCAAAGAACTATTTTGCCACAGCAGGACACTGCTGCAGCTGGAGGCATGGCTTGAGGAGGTGCTGATGCACATCATTAGTGACATGAAGAAGCCCCTCAGAGCTTGCTGTGCACAGATGACCCCCACAGGCATCAATGATCAGAACCTCTGAAAAGTTACACTTTTAACTAGTTTGAACTGTGATTTTTGTAGTCTTGAGAATTTTTTATTAAGCCTTTCAATTTTGACTAATAATTACAAAGAAGTGTTGTACATGTAGGAAATTTACCTTTGTATAGGCCTCTTGGTTTTTATCACCACACTGAGGATAGATTAATGGTATTTATTTCCAGTGATAGGGAAGGAAGTTTGAAGAATGGACAGGCTAAAGTCACACACTAGGCCTATAGTGAGGTAAAATTACCCAGATCTTGACATACTGAGTAGTCACATTTTCAGCTCCATGATATTTTTGCTGTACTTAGCATATGAATAAGCTCTAGGCACTCCTTTCTCCACAGAATTACCACACAAATATGAAAGATGGGCATATAGTAGATGAAGGAAAAGAAGAATAGTTCAATATGGTGTATTCTGACATAGGATTTCAAGATGAGGAGAGCAGAACAGAAGATACAGGAGAGGGTTCAGTTCTAGTGAATAGGAGAGTAAATGTGAAAAGCTGTGGATGCATCACCTGATGGGAGGAGCTCAAAGGTGTCAAAGCCAGAATCAGCATCACCAACAAACAGGTTTGGCTGAAACCAGCCCTGCTGTGCAAACCTTAAGAAATTATTTGCAAACTGAGAAGCTGTATCTTCTCAGGCACCTAAAGAATTTGAGTCTTATTGGGAGTTAACAGGACCTGCCTGAACTGAGACCAGACAAATCTAAAACTTCTATGGCTGCCACCAGAGAGGAGTTTTACTACAAGCCCATCACTTTACACTACAAACATCTGCAGCCCCAGAGCCAGCTGAGCTCTCCTGCGAGGCAGTGGCTGCATGGTGGTGATCTCCCCTTGCACACGGGGGCCTCCCGAGGCCACTCCTCAAGGTCAAGAGATCCCTTACCTGGTATCTACAGCAAGGTAAGTGGCATTTTATGTTAGATCTAAAGCATCCTGTACACAAGCTAGCTTAATTATCAGAAGTGTGATAAGTAGTGTAGAGTGTTTGTTTGACCACCTTGTTGTCATTGTTTAGTAACTATTTAATCATCATAATAAAATCATTTAATAAAACCTTTTGGTTAACCCTACAATAATGACTTCTCTTAATAGCTTGAAAACTTTTTGATAGTGCTGAATACTTGAGTTGCTTTGCTCTCTACTTCCTGGAGAAGTAAAAAAAAAAAGCTGGTAGGTACTTGTGTTTACATCATATTAAGTCCCACCCAGAAACTTTGCGGGGCTGGAACGTCACTTACAACAATGAAGCAAACAATTCAGAATGGTATTACAAACTGCCACAGCTGACACATAGGGATAAATGGTTCATCCAGAATCCATTCAGATGGGGTTGCCAGTCAACCAACTGAATTGCATTCAGCACTACTTAAAAATACTAGCAGATATTTATCTATTTCCCCATATTGGGAGCTTAAACTCTGCAGGTGTAGGTGAAGTGTGTGCGTGCCAGAGCCAGCACAGTCTGTATCTGTGAATTCCTTTTCCTGTTGGCTAACTCTGTTACTTAGAATTAAATGTTGATTGGAGTTCAGAACTCAATTTTACACAAGATACTACTGAAAGCAGAAAATCTAAACAAATGTTAGAAAATCTGATCTGTAAAGGGGTGAGCTAGTGACTTCTAGTGTGTGGCAAAGTGTCAGCCCACCAAAGTCAGCCAGCCTATGCCCACCACGCAGTAAAACAGAGATTTATCCAATTGTAACGCTTCAAGAGTTTAAAGAGAAATTTCTGTTAATACAAAATGGAAACTAAAGCACTTCCATCTGTTACTCCATGATGAAAATGTTTATTTCAAGGCTCCATTCTGCTGCAAGTGAAGGGTAATGGTTTACATACAAATGCATGCTCAACACTCCAATTCCCTCTTAACTTAATTTGAATGTCTTTAGTAACAATGGAAGATGCTCAGACTGACAGCCTCACAGATCAAAGCTCACAGCATGATGGTTTGGGGAAAAATGCAAGATACATACAAGAAAATTATTTCACCAAAAATCTTTTATGCTAAAGACCTACCCATGTCTAAGGCAGATCGCCTTTGGTAACATAGTTTGTACAGTCCATCACAAGTTCTGGCCCAGTTATGAAATGGCTGTAGTGTTGCAATCCTCAGCATACAGCAAGTCGAGCCATAGGCTGTATTACTGTTATTCCAGACTAGTGGTAGTGCAGACTTTAAACCTTGCAGTCTCCTATTGCAACACAAATGCACAGGGGAGATGGAGCTGGACTGCAGAAGTCAGTTCAGCTAAGCCTGCCTCTGAGCAATGGATTTTAAGCAGTAAAATTTTCTCAGGAGTGTAACACAGACTGAGGATAATGCTGTTAGCATCAAATGCTTGTTGTCTTTAAGTCTAATATGCTGGTGGGTACAAAGAACCTGTGGAGGAACAAGCAGGGGAAATCCAAATACATGATATTGTCTTGCTCAGATCTGGTTTAACTGAAGGCCCAGGTATGAAGAAGGGAAACAGGTGCATAGAGGAGTTGCCAGCTGATGGAGTTAGAGACCACATGCAAAAAAAAAAATATAAAACCTACAGAATGATCAGGAGCAGCAAAAAACCAAGGAGGGAAGGTAAATGTCTTTTGTGGCTAAAGCAGAGTGAAATCATTCAGGCAAATGTCTTTCTAAAAGCTCCATCAACCAACAGAACTGTAAAAAAGTGAACTACAACCCAGCGTGACTGTGAGAGAACTCCCTTTCTGAAAAGAAAGTGAGTTAACAAATTATGTATATTCGTTCCTTAGGGATCAAAATGAGTGTAGGCTGTATGTATATGTATCTTCAGAGATCTGAACCTGATCAAGTTTATGCAGGAAACCTCTGGAGTAACCTTGACCATTTGGGTTCCAGGCTAGAACTCCCAAAAATGTACCACACACAGACTGGTACTTGAGGTTTCTAGATTGTCTGAAAGACTTGCAGATTTTATTATATGTTTTCTTCAGTATTTTCTGCTTGCTTTTACTGTGTTAACACTCAGGTTTTTTCTTTTTGAGTTTTCAACAATGGAATATTTCAGTGATAGAAATGAAAGGCTGTAAAATGAATATGGAAAAATGAAGAAGACAGTACCTGTGAAATCATGAGTGTGGATGTTTTGTTGTACTAGTTTTCACTACTCGGTTCTGGTTTGTGTGTTATAATGGCACAAATCCACTTGGAAAACTACAAGGCTGGAGCTTGTTAGCTTGGAAGGGTCACTAAGAAAATGCAGTGCTTGCAGGAAATGCTGCTGTGATTTTTGTGGGTCCTCCCACAAAGTCTTCTCTGTTTCAACTGGTACGGGGTCAGTATCGGCACAGTGTCAGAAAGCACTATGACTATGCTTGAGATGGCAGGCAAACTCTCACCTATCCCAACACCAAGGATTCTAGGCCTCATTTCTGCTTCATTTCTGACTGTGGCATCACTGTATGCATTTGGTTTGAAATGCCAATACAGAGTGACGGTTTTTCATATGAGTAAAAGTAAACCTCTGTTTAACTGCACAGCACATTCTGCTTGGGGGTTCTATCCTGGTTAAATACTAGCTTAAGTATTAAAACCCAAGAGGCTGAGAAATAAAAAGACATTAACACTTGCTGGTAGTCTTCCTGGAACTTTTAGTGGATGCTGACAAGTACATGTGCTGCCCGTAGCAGTTTTTGCAGGAAAAGAGTTTTACTCCAGCCAGAGGTTCCAAAAAGTATGGGCTCAGAGGTTATCATTCCTCTGGAAAAATTTCCAGAAATAAAATACGTTAAGCAAATGTCTCAGTCCCTGACTGTCTGAAAATGGCAGGCAGTGAGGTTTCCATACAATGATTTCTTTGTCAAAGGAATATTCCATATGCTGCCATAGCTAGTCCAGTTTTCCGTTTATGAATGCAGCATCAAAGGTGTGAGACTTCTAGTCACTGAGCCTGGATAAATAGAGGGATTCATACAAGTGAGCTAAATCTAGACCTTGGTTAAACCCATGGAAGATTGCAAGTGACTTCAAAGTGAGCACAACCTGGTCTGGAATGAATACCAGGCTGGTTGCAGCAGTACAAGCTCCCTTATACACCCCTTCCAGCCTAGGCCTTGATACCCAAAGGGTTTTTCTACATGAAAAATAGCAGTACCAAAGTTGTAGAAATATGAGTTTGGTTTTTTCCAAATCCTGCTGGAAGAAGAAATGATGCTTTGTAGAAGTCACTGTGTCCTCATCTGCTGGGAGTAGAAGCTCCTCTGAACGGCTCTAACCCATTTCAGTCAAAGTTACTCAGGTTAACAGAACTCTTGTGTTAGAGCTAATGTGGCCCCTTTGGGCTGACACAGGTGAGAGGTTCAGCTCCCAGGAAAAGTAATACCAGCAGACTGAGAGGAGAAAGATCCCTGGCCTTCTTTCTACATGAGCTACTCTGGGCACATCTTCATTCTCCATGTGCCTGCGTACTGAACATCAGGCTGCACTGCATCAGAACCTGTGTTGATGTTTAGCTTTGCCTATTAATCAGAAGCATCTTTATCAGTGAAGCTTAAGATAATCTGCGTATAAATTCATCTTTCCAAGTAACTGTTATGTGTGATGGAGTCTTGTCCTCCTGGAGATGGCTGAACACATGCCTGCTCATGGGAAGTGGAGAATTAATTCCTTGTATTTCTTTGCGTGTGTGCATGGCTTTTGCTTTTCCTCTTAGACTGTCTTTATCTCAACCCATGAGTTTTTTGGCTTTTATTCTTCTCATTGTCTCCATGATCTTGCTGGCCAGGGAGTAAGAGAGGCTGTGTGGGGCTTGGCTGCCAGCTGGGGTGAAACCACCACAGCTATTCATACATTCAAATATGCCTATTCACTGCTTTGGACTTCTTTAAATGTAGCTTTTTCCCATGAGTGTAGCCTTGGCCTCTGCAGTGCCAGTTAAAATCTTGATGAGGGAGGGGGAAAAAAAGTGGCAATTTCTTTTCTTTAGTTCAATCACAGCTGTTGTATCTCAGTGATTGGCCATTGTGGTATGTGAAAGTTGTATGGAGAAGAAAAAAACCCAGCTCCTCCACTGAAAGCTGTTGGTGGTTGAACAGGACGCTTTAAGAAGTGTGAACACATCTATCCAAATTAGTTTCATTCTAAATGAAATTGCCTGTTACAAAGCATACATATTAGGGAAGCAGCTGTTGGAAAGGAGGTTCTGGACCCCGTTCACAAAATTCCCAGCTGCAAAGTCAAGCTCATTCCCCACCGAAGTTGTATAATGCTGTGATTCAGCTGGATAATGCTGTGTTTGCTATTTTGATTAGTGTCTTAGCAAATGAAATTTAATTGGAAAATTTTTGTTTTTCTTCTGTTTTTAATATCTTGGTTTGTCTCTCTAAATGCTTCCCTGTGAGCAACTTCACTCATCTTTAAAGAATGTGTGTAGGAAAAAAAAGATATTTATTCAAGACTTTAGCTATTACTGCTTGTACTAGAAAAGGTCAACATGAACAATCTCCTTCCTCTTGATTTTTTGTGGAATTTTACTTGAGAGGTATGTTAGATACAAAATGGGGGTTTCTGTACCACCTTGTCTGGAAAACATGTTCTCTGAAATTTCGTGGTGAGACCTAACTCACCTGGTGAGAACAGTCGGGCGTTTCGGGTTTAAACCCGATGTTGAGCCGAACGCTTCCAACCTTGACTTGAACCGTAGCTTGCTGCATTTGGTTCTGCCGTGTCCACGCCACCCGGTCCCTCAGGCGGCGCCGTGCCCTTGGGGAATGCCCAGGCTGCCCACGTGACGGGTGGAGTTACCTTTTTTCCTGTGTGTTTTGTTTCTTGTAAAATGGGCCTCACGCTGAAGCCGCCTGTTGGTCAAACCTGTTGTGCGGTTTCCACCCGCGGCCGGCGCGGGCTGGTGCCGGCTGCTGCCGGGGCGCTGCCTGCTGTCCCCGGGGCTCACCGCGCTCCGCCGAC
>WEIT01011429.1:16526-40206 GCA_013389985.1 Dryoscopus gambensis
GGGGATCCTGGGGCGGCTGGGGCCGGGGCGCCCGCGGGGTGACAGGCAGCGGCTCAAGGGCTGGCGGAGGGGAAGTCGGGGCCTGCGGCAGCTTCGCGCTTGGGAGGGAGCAACGCCTGTTTGCTGGGAAAATGTGGTTTCAGAAGAGAGGGCATGTTTTGCTGTCGTAGTTGCAGTTCGGTCCTTTGCCTGTACCCGTAGTTTATCTTGAGTTTGTAATTTTGATGCGTACGGTTGTCAGGAGAAAGCAGCCTAAGATGGTAGGCTGGTCATTGCGCAGTGCTTTTTCCCCCCGAAGGCGTCGTTTCTCTAAACTGCTCGTAGTATACTTTACTTTTTCTTATACCTTATCTGCTTCAAATGACTTTAGACTTTAAGACAGGTAAGTGTCTTTAAGTGGCTTCAGGTCACTTTAGTTGTCTTAAAACCAAAACTCTTCAAACTCTTGCTATGCTGTAGCTGTATGTGTGACAGAAAACAGCACAAACATTTCCATATTCAGAAGAGCAGTTCCTTCCTGTCCCCATCTTGTTTCTGGGCAGTAAGGGAGTACTTTTGTGGAATATATTTTTCTTTTTGATATAGTTATAGTAGTTCCTGGAAGCTTCTTCCTGTTAAGGAGGAACAGTCGAGAGATAACGTTCTGAAGGGAGTGGCAGAAGTCGGGAGGGCAGCTCAGCCTAGAGCCGGGGACACATCCACTGGGGCAGAAAGTGCAGAGAGAAAACAGACTGAGGAGAGAAAAGAAAAGTGCTGGTTCAGAGTGTTTCGATGAAGGAGCTGATTGTGAGGGTTATGCACCTGAAAGCCCAGCCGCTGTAGGAGCTGGGGAGTTCATTCCCTAATGCCTCCCCCAGCACGCAGTTATTTTCTGTGGAGTGAGTCAGTGCTTTACTGGAACTCCCATGGTAACGTCAGAAACAATACAAAACCAGTGCGAGTGTATGGCTGCGTAAAGCTTGAGTGTATGAATGCTTTCCCCACAGCTTGGCTATTTCTGTAATTTCCTGGGTTTTGAGTTGCTCTAAGAGTCATGTGGGCCACTCTCCTCCCACTGATGCAGCAGATAACTTGCAGGAAGCATTGCTTACATGTTTGCCTGTGGCCCTGTCCCCACTGCGTTTCTGCTGAGTGCCTAATGATTTTGTATCAACAATATTTATGATATTTATGTTCCTTTCTCTTGCCTGACCTTAGTGTAAGGTCAGACACCAAAATGTCTGTCTGTACTTAAAATTTCTGGAGTAGCCATCACATTCATTCATATGCTTTGTCACTTCTTTATCTTATCATTTGTGGTCCCCAGAAGTTTTGAATTGTTAAACTGAAAACTCTGTGAAATGTCAAAAGTCACAAAAGATACAACAAAACCAGCAGTGGGATGGAGATACTTCATGGGGGTATTTATATAGTCGAAATTGTAAAGACATAATGTTAGATAACAACTTAAAATACATAACCTGATCTGCTATAAAAAGCTAAGCTAAGTAGTCTCTCTAATTTGGAGGTTACAGGAGATGCTGTTTCCTAGCAAGTTTTGGAAGATGGAGCTTCCAGAGGGTCTGTTCAATAACACTGCATTAATCAGAGCCAAGATAGAGCTGACCTAATTCTAGTTCTGTGATAGCGATGTAGGGAGAAAAAAAAGATGCCATAGTTAAAGCAGAGATATAATTGAAAACAGCAGATGGTTTAATTATGGCTACAGAATTAGCAGGGCTTTTGAACAAATTGAAAGTTTAATTTATTTTTAGTAAAGGCTCTATGTAATCATTTGTAGAAACTTCTCTGTCAGCTTCAAATTGCGGTTGGAGGCTTCCAATTAACATTAAATATCCAACTGAGTAGTGGCACCAGTGTCATTTCTTTTATTTATTTCATACATTTATGTTTACTGCCTTGAACCATGTTTCTTATTGCATATATTTTAAAAGTGTCTTATGTAAACAGTTGGAAATAAGGACAGAGACTTGTCAGCTGTATGTAGTGGGTTTTGTTTTGAGTTTCTCTTGAAGGTAGCAAAAGGCTTTTTTAGAAAAAGGAAAGGTAAAGGCTGCATGTTTACTCCTCTGCGAGTAGCACTTTCACCTATTTAAAGCTTGAGTTGTCACGCACTGATGCTAAGGTTGTCCCTTTCCTTTTGCCAGTTTATTTGAAAGCAGGTGTGTTTGATGCAAATGCTGAATTTCCTTTAGGCAGTTCCCCAAGCTGGGAAGAATGTAAAGTGGATAAGCAAACCAAAGGACAACAGTAGGTATTTACTGTGTATTGCTTCTATTGTTGCTCTGTGTTTGTTCCAGATTTCATCAGTGCTCACTAGAGCATCTTGGTAAGAGGTTAGATCCTGGATGGGGTAAACCTCGAATCGGTTGTGGTCAGAGTTGGGACTCAGTGGTGTCCTTCTAAGAGACAATTCTCTCATGTGCTTGTGATGACCAGGCAGCCAATCCTGCCTATGCTTGCCATCTAGTTTTTTGTTTGTATATGTGAAATTTTATCCATACTATTCAGCTGTCACAGATGCCGAGTGTGGACCAGTGCCAGTCGTTAGATTGTTGCAACTGAATAAAATAACCACAACCGCCCGCAGCCCCAGTACCTGGCTGTTCCCTATACAGTGCAGGGTGTCACTGTGCAGTCTGATCGATAGCTATGTTCTTGTCAAAGATCTCCAAAGAAAGGGAAACAAGTTCTTCCCAGATGTTGTCTCCTTTTTTTTCCTTACGTGTTGTCTGAGAGAGAATACACTGTCTTACTTGGTAAGGGAAGGTTAAAAGTCTTTTGGAATTTTTGTTTTCGTTGTTTTCTTTTGGGTTTTTTTTTGTTTGGTTTTTTTTTGTTGTTTGTTTTTTGTTTGTTGTAGGTTTTTTTTTTTTACTGCCAAGTGTGGGTGGTGAGGTTTTTTTTGAGGACATTGAGAAAGTGTTTGCCAGTAGGAGAGGTGGGCTTCCAATTCAGGCTTTTAGATCTGAACTTCTGGAGGCTTAAGAGCTGTCAAATACATCAGTTCCATATTAAAGATCCAAATGAATTATAATGCTTCTGAAGATCTCTTGCTTGTGCTAAACTTTGCTATAGCCATATAGTCAATATGTATGTGAAGTGATACTATAATTCATTCCTGCATCCCAAAGACCCCTGTCTTGGGTATAAAAGCATGTCTGATTTTGAACTTTGGCCTAGCAAGTTGCTCTAAATTAGGTGCTCAAGCTGCCTGAAGCAGACGGGGTGAATATCCCTTTTATTATTGCTAGAGATAACTTTAAGCTTGGGCATTCACACTCCTTCTGTGAACAGTGTGCTTATCTATAGTCCAAGTAACTGGTTATTGGCTACGCTTGCCAGTGTTTTAAAAATACTTGGTTTTCTATTAGCTAGAAGAATAAATACATCTTACAAATGTTAGGATTTAGGGAGGAAATACTTATTTTTCAGTAGTAAGCTTTAAAGACTAAAGCTTGCTGATCTCAAGTGCAGACTAGATTTGAAGGCTCTAGTCTTGCTTTTTTTTCCCATTCTTTGTTTATGGTTGTTCTGAAATACCTGTCTTTCTACTTTACTGCTCTAAGTTGGTCCTTGAATAATTCTGTTCCTGGAAAGAGTTAATCAGCTGAAAATCAGTAATTATGTGTAGCCTGGAATGAATGAAGGCATGTCCATTTGCTCACCGAGGGCTAGTAATCTTCCCGGTGTTACTGGACAGCTGAATGCTAAGTCTTCCCTGTCTAGAAAATATGAAAGCCATAACCTTTAAGAAAAAGTTGATGTATTTGCACCTCTTGTTCATCTGGGGAGTGCCAAGGCTGTCAGCAGAGAGGTTTTATTGCGGTGTAGGGTATGTCCAAAAGGAGTTTCGCTAAGGTCCCGTGCAGCTCCTGCCAGTGTGCTTGACTTTGGGCCTTGTCGCTTGAACAGCTTGGTGTCTTTTGGCCTCCTCTGCTGCCCCGGGCAGCTGCACACCTTAGGGAAACTTCTTGTCCTTCTTTTGTTCCTGTTGCCTTTGCGGTGGGGCCACTCCCTGGCTCTGCCTTTGAGGCTCGGGCACAGCAACTAATTAAAAACTGCTGGTGTGAAATGAATACTCAGATTTTTTTAGTAACTATCTCAGAGTACTGAATATTACACTATTGCTTTAGTTCATGGAGTAATTGGTATTTACCTATTCTGACTTGCACTAATGATGTAGAAATTTATTCTTTCATGGTGGGACTTAAATTAGAGCAGTATAAATCCTTGAGGCATTAGTCAGTTGAGAACATAGTTCAGACTATTATAGTATTATTTTCTTTGCAACAAATGATTTTCCATGACAAGTTATGAGTTTGAAATAGAACAACCTCATTCCATTACTTCTTCAAACATCTCATATACTTAATTTGGGTTTTTTCTTGCATTTTTTGTTGTTTGGGAAGCGTCTGTATTGTCATAAATGTTTGAGTGTGTATATATTTGAAAGATAGTATTGAAGGAGTGTGCTACAAAAGGAAGCACTTGGAGCAGGGCCAAGTAGGGATCCAAAGTGAAATTGACCTTTTGGAATTAATTCAGATTTTTGCTGCACAAGGATCTTGAAAGCCCATGCAGCTCAATTAAGTTCTTTGGATTTTGAAGCCCTTAGTATATATGTAGGGCTTCTGTCACTGGAAAAGTTACGTGAATGTTCTTAGTAATACTTTTACAGCTGGGATGTGGCTTGTGGGTGTGTCTTCCCACTCAGCTTTTCTTTGTTGGACATGGCATCTCTTTTCAGTTCTACTTTATTTTGACTAAAGTTTACAAGTGCTACCTTTCTGATGCTCTTCCCCCCCCCTTGCCCCAGCAGGTCAAAAATGGTTAGATTATTTTCTGTGATAAAAAGATTATGATATTGAATTGGAAGGATCATCAAAACTGGCAGAGCTCCTGAGTTGTAATACTAGCAAGCAATTCAAATGGATAGTTTTTTAAAAAACCTCATATTTGAGTTTGTTTCTGTTCCACCATCTATTGAGAGCTGTGAGTTGGTTTGGGTTTTTTGTTAAGGAAACTTTTTTTTGTAGGAAGTGGATGATGTGTTAGTACTCTATAAATACACATTGTTGGATGCAGTCCAGTAAAGGTTTGTAAAGGTGAACAATGAGCAATAAGATCTGTGTAAAAGAGGTTTCCTGTGTTGTGGGTGGCGTTAACCCTGTTGGAAGAGGAACCCATTCTACTAAATTAGTTTTTTTCATAGTGAAAGAAAGGTTAGACAGGAGTCACATACACAGAAGACTTAATGAAAAACCAGAATTGCAGGACTTTTTATCTGTCAGGATGAAAAATACTACAACTGGTACAGGAGAGAACAACTTGTATGCTGCAGTGCATGAGTCGAAGATAAATCTTGCTCAGGGTGGTAAAATAGCACTTAGCTAGTTCAGTGCTGACTGTGATTTGTCCTTGTCTTGGAAAAACACAGTGGTGGATGCCTCGGCTCATATCTGATGAAAAACGACAGTGTATTGTAAGGTGATAAATTCTGTTGTGCTGGTTTCACAATCAGGGAGCAGTCTTGGAGCAGGTACTGTAATTTATAGCTTCAGGCTGCTTTGTCTACTATATCCTGGTAATTAACCTTGTGGAGGAGTCAAGGCCAAGGGTTTAACTTTACTCAGTGTTCTCTGTGAAATGGGCATAATTAAACAAATTATTTTGAACAAATAAAGGTTATAGTTTTTCATCCTTTTTTTTGCCCTCAAATTATTGTACAGTGGCATAGCTAGAGCCTGAACAGCCATTAAATAAATTCCAGGAACGGGCGTGAATGCAGTGGCTGAACATAATTGCTATTGCACCTTGAAACAGAAGTTTTCTGGCAGCCTTGAAGTTTTCTTCTTTATTTCTGCCATCATTATGTAATTTGTATTTTTGTTGTAAATTTCTCGAACTGTAATGCAGTTCTTCAGTGCTGTATCTTACAGAAGCATGTTTTCAAGATTCCTGTTGAAAGTCTATCACAGATTTAATCTGTTATGAACAGGTCTGTTCCCTCTTAGCTTTGCCAAGCAGCAGGAAAGTGCTCAAGAGCCTGAATGGTTTGTAGCGTGCAGTGTGAAGGACAATAGTGATGTTCACTGTGGGAGTAAAACCTCAGGTCTCTATTTAGAGTTCTGAGGTGGACCTCTAGGACTGAAATCTGGGAATGGGGAGAGGACCTTGACAATATTTGGTCTGTATTTTCCTCTAGGCACTCCCACTTTCTGTGTGTGGTTTGGTTGTTTGGATTTTTCACTCATCTTATGTTCTGCATTTTTTATGACTGAGCAAACAGAGACTTTGCTGTTCCCGTGTCCTCCCACGCAATGTTTGTATAGCAGGGTGGGTTTCCATATCTTCTGTTCCCTCGCCTGTGTCACCTGTTTGTTGCCAGCAGGCAAGTGCTGCTCATCAGGAGCAATTTTTGTAAAATATTGTAGATGTAGCAGGAGAAAATGTGGAAGATAAGATTAGAAGATGAAATGGAGGCTGGGTTGAGGGAATGGTTGGGAAAGTTAACTTTCTGTGTTAATATTTTCAGAGTTAGAGAACTGGCCAACAGAGGCTCAAATCAACTACGGAAAAGGTGGTGATCAGGGAAGTTTCTGAACATGAGAAGCTGGTGTGTTTGCACATCTAGTTTGCCTGGAATCAAACCAGTCTGGGAAAATTTCCCCTTGGAAAAACCCTGGATAAATACAGCGTTCAAAAGAAGCAAGTGGAACATTTTTATATAGAAAGTAACATTTTTTTCAGATTGCTGAAGTTAGCTGTTTTTCTCAACCTCAGCTTTCATTGCCAAAAGGCTCTTCTAATCTTGGGGTTTTTTCCAATTTGAAATGAATGTTCTATATCGGATTAAAAGCAAGCAAACAACCTTGCTAAGAAAAACAAGACGTATCCTATTGCTTCTCACCCTGTACCACAAAAAAAAGGGCTTTTTGCCTTAAATTTGTACCTAAAGCTTATTGAAAAGGCATCTTTACGATTTTTTTGAGTACCCTGTCTTTGTTGTATTTACATGTGAAGCTAAAAAATAAATAAAAATATAATTATAGTTGTACCTGACGAAATACTACTAATTTGAGTGTTGTAATAATTTGTATATAAAAATGTACACATTGACACTATGCATGCTGAGAATCTAGATTGTGGGAGTTCTTTGCTTGGTTTTTGAGTGACATGGTAAAATAACTGTTCTTTTTTTTTTTTCCCATTCTTTATTATGTAAAGCCCATTTCTGAATTAGAGAGGCTCTGAAGCGTGCCAGGCTGCCTTCTGTTGAGGTTTTTTTTAATGTTATTTTTTATCTGCTGGCCTCTCTGCACTTGCATGCTCGCATACCTGCCCGGAGCCGGCAGCGTGGGCCTGGGGCCCGGCAGCTCCCTCTGGCAATTGTGTGGCCGAGGGCCAGGAGGGAGGCAGCTGCCTGCTCGTGTTCCAGCAGCAGAGAGGGAGTGCGTGTTTTGCTTTCTGTGTTGGCCCTGTGAGTTTGGGGTCAATCTTTGCATAGGTAACAGCAGGCGTTGCTTTTCTAATGCTGAGAAGCTGCATTCACTTATTTATTGATTCTGTTAGGCACTACGTGCTGGAGCAGAAGTAAGGTAGGGTTATAACTTTTGGTATGCTCTGTTCTTTGCAGTTTCTGTTAGTTTATTTCTCTCTCTTTAAATTTAAATGAGTATGTGCAGCATGAAGTCCAAACAGTTTTTAAGTAAATTGAAGATTTCCTAATTGTATTTCCGTATTAAAAAAAACCCAAAACTACAAAAAAGGTGTTTCTTCCTTTCACTGTTGCTATGGAATAGAGCCATGCAAACCAGAAAGGGAAGTTAATGTTATCATGCAAAATGAAAACAATTTCATGAGAACAGCACTCCTGCCAACTCAAACCAAATCCAAAACAAAATCCCACAGCTGAAACCCAAAACACAGCAAAGTATGCCAGATGCAAAAGGTAGTGCTGTAGGGGAAAGGTGGGGGGGGGAAGAAAGGGATAATTTACACAGCAGTTCTAAAAGTAGGCTGGGACATGTCATTAAAAATAACCTTCAAAAAGTTAACACTCATTATGGATGTTTTCTTCATAGCTGCTTTTACCATTCTTCCTGGTAGTTGTTCTGTTTAAAATAAGGCCTTTGTATTCTGGATTTGCCCTTCTTTTAGCTGTTCTTCCTTTTTGACCTCTGCTTCTATTTTGGACAGCTAATGACTTTGTGCACTTCTGTGCTGACAGAGGCACTATCCATTTTGAGAGGTCCAATTTGTTCTAGTGATCTTATCCTATCAGTAAACCCTTCATATTTTATGGCAATGCTGTAAGCATGAAGGTCTATCCCTTCTGCTTCTTACTCTGACCTTGCACTTCTGCAGACGTTTGCATTTCGGTGCCTTCTAAGAACTTCTCATGGTTACTCACTTGAAGACGTAGCTTCTTTGTCAGATGATTTTCTACTCTTGATTGATAAGACAGTTCTGTATGGGCTGCAAACTTCTGGAGATTTTAATAGCACAGTAAAGGAAGCATGTTCAAGTCATACATCCCTAACAACATAATAGACAAAGTAAGCAGTAAGTAGCAACTGGAACAAATAAGAAAGTGTGAGGACTGACTCTGCTGCTGCTTAGCTATCGGAGCATGTTTATTAGTCCGGCAGAAGGAAATGGGAAGAGCTTGCTAAGGGAAAAGCTGGGACAAAGTGTGCAAGTTGTGTCTAAATTTTGGTAACTGGCTACTGCATGCAGTTGCCTCTTAGTGTTATGTGGTGTAATGTGTGAAGCATTACAGAAAGTAACTGTATCACACACGCTTTTCAGATCTTTGAAATGAGTTACCCTGGCTATCCCTCAGCGGGTGGATATCCACCAGCCCCAGGTAAGTTGTTCAGATGAAGTAAACATTCAATACAGTGGTGGTCCTGTCTGGAGTGGAAAGGTGGCATGGTTGAAGAACAAGACTGCAGAGAGTTTCCTTGACTCACCAAAGCTTTCTGTACTCTCTTGTTAAGTCCTGTTGTATCTGGGCTGGGGATTCTGATTTGTTTAATCTGTGTGCTCTGCCATGTGCTCATATAGTAAGGTCCAGTTTCATTCATCTCAAATAAAGCACAGAGCATTAGGAGATGGTCTTAATTTTACCAAATCCAATAAATGATAAGGATTGGTGTCTGGTTGATACTGAGTCTTCAAGGTGGGTGGCGAGACCAAGGAGGACGGGAAGAAATCATTCATACAGCTTAAAACCGTACCCCCCAAAGAAATAGGAAATTTTCCTTAATTCACTATTCTTAGGCGAGTGCTTGCATACAAAAGGGAGAGGGCTGTTAAAAAAGGTAGCAATTATAATAATACAAAGCTGATGACATACTCAACCACTGCTTGCTTATCAAGCAGAACGTTACAGTTGTTAGTATTGTTGAAAGGTAGAAAGAAAGGACTGGAGTTATGCAGGTGTGGTGAAATGTGGAGTTAGGCAAGTTAACTCAGGAAGATGTACAGTAAGAAGCCCAAGTAGCTAGGAGGATAAAGCCTATTTCTCAGCAAGAGTATTCTGGCTTAAGTTAGACCATACTGCAGTGTGCAGACAAGTTTTATGACTTGGATGTCTGTGAATGTGCTGTTGTGCTCTGTGGACATCTCTCTAATTGGCAAAGTGGAAATAATAATATCTTCTTACTGGAATACCTGGACAACTTTGTACTTTAAGTGCTCTCAAGTCAAGATATAGGGTATTAACAGTCTTGAGTGCTAACCTTCAGATAGGTCTAGAGTTGTTTTAAGTGAGAGCTTACAGATTCAGTGATAACTAACATGATTAGAAATATCCAGTGAGATTTCTCTTTTTATAATAATTGCATTGCTACCCTGCACCTCTTCAGTTGATTTTCCTGGTAGTGTTGAAAATATATTACATTAGAAATTTAAGTAGTAAGAACTTTAAAAAGGCCTAGTTTCTCGTTTCAGTGCATCCGTGTTTGGTTTCAGGTAGCAGTCCTTGGGGTGGAGCTGCCTATCCACCTTCAAATCCGCCTCCCATTGGTCTGGAAAATGTGGCTGGCTATGCCAACCAGTTCAATCCCAACCACATGGCTGGAATGGTGAGTTTGCTTTCTTTTAATGTGTTTCACTGTGATGTCCTTAAGTGCAAAGTTGTGTTTCTGGCATTGTCACCGAGAGGTTCATCACTTGAATTCTGTTCTTTTATGTCTATTCTGCTTAGGTGTTGAGCATTCAATATTGCCTATTGATGAAAATGGTTACTGCCAGCTATTTCTTATTTTAGGAAAACAGAGCACTAGTTAAATGTTGTTAACAGTCTAACTTTAAAAGTTGTGGACATAAAACTAATGTAACTTGGCATTTGCTGTGTAGAGGAATAGGGAACTACTAACACAGAGTATCCACTCTTAATATATTCACATGGGCAAACACAGTCTGGATTTTGCTTATTACCTGGATTTTGACCAGTCAGAGTAAGGAAAATGGCTGTGTAATTAGAGGTGTCAGTTATTCGTCCTTGAAAAGAATATGGGATCAGCAGTCTTTTACAAACACTGATGTTTAACAGATGGAAGTAAAAACCTTTTACATTGACTGAAGAAAATGTAGACGTTTCCAATGTGATTTTTTTTCATGGAGCAGAAGGGAGTGACACTTCTGACAACTTTAGTCTTCAGAAATCTGTTATGCTGCATAACGAATACAGTTTGTAGGAAGATATTTGCATTATAGACATCTTTCTGAGGCAGTGATTAGATGAAGTGATTTGGCAGCCAGCAGGCAAATTGAGCAACAAACTATCTAGGGTGCACATAGCAACATCCACAGCAACTAGTTTCTGATAATGCCGCAATCATCAAATGTCACTTCTGGTTTCTCTCTAGAAGAGAGTTTCAGTGGTAAAATTTTGATGTGGAGTGAATTATCTTCACTGCAGTTTCTGCAGAAGTCTTTCCAAATGTAGTTGGAAACTACTAACACGTCATAAAACAGCCAAAGGTTGCTTAGAGTAAAGTCTGTGCGTCCTTGTGATCACACAAGGCAGCCGTGGACAAAGAAGGGATTATTTGGTGTAAGGTTTTAGGCAGATTTTTCCATTCTGCTTGCTGTCTTTTGCGGATAAAGAGCTATCTATCTGTGTTGGTGGGAAGGGAGGTTGTATTGTATTAAGCATGTTACTGAAACTTAGCTGTTTGTACCCCTTCCTGTCTCTTGCTTTATTGCTGTCATTGCAGGCATCCAACCTGGCAGGGACCTTTGGAGGGACAAATGTACCCCAAGGCATGTATCCTTCCACACCTGGGGGTTTTCCACCCGTTCCTCCAGGTGGCTTCGGGCAACCTGCGCCAGGACAACAGCCCTCGTACGGAGGGTATGCTCCGCCTGGAGGAAACCCACCATCCGGAATGCCGCCTTACCCAGCATACATGGGTGGGCCTGTGCCAGGCCAGCAGCCTATGAACCATCCAGGACCTCCAGCAACTCACCCAGGGCAGCAGCCCATGCCAAATTTTCCACCCGGTCCAGCTGTGAACCCATCTATGCCCTCTTACTCAGGAGCTACAGGGCCTGCATTCACTCCTGTAACAGTAAGAGCATTCACTGCTTTTCTTTTGAGGTGTGACTGTGTATATATTCCTCTACATTTTCTTTGTGTTTATAAGTGTAAACTGATCATAAAATTGAAAAGAAGTTTGAGTGAAGAGAGAGATGGAATGTTTTCAAATGCAAGCAGTGTAGGCTCATATGTCTTGAAACAAATTATGTTTTACCATGGTATCCAAGGAAAAATATTTGATGTGAATTCAAATTAATGAATCTTGCCTTTCCTAACTTTAGCAAGTATTGCCAGTTGTACATACAGTGTCATCAAACCTCAATTAATTGGAAAGCAGATTTAATGTCAGCAAACCTTCTTGATCTTGCATTTTCTTGTAACTTGCGTCTAGAAATTAACAAATTGCTTAAGACAGGGTTGGTTTGAGTTTTCTCTATTACTTTTCTACCAAAAAAGAAAACTGATAACAGTGATCACCTTTCCTTAGTAAACCACAGTATTTTACTGTTTAACACTAATATGCTGTTAACACTAATGCTGTTTAACACTATTGATCTCATTTTAGCATGGAAACAGAGGTACAATCACTGATGCACCAGGTTTTGACCCTCTGAAGGATGCAGAAGTCTTAAGGAAGGCCATGAAGGGATTAGGTGAGCAGTCTAAGGGTTTACATTTCAGTTAAAAGTAGAATTGCATCTCAATTCAGCTCTGATATTTTTCTGTTGCTATGTGTGTACTGAGTGGGATAGTTCACATGTGATAGTCCTTGGTTATCATAAGTATTACTGGGAGTTCATGTAGGCATAAACAATATCATGAGTTTGGTTTAGTTTTTCTTTGTCGTCTTACTGTATTTGTGATTGGGAGTAGAGCTTGAAGTTCTGTGGTTGTACAGAAGCATAGATACTATAGATGAATTCAAGGCATACAAGTCCTTCTCCTGGATTTAGAACAGGGTGAAATAGAGACAGAAAACTGAATCCTCACATGAGGTGATGCTCATTCTGTGGTGTCTGTGTGCGCGTACAGGAACCGATGAGCAGGCGATTATCGATTGTCTTGGAAGTCGTTCAAACAAGCAACGGCAGCAGATAATACTGTCCTTCAAAACAGCTTATGGAAAGGTAAATACATTGTGAGAACAGAAGGAGAAGAAATAAGAGCCTACATCCCTTCAGTGAAAGTCAGAAGACTTAGTGGTGGGAAAAAGAGATTGGGAGGTCCTTTAGGGGAAGATGGTTCTTAAGTCATAGCTAGTTCAGAGTTGTTCTACTTTTTACCTACTCTTGACTCCTTTGTGCAGTGTTGCAGATGAAACATGTAAAGCAGTTTCTCTGCTAAGTGGTTACTTTGACTCTTTGATCTGCACAGTCTATTTAATTGGACCTTAATGACCTCAATGTACACATTCCATTATCCTGATTTTAGTGTTAAGTGGAATAGCTTTACTTTGAACACACATTACTGGTGCTTATGCATAAAGAATTCTAAGTAAAATGCTTGCTTTTGTCAAGTTTGGTCTTCATGCATTTTTTCCTTGTTTTTCCTTCTCATTAGGATTTGATCAAGGATCTCAAGTCTGAGCTATCAGGTAACTTTGAGAAGACAATCTTGGCAATGATGAAGACACCTGTCATGTTTGATGCTTATGAAATCAAGGAAGCTATAAAGGTTTGTAAGGAGATACAAATTTATAAGATAGAGGAAATGATTGAGCTGATAAAATATTTGGTTATTGTTTAAAATTTTGGAATTACTTGCCTGGATTTACTATACAAGGTCATATTCTAAATTTTTTCCTATATAATTTGATTAGATTTTTTAAATTTGTTTTATGGTTGTAGAAATAAGAATCTGAAATCTCTTTCTCTTTTGCTTGTTTTAGGGTGTTGGCACAGATGAAAATTGTCTCATTGAAATCTTAGCTTCCCGCAGCAATGAGCATATTCAGGAACTCAACAGGGTCTATAAAGCAGGTTTGATTTGTTGCATCAAAATTTTTTCTTTTCTTACTTAATCACGGACTGATAGTGTGAATTTGGGAAATGAGCAGGGTTGTATGATGATTCATGACTGTGTTTCTTTTCTAGAATTTAAGAAGACTCTGGAGGAAGCAATAAAAAGTGACACGTCTGGACACTTTCAGAGGCTTTTAATTTCACTTGCTCAGGTACTTGCCTGCTGGGATTTTAGAATTTGTATGTTGTGTGTTTGTAGGTGGTGTGGATTTTTTTGTTGTTGTTTGCTTTGGTTGTTTGTTTTAAATTTTAAAAGAAGCAGCCCATCAAAGCTCACCAGTAACAGTTCTGGATCTTCTCTGTTTCAGGGAAACAGAGATGAAAGTACAAATGTTGACATGTCTGTTGTCCAAAGAGATGTGCAGGTCAGTAGAAATGTTTCATCATTTCAAAGTATAGTTGACTTAATACACTGAAATTTGACTGTGTGGATTCTGCTTACTGTTAGTTTTGGACACCTTGTGACTTCTTCTGACGCAGTGCTTATGTTTCAGTGGGTGGAAGGGATAGGAAAAGCTGTGACAGCATTAGAGCCATGTAGGTGCAATACGGAGATGAAGCTCTTGGGAGTACAGTCCATAGTATATTTTACCTCTCATTCTGTCAGGTCTTTGGCTTTTCCAGGTGTTGGATTGTGCCGCTTACTAAGGAAATTGTCCAAAGAGATTTGAGATGGTATGTGTGTGGATTAAATTTTAATCTGTTCAACACCTGCATTAGCCTTTGCATGTTGTTTAAGGAAGTCTGGATTTTTGCAGCAAATAATGCACTTGGATTTAGTAATTCTTGCCCCATTTATTTTTCTGTATGCTCCATTTCACCACATAGCAAAGGGAAAACCTGGGATCGTTTTAGTACACTAGTGTCATTTAAATTGTAACGTAATTAACTTTCTACATAGTATGCCTTAGCTGAAACACAAGAACGTCCCAGAAAACACTTAGAAGTGTAGGAAAAAAGGTAGATGCCGGGACTGTTAGGAAGAACAATTTTCAGGTACTTTTTGAATGGTATCCCCTCCTTTAGTAATCTGGAGGTCTTGTGTTTGAGCACTTACGCATCTGCAAGCTAGGAAGACTGCAAACATAGTATGCCATAAGAGGGTTAGAATTAGTTGTTATTTATTGCTTGCTCCTGTTTTCCAGTAGCACATAGGCTATGAAATAAGTATTAAAGAAGGAGAGGCTATAAGGAAGCAAATCTGTAACTCAGCTGTTCAGCCTGACTACTGTTCAGAGTAATGAAGTGTGAACTCCCTTCTGTGTTCAGGAGTTGTATGCAGCTGGAGAGAACCGTCTAGGAACTGATGAATCCAAATTCAATGCCATTCTGTGTGCAAGAAGCAGGGCCCACCTTAGAGCAGGTAACGTGTCCTACATAAACAGTAACTTGGTTCTGTGATGTGTAATGATGAAAATGTGCAGCACTGCTCTGTGCCTGAATTTCCTCCATCTGTAAAAGGAGCCCAATGAGATATCAGTGAAAAGCAGGGTGAATTCTGCTGAAGAAAAGGAAATAATAAGTATCAGAGCAGGTAGAGGTCATACTTGTTCGAATGATCCTCCAATTAAAGAATTGGAAAACTAGAATTGTTTGAGTCTTGCATACTTATGTGTGCAAGATTCTTGCAATCCTTCCCCTTTTAGTTGCTAGTGTAAGGTGCTACATCAGCCTGTCGTGGTGGAAACGTTTTAGTAACTGCGTAGAACTTTTACAGTGTGCTGTTGGGGTGTGAGGTACTTACATGGAGGAAAGGGATGAGTATGAGAACCTCAATATTTTCTTCTTAATTTTATTGAGATCCAAAGCTTTCCTAAAAAAATTGCCACTCTTTCTCTTACAGAGCTTTCTTGGTCTAGCCCTTTAACAAAAAGGGCAGATGTAGACAAGCTAGAAGGAGCATGATAACATGTAATTGGTTGATAAAACAGTATTAGTCCTTGTGTGAGTACACTGTAGTATCCAGCTGAGAAACGCCATTGAAGTGAAGCCATCCAGCACGTTCCAGTGCCACTTCTTTTTGCTGAGCTGATTCCTGAAATCTTTCTTTTCTATTAACAGTCTTCAGCGAGTACCAGAGGATGTGTAACCGGGACATTGAAAAAAGCATATGTCGTGAAATGTCTGGAGACCTGGAGAAGGGCATGCTGGCAGTAGGTATGTGCCGCCGTAGCCAGTTCCTTCTGCGGCAGCTGGCTCAGGTGGCGTCTGGGACTCCAGCTAAGGATGTTCTTATTAGTAATAATTCCAGTTTTCTGCTTTTTATGTTGAAGCTTTCTGTGAAGTCATTTGTGATTAGTAAAATGGGGCACTTAATTCACCTCAAAATGACAGATGAATCAGGCTTCTGCAGAATTTAAATTTCACATGTTAAAATGGGGGGAGAATTATTAACCATAGTTGGCACTGTTTCAAGAAGTGAATAGAACTTGTACCAACTGAGCTGAGTCAGTGAGAATGGAATATTTGGGACAATTTTGGAAATCCAGCAAAATACAGGCATTAACCCTCTAATTAGTTACCGCTAACTTTATTTACTAGAAAGAAAACTTAAATTTGATTGCAAAGGGATTATTTTTTCCACACTTCTTGTGGGTACAGTTTTGTTAAATCTTTGTTTTTAATTGCCTCCAGTATTTCCGAGCAGTAATTTGTTTCCATGAGTTTGGGATGAGGCCTCAAGTTGCTGTGCTGTAGTTATATTTAAAGTGCTTTATTATAGATATAATTGTGAACCTCTTTCCTGTCTTTTGTGTTTACATCTCCATTTATTTTCCTGTTTATTACTGTAAATATGCTGCAATATCTAGAGCTCCTGCTTTAAAAGTGTTGTTCTTTGGTTTTGAATATGGTAGTGATGTAACCGAAAAAAACCCTCAAACAAACGCATACACAAACACCAAAAAACTCTTACCAAAATAGGAAAAATGAACTTTGCATCACTTGGAAATGAGATAGGAGAGGATATTTGGTTCAACTACAACAGATTTTTTTCACTGAAGTTTGTAACAAAATCTTGCAAAATGAAAATCAATTTTAAAAGCCTCATTTTTTCTCTCCTTTCTTGTGCATGTGGGAACTATGTAACTATGTTCTTTTTCTACTATGCCACATTGTCACTATACTGATCTTTTAATGACCCAAACTGAATCTAGCTCATTTTGTGTCATTCATTTGCAGATGTTTTCCAGGATTCAAACTTTGTCCCCTCAGAAAGTATTGTTAGAAAACCAAGCTTAGGGAAAAGAGAGATTTCCCAGAGTTTGTAGAAGAAGATTGCCTTGGTAAAGAAACTACTCAGGGTTTAGGACCCATTTGACTTCATGGAGTTTTGTAGTGACTTGACAGGTCTCAATGAAGATCAAGATTCAAAACTGAGACTAAAGCTTGCAAACAAGTCAGTAGCCTTTTGAGCAAGGCTTGTCATTAATATTCACTGAATAACTCCCTTTATTAAATAGACTCTGTGGGGGTTTTTTATTTGTATGTATATACACATACATCTATATCAGTCAGTGATGTTAACATCGTTTGTTCTGTGAACCTTATTTGCAGGAAAAAAGGGTTTTCTAATTGAAAATATTTAATTTTGCTTTCTTTAAAGCTTTCTGGATTGTACAACTGGTAACTTAAAACAACATCTTTAAATATCTTAGAATGCAAGTGTGTTGTGTTAGCTAAATACAGTGATACAGAAACATGCATTTCATTTTGTCATTTGTTTTTGAATAGTACTGTACATACCATTGCCAGTTGTGTGGTGAACTGCTCTCTCTCATCTACATTTTCCTACTCAGAAAAGTACTTCTTCCCATACAGAATGTGTGTTGCTATGAAAACCGTGTCTAGGTTTACACCTTTGGTTCTATGTTGATTCTGTGTGATAGATTTTGATACCTTACCATACTATTAAATGTTGGGTGTGATCTGTTTTCTCTGTAGTTTGCCACAGTTTGCATGATTGTTTACTTGTAACCAACATTGCATCAATATATAGATTTTAATTCTGATCAGTGATGGAGGATTCTTTCATTATCCTGATTAACATGACAGTAATTTGATTTAGATTTTACACTTTCAGATTTCTAATGAACTGTGCTAATTAAATATAACATCCAGTCATTACTAAATGAGCATGTTAAAATTTTTTCAGGAGTCCTGATGAATTCTGTGACTAAAATAAGACTTTAAATTAAGGGTTGTGATGACTCACCCTTAAGGAGAAGGAACCACCTAAGATTCTCTGCTATCATAGGTGGTTTCTCAATTTGTACTAAGGCAGGACTTGAATTTGTCACACCTTGCAGATGCATGGCCTAAAAATTTAGACTTAAGAAGCCGGGAGCACCACTACCTATGTGTTCCTTCAAGTGTTCTGCCCCCTCCCCATCCTCTCTTTTCTCTTTGTAAACAAGAATCTGGTCATTAGAATTCGAAGGCTCATTATGGCTGTTTCACACTAGATGGTTTCTAGTGACAAAAGTGTTTGCTTTGAGCCAGGCAGTGTAGGTTCTTTAACTGTATTTCAGCTACTGTTTGGATTAAAAATAATTTCAGTGACTAATGGAAGGAGTGGAAGCTGCATTGTATCAAGTGTATGTTTATGTAAACTTAAAGCATGTGACTATGTAGGATAAACTCAAAAAATTACTGAATTCTGATTGAGGAGGGATGCCTGACTTCTGTAATACTGTTCCTTTTTGCAGTTAAGTGTCTCAAGAACACACCAGCTTTTTTTGCAGAGAGATTACAGAAAGCAATGAAGGTAGGTGTCTGTGACAAGTTACATAAGCTTATAGTGTGGGGTTTCTTTAAATGCTTGTAGAGCTCTTGGGAAGGAACTGTTCAACTGAAGGGATTACATTTTTCAGTGGGCAGATGACTAACAGGATGCAGTTATTATTATGAAAGGCTGGAAAAATCTAGCTAATTCGATCCAACTTAACAGAGAGATGAATACAGCTATACATAAATGAAACGTCTTCACTTGGTGAAACACAAATATGCTTAAAACTCACTGAAATTAATACTTTAAGTAGGGAATTCTAGAAGTAAATAAGTAGGCCATTAAACTGACCAAATTTTCCTGACCCCCTGTACTTCTGTCAATCCCCTTCTTTTTTTGAGCTGTTCTTGTGCAGAGAGATTAGTGTCCTACCACTAAATTTAATTTATTAAAGCATGATAGGCCAAATTCTGTTCAAGCTTATTGAAGTCAGTGGGGTTATGGTAGTAAACAGGCATTTTATTTTTTTACTAGTGCTGTATCATACACTTTTCAGTACATGGTACTGCTGTTTTGTTTGTTTCAGGGAGCAGGAACAAAGGACAGGACCCTGATCCGGATCATGGTGTCGCGCAGCGAGGTTGACCTGCTGGACATACGTGCGGAGTACAAGCGGCTGTACGGCAGATCTCTGTACACAGATATCACTGTAAGGCTCCGAGACCTTATCTTCCCTGCCGTGACACCCCTTATGCTGGCAGAACACTGATCCTTGTGCTGAACAGCTGTTACCTGCTCTGAGTGTAGCTGGCTGTGTCGGATTGCTGCATTTGCCAGCAGCGTGGAGGCTGAGGGCCAGGGGATTGACAGCACCTGGGTTTGCGTGGGGGCTAGATGAGCTAGAGATTGAGAGGGAGCTAACAGGCAAGGAAGGAAAGGAAAATTGGTTCACAGACCCCTCTGTTGCAAACTCCTTATATGGTCTTGTGGGAACCACTCAGTCCTCCAGTTGAGTAACAGTGGTGCTCTACTTCATCTGTGTGTTGGAAGAATGTAAAGCTTCTAAAAATCTTCTGAAGGATAGCCTCCTCTTTCTCTTGTAAGTACAGGATTTTGTAAATAGACTAAACTTCAGATTCTTTAGCAGTTGATCCATGCTCCTACTGCTATTAAGAGCTATAGCAACAGTCAAGAGGATACCTGGCCGATGGTAGGGTAATAAGAGCTGGAGGAGAGTGAGTGGTGCCACTTTTATTTACCTTTTAATGAGGGTGTCAAACCTGTTAAGCCCCTGTTTATTCCTCTGCTGTGGACACTGACGGGCTATAACCTGGTGGTGTTTGGAAAGAATCCTGTAAAGATTCTGGAGGATAGCATGTGCCAAATGTTTCTTCTACAGTAGTTGCATACCCTGTAACCACCAATGTATGGGTAAAAAGCAGTGAGACACTGGTGGAAAAGCTTCCTCTCCCCCCGTTCCTCTTTTGAGCTGGCATTTGAATTTACCCATTCAGAAGCAGAATGGGCCATACCTATTTAATGGACTGAACTTGGTCAAAACTTGGCTTCAGTAAATATGGGGCATGCATGTGCACAGTTAGGTGTATGTACACTCTGCTGCTTATTTCTGTAAACATAGAGTCAAAAATGTCTCTGGAAAGAAAGTTCTTATTTCTTAGCTGTGGCTTCATCTCTTTTGGTTGTTCTTCAACTTTTCTTTTTCTGGGTTCCTTTTCAGGGTGACACTTCAGGAGACTACCGGAAAATCCTACTCAAGTTGTGTGGTGGAAATGACTAAATGGAGCATTGAGCTTTTCTTAAAAAAGCTGCTATTTTTGTGTACTTGCTGCAAAGCATCTTTTTTTCTCCATAAGTAAATATGTAATGACCTGTTTCTTTTAAAGCAATTGCATTTTAAAAGATCATATTGCATATATCTTCAGTTCAAACATAGTAGGTAATAAATGCCAAAACTCCCCAAAATACCAAGCTTATGTGCCATCTGCTCGGGATTCTGTATAGCACCCTTGGCAATCCATTAATGACAGGTTGTTATTTCTTTTCTGCTTCTATCACGCGGAAGTAATGTTTGTTTTATGAAACAAAAATCACAGTTGTATGATTTAAGGTGTTATTTTGTGTAAACATTGAGTGCCATTTTAATGCAAGTTTTATATATATTGTATGCAGAGTTAGTTTCAGGCTAGCCCACTTCTTGATACATGGAGTTAGCAGCCTTGAGGTTTTGTGTCTAGTTAAGACTGTTTTGAAGAAGTTTTGTCAAGTTCTGTTTTCTTTCCTTGAGTCTTTTCAAGGAAGATGTGTTCCACATTTCATTCTTGCTAAGGCAAACTGTCCAAAGGCAGTAGTAATGTTGACAGTAGTAAAGATTCTGTTGTTAATGTTTAAAGGTTTTGGATTATGCCTTAAATACATATATGTAAGAAAAGATTATGAAATTAAAGCTAAGTCTTTGCAGACTGTGCTTTGTGGTGTTCATACTGATGTATGTGAGTGATGACTCAGTTTATGTAACTTAGTTTTTTTATAGAAGTTCTCTTCCACATGATTATTCAGAAATTGTTGTGTTGATAAGAGTTTGGGAGTTGTGTGCTGTTGATGAGCGATTGTCTGTACGTGATATGTGTAATCTGTAGTTATTGCTCAGTATTTTCATATTACATGTTGTAATTTCTCTTACTCTTGAAACTCTGAATTTTTATTCCCTGCTGGCGTGGATGACGTCTCTTCAGCTTGTTGTTCCCAAAATAAAAACATGTAAAGGTAAAAAGTGCAAAGCAGGGGGAAGGTTTCCTAACTAGGTCAGTGAAAATAAGCTGCGTGTTAATCAAGAACAAACTCCCCTTCACACACATATAAGCATGCTCCCTCTGTCGTGTAAGGGTCAGGCAGGTCCTTTTTGCTAAAAGTTGTATTGCTGTTTGTCTTGAAAGAAAAAGGCAGTGTCCTGGATTTAATTCTGGATTGCATTATCAGCATGGCAAGGGAGAGGAATGTTAAGATTACAGAGTATGGTAGCTGTGTGTCCAGATGATGGATTCTGACTGAGACTTGCTGACAGGGCTCACATTTTGGTCACTGGCAGCAGTGTGCCCTATGTCCAGAGGCAGATCATACACTCATTTCTCTCAGACAATCTGAGCATGTTTTGAGAGGAATTTGCAGCTGGAAGTGTATCTTCATTGGCTGAAACCAATAGCTAGAGTTCACTTCTTTGCAAGGGAAGGAGAAAGCTTTTGAATTAAGGGAAGTTTGTTAGCTGTGCTTTAGTCCTGCACATCACCTGATCTTGTTTTCTTACTGACAATGCTTTATTTGAAAGGCAGTTTTGGTACAGTAGGGCTGCTGAAAGATTTAGAATACAAAGTTTGAAACAGTGTCTAAAAGCAAATACCTTTTTATTATAAAGCACTGCAACAAAAAAGGCAAACTACAGCTGAGAACTGTTCACCCAGCACGAATTCTGGAAACACAAGCTTATTAAATGATCAGAAGTGCAACTGTTTATGACAACCACACTGTTACATTCAGCTGTCCTCTGTCTTCTCAGTGCTCAGCTGGTATCTGTATAGACAAGAGTTGATGTAATTATTTTTGGTTATGAGATCAGTATCAATCTTTATGGATAAATTTCATTTAAAACATGAATCTTGATACTCCGAAGTGGGGAATTGTCACTTTGATTCAAGAAATCATAGAAGGAAGGTCCAATCTGTAAATCTTGAACAATTTGGCAGTTGTTGCAAGATCCATCTGAGTAGTACTTGCTATAGATGTCCTGCAAATGTGCCAATTTTTTAAATTGACTGCAACACTTTACTGGAACACATCTTGCTTTTCATGAAATACCTCCTTCCATTGCAGGAGAGTAACTTAATTGTTAACCTGTTAACTGCCCCTCAGAGAAAACTGGAAACTTCAATGGATAACAAAGTTGGTGAGGACATTATCAGTCATGGTGACCAGATCCATACAGCCAACTGCAAGAACCAAAAACCAGCATAAACTCTACTGCTGTCTACTTCAAGCCCACTTCCATCATGTAAGTGCACTCTAGTGTGGCCAGAACAGCTACCTTAAACGAACAAACAGCCCAGCACTGACAAAACTGACTTCATAAACATGTCTGTGGATGCTTATCTCTGTCCACTAGTGGTTTATTTTCCACCAGAAGTGTCTCACCTTGTTAAATGCACTATTGATATTTGGACAGAGAATTAAGAGCATAGAGCATTATAAGAAAGTGAGTAGAAGAGGTGGTCTCATCCAACTCATTTTTGTTATGGCTTAATTTATTCCAAAAATGTGTATCCAGGAGCACATTTTGTGTAGGGGGCTTGCATGTCAAAGTTGGATTTAACATACCAAAATGGTAATACCTCCAATTATTTTTTTATTTTGTTGCCCTCCCTTATTTTGTCACACAGGAAGCTAAAGAATCACAGGATCTTAAAACTGAAAGGGACCTTGAGATAACTTTGTCTGTCCTGCCATTCTAAGGTAGATTGCTTCCTTTTCTCCCAGCCCTCTCTTAAGTGGTTGTTGAAATCTGATTTTCCAAACTGAACCCAGAATTGGGGCCCCCAGTTCTGAGGCCTTAGCTACCCTGAGCTGAATGAAGGAATTAGTTCACATCTTGGGGGAGAAAAGAAGGCATATTTGGTGATAACCTAAGTTGAAAAAAGTGTTACATATATTTTACCTGACCAGATACTAACCATCAAAAATGTCTATAAGTGGAGTTCCTGGAATGGTGGGGATATTTGATGTTGTCTCGCTGATGATGTTGAGGAGTGATTTGACTTCTGATTCTAGGTGCTCCACTGTTTTTATTACCTTCTAATGGAAACAAGGGAGACAAATGGAGAAAGGAGGTAGTCAAAGGGTCAAATGGAAAGAATTGCAGCCGATGTGTTTGCTGAAATGCAAACCTTGCGTCCCATAATGCTAACAGCTAATTTAGTCTATATTGCGCATTGCAGGTTTAAACATTTCTGGTGTTCTGCTGGCCTCTAGTGGCACCGAGTATTAGCGCTTTGTTTTGTGAGAGTTACATTACAGCACTCCTATTTAAAAAATAGTTTGACTTTTTGGAGGGGGCGTCGCATTAATTTGTTTTTAATTCTTTCTCATTTCTGAGCCACCATTATATGCAATAAAAGAATGTGCATGGACAATGAGAGGAGCTGATGGGGTGGAAAGAGGAGGGCTGGGACAAGAGCACAAGAGTGGTAATGTTGCTATTTGAGAACCACAGCATGGAGTTTGGGAACTAGCCAGCTGAGAATAGTTAGCAGGTATTTGTGAGTGCTTAAGGCACCAGAGAAAAAAAATTCAAACTTTGCAGCTTTCCTAGAA
>WEIT01011429.1:40295-107567 GCA_013389985.1 Dryoscopus gambensis
CTGAGAATAGTTAGCAGGTATTTGTGAGTGCTTAAGGCACCAGAGAAAAAAATTCAAACTTTGCAGCTTTCCTAGAATCCCAGTCATAGAGCTCATTTAGCTCTTAAGTGGCAGCAGGGGTGAGCAGAAACTCCTCTGTCAGTCTTGGAGTCACCTGCAGAACTCAGATCTGCCCATAAGCCAATGTGAAACTTTACAAATATCGATTCTGAGATTTTTTAGATTAAAGGCACAGTTATAAACATTTTAGAAAACGCTGATATATAATAAGTTACTAATCAGTTTTTTGGAATTCATCGTTATGTATTTCTGGTGATCATGGCTTTATGGATAGTTACAAACTATGACATCTGAAAACAGTAGTCCAACGGTGACTAGATAAAATTAAGAAGGGACACTTTTTCTTTGGTCAAAAGGATAGGGCAGAGGTCTGGTAAGGTTCAGGAGCAAGCACAGTCCCTCTCACCTCTTCAATAATATCTAAGCGTTCGTGGATCATATGTTCATTACACCAGCTTCCTCTTTCCAAACTTCCAGGTACCATACTGACAGGATCTGCAGCAGCTGGAAAAACAGACACAGTTAATTAGCAGGAGCTTCTTAATAGCAGGCCTTGCCTTTCTGATTGCTGAAGTGGTATTTTGCATGCTACAGAGCATTGTTTATGAGCCAAACATAGGAATTGAACCTCTTTTCCAAAAACTACAGCTATGCCCCAGTGCTGTGAATGTCTCCTTGCCTGC
Source organism: Dryoscopus gambensis (assembly GCA_013389985.1). Taxonomy (NCBI): domain Eukaryota; kingdom Metazoa; phylum Chordata; class Aves; order Passeriformes; family Malaconotidae; genus Dryoscopus; species Dryoscopus gambensis. The sequence goes on from WEIT01011429.1 coordinate 41,039, forward strand.
ACACATCGTGTTGATTGGAACAAGGTGTTTTCTCTTGCCATGAGTGGTTTTGTTTTGTTTGTGCGTGTGTGTTTGTCTTACACAATCTATTTTTTCCTACCTGTGTAGGGTAAGTTTGTAGGCTGTAACTCTGTCTTTGTAAGTGTAAAACCTCACTGTTGGGAAGATCTGCCTAACACAATTGTTCCTCTAAGACTTTCTTCAGAAGCAACTGGTGCGGTAAAGCTTTGAAGAGTAGCTAAGCTTGTCCACTTTCCAAATGGTTGCTGATGATGGCTGATGATTCCTCTCTGACAGAAAGTTGTTCCTGACAGTCTGACTTTGCAAAGGGAAGGGAAACAATAAAAATGTGTACAGTTGATGTAATTTGTTGACTCGTATATGGTGCTATATACAAAGGCACATATCTCTGTCAGTTATCTGTGTTTACCTCTCGGTACTCATGAGCTCTTGCTCTTTGAACTTTTCAGTCTGCTGGCTGTGCTCCACAAAAGGTCGGTAGCTGCTGGTGTCCATGCTTTAGTGGAGCCAATTTCCTTTTCATAATTTCTGTGCAGCATTCAGGAACATTTAAATTTTAACACGGAGCATGCAGAGAACTGTGCTAAAGTGATAGCGTATCTTGCTGCATGTAAAGTTAGGTCTTGCTCTTGTTTGATGCTTGAAGCAGCTATGATAATGAGGAAGCAGCAGTAACTCATTCTGTCATTGTTTGATTGTAACAAAGACAAAACTGAGCTTGTGTTATAATGAACAGTTAAGACACACAAGAGCAGTAACTAGTTCTATCTTCAGTACTGCTGTGCCAGAGCAGTGGTTTGGAACTGCTGCAGTGCTTCATCTCAAGCCTGAGCAAGATTTCTGGAGCGGAGGTGTCAGGTTATAGGCGTATCCTGCGGTCCCGGAGATGGAGAGAGGAGAAGAATCAGGCAGCAGTCTTTTCTTCATCCAGCAGAATAGTGATTTATTTAATTAATTACAAGTTCTTTTATTTCTTTTTCTCTCACAGAACAATTGGTCAAACACACAGCCACCTCTTTGGTGTGATAGGCTAAACTCTAAAAGCATACCTCTTAAAACATTGATCCTACTCTGTCATAAACAATTTCTCTAGCAAGGTCACAGATGTTCTTTAGTTTTGAGAATATTTCTGATAACTTACGTGAGAAAGAACAGTTTCTCACGCAACAGAAAAAAGCTGCTTTTAGCAGCATTTTGCATCGACATCAGGTGATGGCAAACACATGTCAGTAAGGATCATTGCAGTTTGGGGAGGATGAGAAATGTACTCTGAGCTGGAATGGCATCCTTGGAATTGGAGGGTGGAAGATGGAGAGGAGGAGGGATTACAATGTGACCTGACTTTACTAGGCGTTATTTATGGTTTGGCAAAGGTTTGATTGGGGTTTTCTTTAGTACATTCACCAGAAGGTGGTGCTGCTAGGACAGAAACACAAAGACTTCCTCTACCTGTTTACAAAGAGCACTGAATACAGCAGGTACTTCAACACAAGCTGCTTTGCAGTTGCCTTTTTTTCCCTCTTTGCTGCTCGTGGTAGTGGTTTATTAGTGTTGTTACTCTCTTAGTGGTCAAGCGAACTGTGCTATCTCTCAAAATTTGTTGCATTACGTGTTTTTTCCATCATGACTGGAACAGTGTGGAGATACTGAAATTGTGCTGGCTGATTCTCTAGGCAGGTGTTTGTAGGTGGGGAGGTTAGATATGATGGATGACTGACGTTTGTTCAAAGCAGGTATGCCATGAGAGGTATGTATAGCCAAGGTAAGGTTGCATTTCACTGTGAGCTTAGCAAAGCACTGCACAGCTTTGTGTGCACCTAGAGAACAAGCTAAAGGGGTTGCTGTGAGACGCAGGACTCAGTAGCTCTTGGTTCCTGGGGGTGGTGGGTTCCTCTCCTGACACGGAGGGAGAAGGCTTTCCACCGCTCAAAGCACGTTGCTGCGTTACCAGCTGTAATGGGCGTACTGAAGGAGGACAAAGGGTCTTGTCCTGGTTTGACAGGGCTGTAAGACATCTCTCAGAACCACAGAATTAGTGCAGTGCCTAAAAAATATGACAAACAGGCCAAGCCTAACTGTCTCAGGAAGCACCTGACAGCTGACATTAGCAAGGCTAAGGGTTAGTATAAGCCAAAGCGTGTCTAGTTACAGACCTCACAGTATGGAGTGGCTGAGAGCTGAGCTAGCAGAAACCATCTCAGGACCTGCGTGTCCATCTCTTGTTAGTGACTTTCACACTGAGAAGAACAGAGCTGCTGAGGCTCTTGCTGAGGCAATTGCCCCTTCACCACCACACCAGAACTGGCTATTTCAGGTGGGTGGTTGCTGCTGCTGACTGGGCAGCCAGTGCTTTGTCATTGTAGATTTCTTCTTTTTTCTGAGTCCTGGCTTGAGGCTTTTGCTGCCCAAACCACTCAATTGTTATTTTGTTGTTTGGCTTTAGCTCTTAATCCACAGCTTTATCTCTGGGATGGACTGTTCACAGGACACATCCGGTCCCTTGTAAATACGGCACATATCTGGGTCACTGTGGTCAGGCAATTCAGCCAAAGCAGTAATTTCCATGTGCTCAAAGAGGGCACATGGAATGTTGCTTATGAGCACTGCCTTTTTCTCTATTGCAGCTGATGAAAGAAAGGGACACAATCTGCCTTTGGCACTGACCTTACTCCAGCAGCATCTCTACTTCATGTAATAGTAACAGTCACCGTGTAAAGGAGAATAGGAGGCTGCAAACCATGTAAGCAAAAGACTAATGGCCTTTTAGGATACTTCCAGGTACTTGCTTTGTGAAGTTACTGAAGAAACATTTTCTAAATGTAAATTGGAATTTTTACTTATCTGTGTTTCAAAGCACATGCACAAAGACAGAAAACTTTGGTAGTAAGTCTTGAAGCCAACCACTTTCAAAAGTGAAGTGTTCTTTGTATGCCATATAAATTACATATTTAAAATGTGTGGGTGTTTGCAACTTGTGGCAGCTTAGGCAAGTGTGTAGGAGGCATATTTCAATGTCTTAAATCTCTCATTTGAAACTTAATAGATTATTTTGCGCATACACTTGTAACATTTCAACATGGCAGAGAGAACATTACCTTTCAGTTAATGTCCCATCTGCAAATTTCCACCTGATGTTTCTTGCAAGTGAGATGCTTAGTTAAATTCTTGAAATCTCTTCTATTTGATATATAGGGTGGTTATTTCCCATCAAGAACCAGAACTCTCATGTTCAAGATAAGAAAATGACTCACACTTTTTTCGTCTGATTAAGTCCTCTGTGCTACACTGATGGTGCCCATAAATCTTGGTAGTTCTAACCGCCCTGTGCTGTGATGCAGTCGGACACCAGCAGGGAAATGGAGCATCTCTGAAATGGTTGTTAATAAGGATCCGTTGAATAAAAGAACATGCTTAAAATTTGAAAGGAGTAGCATGATGAAGAGTAAGAGCTCTGTATCATGGTCAGCCTGACTGTACAAAACTTGATCTTACAGCAAGTGAGAGAAAGAGCAATGAAGTAAGAATCCGAACAGCCTTACTTAACAGGTTAAGAGCAGAGGCCTTAGATTAAGAATATCTCTTAGTTAATCTCTTGTACATTTGATGTATTCCCCCAGCCCTGCAAGATGTTGCTTCCTGCGCTCCCTGAAGAAGTTCCCTTCTAGGACTGTCAGGGTTCTTTCTATCTAGATGCTGTTAAATGGTTCCGTTTGATGATCCAAGTAGTTGCTGATGGTAAGCATCAGAGTCAACCCGAGCAACTGCCTCTTTGCTGTCATTTCCTGCTGTTACTAGGACTGACAACTGAAGTATGTGACCACACAGATCTGGTAGGTCTTTAAAGTATCTTTCCTAATGACACGTTGCTGGTCCAAATGAAGTTACAGGCTTGAGGTAGAAATTGCTGAGTTGGGTTCTTTGGTCTTTGGCAGTACAGAGAAGGTCAAGGTGAGTGACCGCAATGTTCCCCATTGGTCTTGAAACCTGTAAAATTCCTTTTGCCTCTTTCTATGGTCACTGTGGTTTTGAAAGTTGACTGGAAGTTCTTGTTTGTGCTCAGTGGGGCGGGAGGGGTAAAACAAAGCAGGCCACAAGCCAAGTGAAAGACGTGTGAGGTTGAAACAGGAACCAGATGGCAAATAAGGAAGCTTGAAAACATGTGATAGAGCAAGGGGAATAAAGGAGAACATGTCTAACTCTTCAAGAAAACTTGCTGTGCTGTGTGGTTTTGTTTGCACTGCCCTAGGTTTAGCAGTATCAATTTATTCCTGGAGCATATAGCATAAGGTGGCCACATAGCTTTTGATGAGAAAAGGAATGGTGGTAGTAATGATTTATGTTCCAACAGGAAAAGGGTCATGAACTGGAGGATCAAGTTCAAATGATGAATCCACTAACCAGGAGGAATGCAACAGACCTCTGAATGGATTTGCTGATCCTCACTTAAATTATTTTTTCTCTAAATATAAGTGCTGGATTCCACTTTAAAATTTGCATGTAACTTTGAAATGATAGCTCAAGACATCGCATGGTTTTCAAAAGTGGTTGGTGAAGATAACTTGTAGCTGAATTCAGGAAAGATTCAATTGCTTTGAACCTGAACTGATACTAATAACTCTCAGTACTAGTGCTTTCAGACCAAAGACTATGTTAATCTGTTAGTCATATTTAATTTGGGGGGCTGTTCTTTAAGACATCAAAGTTAGTTTCCAGTTATGTCAGCCCTTAGTTAATTTCATTAGCATCCTTGGATATCAAAGTACTAAATTAACTTTCTGTATCACAACCAGTTTCATTATCACCAGTGTGCCCAAATTCATTTTAAGCTGTGATATATAACTCAGGTCATATCAAATTTTATTGTTAGGACATTAAAAATAATTGATTTGTATAGCAAGTGGTGTATTGAAAACGCTTTTTAATACACTGATCTTCTTCAAGTTCTTTTCTACTCAGAAGCATATCTTTACCTGGACATAGAGCATCTTTCTGGCTGTAATCCATAAAACACTAATGCTTAGATGTGATTTAGACACCTCTGAACCTCTTTTTAGAGTTTAGTCTCTATTTTCTTAATGATAAATGAATCCTTACCTTTAGTGATTGCAATAAAGACTGCAGGAATTGTAATAACTATATAAAATTTCTTAGCAACTTACACACTGCCATAGGTTACTATGCTTCACACTGGAGGCAGCTGTATGGGTTTGCTTATATTCTCATGCAAATATATACATATACATGTAAATATTTAAATGTACACACACCTTTATTAGGCTCTACCTTTTATGGCAGAACAACAAGGCAAATTTCGTACAGGGTAAATATGATCTATCCAAAGTGGGAGATGGAAGGCAGGCATTGTATATCAGACAGTAAACTGATAGTATAGGAAGATCAGATTGGTTTGTATTGGGGTTTTTTTTGTTTTGTTTTTATTTCAAGAAGATACATAGAAAGTTTTTAATGCCTGAGTAGGGATTAATCTGTAATCTATACATTCACTGAATACTTTGACTGCTGCCTAAATGTCAAGTCTTGGGAAGATTTCAAACATGGAGCAAAATCCAAGGGATTTCTCTGGTATCCAAGATTTATGAGCCTCCAGTAAGGGAAACATCCTGAAGTAAGTTTCTTTCATAAAATATTAAAATAATATTTTTAATATTAGTTTTAGAAGCTAAACAACCATATCAGAAGGTCAAGTTCCAAAATTGCAGACCTGGTTCATACACTTTTTATCAAGGTGTAGAATATGCTACTGTGAATATTATTTCAGATCCTACATCAGTTAAGATTGTACTTGTTTTAATTCTTTTTTACCTGAAAGAGAAGGAGGAAAGAGGAAATCTCATGGGTTGTGGAACGTATTAATGAAGGTGGGTCAGGGACCAGCCTATGAGTTCTCACATCTCTGCCTAGTTTGTCCCATCCACCTTTGTGTGAGATGTGCCATGGTGTGTTCGGGTCCAACCATGCATCACTTGTGCTTGTGAAATGTGTAAAACCAGAAAAGGGACCTCACAGAAGTTGCTCCTGGCTAGATAGTTAGCATATATTTCTGTGCAAAACTACTTCATTTACAGAGAGCTTTTGCTATTGTGATCCATGTAATTTTCATTTCGTAAGGGGATCCATCTCTCACTCACTCAGCAGTGGAGACTGAGAGAGAGTGCACAAGGCCAGGGATAGTTTGTGCTTGCAGTGGGTGCTTTTTTTTTTAAGGCACAGAGAAATCTGGGCTCCTGCCATGGCTGTGTGCCAGAAGCAAAATTGCTACTTGAAAAACTACTTTCCTTTTTCTGCTATTTGACCATATCTCTGATTGTAAGAAGCACTTAAGTTTTGTATATTTTCATTCAAAGGAAGAAGGAGAGCAATTAAATGTTTCTGTGAGGAAACTGTTGGCTTGGAGCATATTTTCAGCACGCTGGTCTTCTGAACAAGCAGCCAGAGAATATCCTCTTGCACTTGCTGCTGCAATGGAAAATGGCTACAGGGAATTGGACTGATAAGAGACATGAGCTGCATAATTTGCTGGTATGTTACTCTAATTCATACTGTGTCTTACAATGATGATTTGGGCTGCAGAAAAGTTTGCCTTTATTATGTATTTATTTTTGTGTGAATATATATTTGTTATGGAAACTGAGGCTAAGTGTTAGGAGGATTATAGCTAGAAGCTGTGTAGGACATGCTTGTGTGTAGAGAAGGGGAAGCTGTTTAGAAGAGGAGCTGTGTCTTAGTATACATAAAGAATCCGAGTTGTGCAGAATTAGTGAGCTTCAGGCTGGCTTGAAAGTGGAGGATATGAGATACATAAATAATGGATGCCACCATCAATTTGAGGATAACCATTGGTATCAGGGGATAAAGAGTTTTTCAGTTTTCTGAGGACACGGCTTTTAGTCTGTATTTATTAATAGAAGCTATGGTCATGGGGAGTGGGTGAGGTGAGTCTGTGACTCATTAGTCAGCTCGGTGATTGTGTAGTTTTCATATGTCTAAGTCATGGTAGTAGAAAGAAATAAGTACAATGAAAGAGCATAATTTTAGGTTTTTTCTAATACCTAAACAAATCTAAGAACTTGTTTGAAGATGTGTTTTCTCTTGGCAGACAGTCCATGCATTCTGCAAAAACTCACGAAGTAGAATAGTGAGAGACGGGGAGACACACACACAGACATACATACAGACTAGATCCTGACATTCAGGCCCAGGAATCACAACTGCTTCAACCAGAACAGATCAGCTGTTTGTTTATGAATAGAGCCACATCCTGCAGATGAACAACAGGAGTCCTATATTTCTAAACTCCTGATTTTTTGGGAGGAGTTTGATATTAACTTTCGCTTTACACTTGGAGGTTAGAAAGTCCACAGAACTTAAATTCCTTTTAACTAAACATAAGAAAACATACGACTTTACACATATATAAAATCCCGTTATAAAAGGCTCGCTTGTGTACTGAACCCTGATCTCCAGGTGCCTCACAATCTTAACAAACACGGTTATTTCTGGGTATGCTTTGTTGTCACGAACTTTATTTCTCCTTCCTTGTTGGAGCTCAGAGGTGAGTTCTGCAAAGACTGTAATCCTTGCATTGGAGACAATAATGCTGATAGGTTTCTATAAGGACAGAAAATACCTATAACATGGTGTATAGACTAAACTATTACTAATTAGTAGAGAAATATGAGTCCAAGTCTGGTCTAAGACAGGATATTTATAATAAATTTTTACTGCGGCTTTAATTCTACTAATGCAGTGGTTTAATCTCCTAGAGAAAAACTGCTCCTCTGTGAGAATGCAAATGGTCAATTTGGCGCAGAATCTGGCTGTTCTGAAAGGATTTTTTTTCCAGTTTCTAGATAATGGTCTAGCTTATAGATCTTCCCAGCTTTGATATTGCATGTGAATATCAGAGGATTCAAAAGATTTTGAGAATTCGAAAAATGTTAGGTGAATGAAGAAAAACATTCATACACTTGGTTTACTTTAACTTTAGTTAAAAGCGAATGAAACTTCCCCTGTTTAAAAGCAAATCGCGCCACAGTGTGGAGCAGCAGAGCCTCCACTGGAAGCTCTCCCCGGTAGAACGCTCAGTGTTTGCTGAGGGCTGCGCTAGCGGCCCTTGTCAGGGGGCCGGCCCGCTTGCCAGGTACTTGTTTACTCCAGGTCGCCTCCCTGCCATGCATAAACACGGAGCAAAATCTTTGCTGTTGGGGTACCACACCCCTCAGAACGATTTGCCTGGATGTTTTTGTAAGAATGGAAACAGGTTTAAATGGGGCAGGTATTGTGCTCCAGGCTACGTTGTGCACAGCATTTGAGCAGCACCCCACAGATTAACCCAGCACCAGCAGCAAAGCACTATGAACTGTGCCAGGAGCACATGGTTGCATCCAGAAGGGCCCCGTGTCAGCCTCTCCTCCTGAATGATTTGGGGGCTGAGCTCTTTGAATATGAGGTTGTTTATATTAATGGCTCAATTAAAATGTAAATTCTAGTTTGGCTGAATAAATTTTAAGAGAAACCTGCAGAAGTTAAGATGGGGAGATCTGCAAGGGAATCAAAAGTTAGATTCCCCAGATCAAGGATAGCAAAGGGAAAGTGGGGATGGCTTTCTTAAGCCTTCAGTCAGGCAGGGTGCTCCCCTGGCCATGACAGACACAAAATTTCTCATCTTGCATGATGTACACCATTAAGACAGTAAACATGATTTGCTGACTGAGTAGCTGCCACCCAGCAGCTACTGGGTGCTAGTCTCTACTGCAGTTATTATTCAAGTGCTATTCAAATTAACTGGATATTATCTGAGTTAGCAAACAATTTGAGGCTAAAACATACTTTTTTGGGAATAGGCAAAGCCTTTTTTTAATTTTTCTTTTAGTTTCATATCTATTTTGGTGAAGCTCCCAAAACTTACAAGAGGATAGTGAATGCTTGTGGAGTGAAAACAAGTTAGAGTGCTCTTGCTGTTGCATTGATATTTCAGTTCATCACTGAGATAAACATCACAAAGCCAGGTTAAGTAGGAGGGAATCAGGACAAGGAAGAGTGACTAGGACTTGGGGGCAGAAGGGACTAACTGTTTTCCAGGGACTATTTTGAATGTAATAGGATCTTACTACCCTGCCATGAAATACAACCATTGTGTTGTCAAGAAAGTAGGACCAGAGGGAAAATAAAGCTGAGCCTCAGCTAGCAGAAGAGATGTAGTACAAACAGGCTGGGAATCCAGGTTTGTGGTTACACAGGGACTGTAAACCCTTGAACTAGCCAAACTGAATAGCTTTCAGTCACACTACAGTGTGATTACAGGTTATTTAGCACTAATCTCTTGTTAACGAAAGTAGAATTCAGATGCAGGCTTATCAGATGTTCACTGTTTATACTTTGTACTCCCAAGGCTTTTGGAGAAGGCATTATGTACCTCAAAATCTCAGGAATAAGCAATCCAAGCAGAAGAAATAAAAATGTGAGGCTGTTACCAGGAAATTTAAAAAGAAGGCTTTGAATAAAGGAGAATCTTTCTCTAATCACCTTGAACTTCAATCTCATTCCGAGTGGATTAGTGTGATATTAATAAGGCTGCCAGAACAGTAATTATGGAAATTCAGGGCACCGTCTGCAGCACCTCGATGTGGTTCTAAATTTCTGAAGGTAGAATGATAGTATCTCCTGTAAGAAGTAAAAGATCTCTACCAAAACAATATGCCTACAGGACAGACTTTAATGTCACAAAAAGGGAGTTTTTCCTCTTAAAAACAATATGCCCAGAGAATTTTGACACATACCTGTGTCACCTTCATATAAAATCCACGGAGTACGCAATTATTTGCCTTCCTCCTCCCACCCCATGCAAAGGCTTTGACCTTACTAAGATTAAGCTATAGTTTCTGCTTTGCAAGTTCAGAATCACTTACCTAAAAGATCTTGCTCCTGCAGGACTAGAGCAAATGCCAGTGCCCAAAGGAGAAGCATGGTTTCAGCCTGTCGGGCTCTGCCGTAGCTGTGCTGGAGAGCCCCGCAGCCTCCCTCCCTCCCCGGCTTCCTATCGACTCCTCGTCCAGCCCTTCGTGCTGAGGTTTAACCAGAGTTAGGCGGAAATATGCCCAGGCTGAGCCAAGATTCTTAAGCTGTTCTCTTCTGCTTCCCTCCTTTTAAAAAACACCCTTCCAGCTCCATGCACAGCCCAGCAATCCAAGCAAGCTGGAAATGGCCCAGGCTCCCCAAAGTTAGTTTTTTTACGCTTGTATTTATTTACACAGACTACAATGGAATGCAATGAAAAGCTTTGGGTCCTGTAAATACGGCAAGTGGGGCAAGGAAAGGAAGGCAGAAAGGAGGAAGGGGTGCTGGATATTTCTTTCCCTGTAGAATTTCATCTGATGCAGGCAAGGCAGGAGTGTTGGAAAACACAGTATCTTTAGACCTGGTGAGCTTATAGGGCTTTTACCATTATATGCTCTTTTTGAAGAGCGCAGAAACGTCTTTCTTGGGCAGTACAGCGTGTGGCAGTGTTGTGGGAGGTGACAGCTGTCTGTGGTGCTTTATGTTTGGAAAGCATCATAGAATCTCCTGGGGAGCCATCTGAGCTCTTCTCAGTTTGGCAGGCTTTTAAAATTTGTTGGGTTTGGTAACATCACATGCAAAAATAGCACTACTCCTGGTAGCCTGGCAACGTGTGTGATTTTTAGCAGGATCTTGGTTGAACATTGTCTTGCAGGTTCCTGGGTGTTGACTGGATAAGCATCAGTCTTTGACCCCTCTAAGCTGGTGTTCAAAGACTTAAGGTATCTCCTTCCTGATATTGTTCCTCATATTCATTTGAGTTATCTTTTTTCTAACTACTGCAGGAAAAGTGAGAGGCTAGGAACGCATCCTGCTTAATCCTAAAGGCTGTTGTCAAGGATAGACAGTGTTTTAACCACTGAAAATAAACCCCTGCAAACTAGAGCAGATTTCCTTGGTCTTTATCACATCCCTAGCAGTCAAAAATCAAGGTTTTTGAATATCTGAAAATGATCCTGTAAAGATGCTATCTTAGAGTTCAAAGTAGAATCATCCTCAGTGACTTCCACAGCAGGTTAGGCTGTAAGCTCAGCTGCAAGGCAAAATAGGCTCGGTAACAGAGATTCTGTGACTGGAATTTAGCTGGTGATTTTGATGAGGCACAGAACAACTTCAGTGTTTATTAAGCCCCCAGTGTTGGTTTGAATAAGTTAACATTTTTATGAAATAAAAATTAAATCAGCTATGAAAATTGGAGTGGCAGTGTTTTTCTGGGTGTTTTGGCTTGAATCACTATGTAGCCTACTACAATTCTTACAAATTCTTGTTTTGAGAATAAATTTGATTATGCCTGCTGAAAACTTACATAAATCTTATTTTTTGTTATAAACAGATCTTGAGAGGGGAACTGTAAAAGGTAACAGTGAGTCTACCCCCAGTTTTACCCTGTGTTTCAATATGAGATGCTGATGTGGTACGCTGTGATTTTTGAAGTGAGACATTATCTATGTGTTGTCTGTGCTTTGAAGAGAGGAGACCGGGGAGCAGAAGAAGAATAATTACAAATAGTTGGCTGCTGTTTTCTGAAAGTGTTTGTCCTTTGCCTCTGTCCTTTTTTAAGCAGAATCACCCAGTGGATTCTCTGTATTGCAAAGGGGGCCTGTTCATGGATGATTTCTGCAAGCTCTCTCTGCCATCATCCTCTATGCCACACACTAAAAAGGAATGAAAATTCATTGAGACAGTTTTCCCTTCAACACACGGTAAAAAATATGGCAATTTCCATTCCAGACCACCTTTGCTGAGGCCATTCACCCCCCTTACAGCACATTTCTTTGAGGTTCCTTCTGAATTGCTCTCAGGCTCCTGGAACCATTCAGTCCCTCTAAGGCACTTGCTGCATATTTTTGCATACTGTGTTATGTTTGACTATAATGAGGTGCTGGTCTGATAGCCATGGAGAACTAAACAAAATAATGTGGGTTTTCTCTAGTATTATCCTCCAGGGCTTGTTTCTGTAATCAGAGAGAAGTTTTTTCCACTGCAGGGAGATGCAGCCAGAATGAATATTTCTGCCAAGTGGGATTCTGCTTTTCAGTAGGACTACCTGTCCTGAGATTTTTGGTCATCTTGGTTAATTACCTCAGATAACATTTGTTATTTTTAAATACTCAGAAGGAAGTTGCAAGATAAGACAACTAGCAACAAAAGTACAAAAAATCCGGGCGTATGACAATACCCATTAAATTGTAAAGTAGATTTTTCTGGAGACAGAAGATTTGAGAGCAGAAGAAAGAATATGATGCAAATATATTTGTGTTCTGAAAAGTTAGTCAGTAACTGATTACCATCAGAGAAAGCATTCTTTAGCACATTCATCTTGGAAATGGCCATATATGAGAACACAATGAGATCATATGAATATAGGTTTGCACAAAATCCAGCTGTTGAGATGTTCCCAAGATACCAGCGGCCAAAAAAAGCATACCAGTGAACAGGGATGTGAATTTATGCCAGCAGGCAGTTTCGTGAAAGGGAGAGCAAACATAAGGATTAAGTCTATTTTGGGAGGTGCTTTTCTTTGTTTGTTTTTGGTACAGTCTTTCTGTATCTCTTTCTTGGACTAGTTAAATGCTTGGCAAAAGCAATAAATAACTGCACAGTGATCCCATGGAGTGCACAGGGAGAAGGAGTGGACTAAGTAAAGGGGATGTGTCAGCAGAGGACATATGTGCCATGTGAAAAAATCGCATTGTTATTGGGCATGAAATCCTGCAGCATGGGCTGACAAAAGATACAGCTGAGCAAACACTTGGGGAAAATTAGACTTTGTGAGACACAGAGAAAATTAAGTGGGGATTACTTCAGGAGACAAAAATATGGTAGAGAACCAATCCTCGTAGGGAGAGGATTACCCAAAAGAGAAGGAAATGAAAGAGTATAATCTCCACCCTGGATTTAACACTGGTGGATGATGAAATCTGTGCAAGGTTTGTGTGATCTGCCTACCTGCCCCTGAGAGAAGATTTGTCTTCATTAGAGACTGTGGAGGTACCTAAGGCTCTCGTCACAGGCTTCACTTCTGACAGCTGCTCAGGACCAGAAGTTCTTGCTACTTGGAGGCTGTTGAATACCTAATGTAAATTGAGACTTGTTTTCTGATCCATTTGGAAGAGGTCAATTATTTTCACTCTCCTAATTCATTCCGTTTCTGACTGCTGGGTTGGAACAGTTGCTGAACAGTTGCAGAAGCAGAATTTTATTACCTGGAGAGGCTGATTGGAGCAGAGCAGGTACGCAGCTTTTGGGCTGCTTCTCAGGGAAGCAGAGACTTGCTCTGCAACAGTACTTCTCTTTGGTGAACAGATGAAGGGCCTCTTGCAGTGGTGATTTCATTAGAATGAAATAGACATTCTAAGGTCTATTTAAAGCTTTTGATAGTAGTGGTTGTTAGCACCACGTCCCTGGCAGTCTCCACAGAGCCTCCATGCCTTTGTTGGTCATGGGGCAGCCTCCGTTGGAGTTACAAGTTGTATGGCTGCAGCCTTCAATGAATGAATACCTTCATGTTCTGTGCCAGTGCAGGCCCCTCTCTGGTCTGTTGTACATCAACTTGTACTCGTGTTTATTACCTCGATTTGCAGGGGACAGCAAAAAGTGTCAAGTTCTCTTGCTATTGTCATAAAGACGTAGTCTTTGATGCAGTTAAAAAACCAATATCGCACGTTTCATAGTGTGAAGCACTGTGAAGATCAGTCTCTGCCCTCCCTGGAGAAGTTAACAAGCGTATGTGTTGTTGGGCAGGCAGCTCTGATCCAGCCTTCATCAAAACAATGCATTCTGTGCTACGCCTAAAGCCAGCAGTGAGTCAGCTGCAGGAATTGACTCTCTGGTGTCATCTTGGTGCCAGCACACTAGGCTGGATTCTGTTTGCCAGCATTAGGTAAGCATCTGATGGCTTCAGGCTGTTTTCAGTCTGTGGCTTCAGCTTCCTGAGCAATGATCTGCAAGGAAACTGAATCAGAAAGCTGAAGGAAAAGGCGAGTCATGTGGAGTATTAGTGAGTTATGTTGTTTGTTTTGTATTTTTAATGGAATATTAGTGAATTATGTTGTTTGTCTTGTATTTTTAACTAGTTGTTACGTCCTTTCATTTGACAGATTTCAGGCATTTTATGAAGCCTGAAACCTTGCCTCAGGAAACCTATGAAGTATGATAATGCAGTGTGCCCACCCATTTTAGTGAAAAGAAACCTTTGTCCTTAGAAAGTCGGATTAACTATATTCCCAGCTAAATTAGTAATTCAGGAATAGACTCTTGACTCCCAGTCTTGTATTGCACACATGGTGATCTGATATTTGCTGTATTTTCTATTGCAGAAGGTTGTGGCCCTTTGCTGTTGTAACTTTGTATCCACCCATTTGCGTCACATAAAAATGGGAGATAGATCTGTGAGTCTGTGGTGGATGATATTCAGGGAAAATAATACTCACGGGGGAAGCACTAGATTATTCCCAAATTAGAATTACTCAGCTAGTGTCTTTAGCAGATCGGTATTTCAAACCACACCAATCAAGTGAGATAATTGCTTGAAACTGAAGCCACAATTTCATTCCGTGAAGGAGCTGCTAATATCTCAGAAGCTATTCATGTGTTGAGTAGCAGCTTGCTGAACGCCAGCCGTGTATAGCAGCAGTATAGCAAGGGTCTATACTGCTGTACAGCTGTGTAGCTTTCTCCATTAGGGAATGCATCAGCCATGGAGGTGAAGCCTTTGAATATAGGTAATAATTGCCATGTGGGTGGAGATACCTAACAAAACAGAGAAAAAGCTGGAATTAAATCCCATTTTTGTTTGCTAGTCTGCCTAGTCTCCTTTCCTCTTAATTACCACAAGGTCATGGAGACTTGCAAGGGGAAGAATGACTTGCCAGAGAGAGAAGCTAAGCTAATCACTCCACTGCCATTTCTCTGAAAATTTACAGTATGTGTATAATTTTAAAGCCAATGCATTAAAAATCCCTGGTTAAAATTCCTTTTAAAATACATGTGTGAGTGAATATACAATAGTGCAGCAGGATGATAGTAGTTCCTTTGTTATTACAGATCCCTTACATCATTAGCTGCAATTTTTCTTCAAACATGCTTCCAATACTTATTTCCAGGCAGAGAGTGAACAAGAATGTGTATGAATTTTTTTCATCCTGCTGCCTTTGTTGTTAATCACATGATGGATCCTGTCCAATGAGATTCCCCAACAGTACAGCTAGTTATTACTGCATGGTACTGGCTTCTCACCTCTTTAATTCCAGATGCAAGACTGCATTAAAAGACAATTTTAAATACTTTCATAATGCCACTACTTAATAGGAGAATTTGTGGTAGCTGCCATAGGGAAATCGTGTAACCATAAGAAGGAAGAGAAGTGCCTATGAAAAAATTTCTATTAAAAGTTGATCCAAGGTGTGAAAACTTTGTGAGCATATTGAATGGATTAGCACAAATGAACAGATTAGCAGAAATGAATGGATTAGCACACTCCACAAACTCTGGAGGCAGGACATTAACTCCAGTTGTTAGAAAACACATGTGAACTTGACTATTGTCCTCCACCCCTTTTAATTTTTCTTTTTTTTTGTAATGAGTTCGTCAAAGTGCAATTGGTTCCATACGTTTTTAGGAGAGGGAGGCTGATGGTGGCTACACTTGTTATCCGTTTGTTGTATCTGCATGCATAGTTTAGTTGGTATTAAGGAGGAAAGAAGTAGGAGCGAGAATTATCACCTGAAACAGCATCCATGAAGGAAATCAGGATAGCGCGGATGCTGTTTCCAATGTCAGATTTTAGGACATCCTTCCTTGCCTTAAGAGACCAATTGGCTCAGAGTAAGTTAAAAGATCTGTTATAATAGTGTGTCCAGATGCAGTAAAGTGCTTTCAATTATCTGTCCCCACTGTTCTTTAATTCAGACCCACCACTGGAACTCTTTGTAAGAATAACAGAAATATTATGTCTTAATGCAGATATTAAATTATGTCATTCTGTATTTTTACTTCTGTAAGTGCTATCTGTTTTTATCCTTTTGAATACGACTTTTTGCCACCTACACAATAATGAAGGGATCACTTTCACAGTAGTGACTATCTAATGTCTCTTCTCATTAACACTGAGAAAAGAGGAAATAGAAGATTAGAGGATAAAAAAGTCGAAGGGAAATGGAGAGCTCATTGCATGTGTTCGAGGAATAAGAAGCATCAGAGGTGAGGACAGGAGTCAATTGAATCATCAGGATGCTATAAATAATCAGGAAGTAATCTCTTCATCATAAGGTGAATTAGGAGAAGCGGATGGGGCAAAAGCATATGATTTGAATTTAGAAGAAATTATAGCAGTCCAGAGTGCACAGTGTTCTGCTGGGACAACTGGGAGGGACTTGATTGCACAGCTTTGATGGAATTGTTGGAAGGAGAGCGTGGGAGCAGGCGGAGGCGAGGCGAGATGGGGGAGCAGCCCAGCAGAAGGGCAGGGGAAGGGCTGCGGGGAGCGGGAGGCAAATATGTGTGAATGGCCCCGGCAGCTGGGGAGCTGCCTCGCAGGTGGCGCTGAGGTGACCTATTTTTGGCCACCAGGTTACCCCAGGGGCAGCTTCGTCTCCTGCCCCATCTTTGGCTCAGGCAGCTGCTTCGTTTTCCTTCTCCCGCAATAGCGGTGGGCACAGCCCAGGCGAGCTGATCTCCAGCACAGCGTGAACCGCAACCGAGAGTTCAGTGTTTTAATTAGCCACAGCGGGAGGGCAGGGAAGAGGATTTGGATCAATGAGTGTCTCCGACACAGTAACAGCCCCCGACTGTTACGTACTTGACCTTGAGGTGCTTAGGCTGGTGGGGAAGCAGAGTTCAGTCGGCGCCGACGCTGAGGGGCTGGTGCGTGGCACCCCGGCAAAGCACTGATCTGCGTTCAGCACAAACCACCATCTGTTCGCGGCTGCTGGGCATCTACGCAGGGCCGTGTCACACATCTCCGAAAGCTTTCAAAGTCTCTGAAAGCATCGTGTAGTAGTTACCCATAGGCTGTGGCAAATCAGAATCCCTTTGGGAGTTAAGCCTGTTAAAAAACCCCAGAACTAATGATATTTCAGCTCACGTTCACTTGCCGTGTGAATGCCTGGTGATCTCCGTTAGTGAGAAAAAATTATTGCAAGAGCACTTTGAAATTATACAATGACACTTTGATGTTCTAATGTGTCTGGGAGAGCAGATCACAGTTGCTGTTCTCTGCGCAGACAATCAAATGTGGATTTTCAGTGATTCCCTGCATGGGCTTCGGCCAGTGCCCTTCCACTCTGTGAACACAACTGCATGACCAGTGCTTTAGACCCAGATGGACAAAAGCCCCGGAGTCAGGGATAACATAAGGCATCTCATGTTATTCAAAGATAACTGGGTACAGTCTTTGTTCATTAATATAATTTTGTAAAGTGGCTTAGAATAGACTACTGGGAAAGTACTGGGTACTTTCATGCATCTGCAATGCTAATCTGCTGCCTCTGCATGTATTAAAAATGTTACCCTACCACTTGAAACTGAGATAAGAAGGATGTTACAGTTAATATCCCAAATAGCAGCACAAACAATTTTGCTGGTTCTTATCAGTTATTTAGTCTCAGAAGAAGAGAATGTACATTTTTTTGTAACAGCAAGGCACAAGCCTTGTGCTGGAGTTCCCAGTTTTTCCCCATCTGATACTATTGGTTCAGCATCTTAGTATTAGATCTCTTAGGGATATAGATGCAATTTTGAGGAGATTTCTTTTTGGACTCTAATGTAAACTTTTACTGTTTGTCTTGAGAAATATCTCATCCTTTCTGCAAAATGTTTACATTAAACAGATGCAATCTGTTCCATATAAACAGATACAGTCTATCCCATAACTTTAAACAAAGCACATCCAGGCTTCCCTGTTGCCTCTCGCTCCAGCAAATGTGTTCTTTGAATTGATGCCTGCCCTTTCTTTCAGGCTCTGTGAAATACAGCTTGAGGAAGTGAAATCTGTTTCCATTGATCTCAATCTACCTTGTCAGCCTTTTCTGAGCTCCCTAAAGATAACAAATGGGAATGTGACATTTTACTCCCATGAGTCAGCTGCTATCTGACAAATATAAACAAAAATATAAACACTGGGGGCTGAAACTCTGATTTGCTCTATGAATATTGATTTATGAAGAATCTGAGATGGGAGTTAAATTAGTATCTTTAATTAGAAGGAAATGGGAAGCTTTTTGGTGCCTATTCTATTTTTCTTTCTTTCTTTCTTTCTTTTTTTTTTTTTTTATTTGGCAATTTCTTATGAGTTGTCTGTATTTCTTTATCCATACTGATTATCACAGTGGTTTACCACCACATTTGCATCAATACGTTGCATAATCCTCAATTATCATTTTGGTTTTCGGAGTTCCTATTCTCTGAGAAACTTTTATTGTTTTTCTTGGCTTAACTGCAGACTGTCTCCACCCTCTTCTGCAAGTGATCAAATTCTGTAAAGAATTTTCTGCTTTGGATAGACTATCACTTCCCACCCATGCTGTTCTCACTGGGGTTGGAAATGTTATTAATTTTATTTAGTGTAGGGAAAAAGCTTGGCTAACTCTTCAAAACAATCTTTCAAGTCCTGTAATTCAATAAAATCCTTATTTACAATGGGCATAGCTATTTTTCTCAGTGCTGTCCAAACTGAGTTCTCTCTGGTTACAAGAGAATGAAGCATTGTTTTCCATTCTGACAGCAAAATGGTTCTATTTTATTTTTCAGTTCAGGAAAAGTGCACATAACCTTGTTTAAAAGGTTTTCTAGAAAAAGAAGCAGCTGTTCCTCTCTACATTATGCTATTTTTAATGGGCTTTGCACCAGGGACTGAGAGAGGAAGGCTGGCAGTTATATATGACCTGATGAGTGTAAAACTGTTTTTCTGAGACTTGGATTTTCCAATTCTTTCCAGCCCTAATCATTGCTTTTTTTTACATACGTGAGCACTGAATTTCAGTTCTGTCGGTTGACGAAAGTGTGTGGTTTATTTCTTTCTTTGGACTCAAAATTATCTAAGTACAAGATAATATTTTATTGTGGCGTGGATAAAATCACTTCCCAATAACTGCCATTCCAGATATATACAGTGCCTCTGACTGAGGCTGGTTTTACTGAGGTCTCAATTAGCCTAAAGCTGTGCAGATATGAACAATGATTTCCTTGCACAAACACACCAAGTGTGAGTGGTGGCACTATGGAAGTTGTAAAAGAAACCTTTGGAAAGCTATACAGCACTGAGGCATTGGCTTCCTTCCCTTAGGACCCACCAAAGAGCAGTGGGAAGTAAGTAAGAAATTCTAGATTTGAAATGAAATGTCATCTGGGGTGATCTGTAACTTAGTGTTGTCCTTGACAGTGTCATGGCAATTGTGTTAGATACCACTTGGCACTACCAGCAATGCAATTATATCTTACTTATCCCTTCCTTCCACCCATGTAAAAGAATATGTCAAAGCTGAAAGGTAGTTTTTCCTTCCTGTGGTAATTGTAGTGTTTCTTAAAGCACTGTGAACAGGTTTGGAAGTGGCAAGGGCTTTGAAAGAATGTTTGACATGAGCCAAAATCTGCAGCAGAAATTTCCAAAGATCCTTTTTCTATAGTGGCCTGCTTGTTTGGGAATGTTTTATAGGGATAGCAATTCAGGGCTTCATGTACTTCTGTCCTGAAACAGCTTGGTGAATTTTTTTCCAGCTTCTTGACCAAATGGTCCCAGAAGTCCTTTTATTCATTCAGCATGGTCTGCAAGTGTCAGTCACAGATAAGAGCCTTGCCTGTGAGGAACTGAATTCATGTCAAGGCTTGAGCACATTGGTGTGGACTCTCAGACACCTGAAAGTCAGGAACTGCCATTTTCATTGCTTCAAAGTTCCATTTGCTGCCCACCCTTGCAGTTCAGATGTGTTGTGAGCAAAGCAATAACTCCACTTGCCTTCTCTCTGCGCTTCAAGGCACCAGTGAAGTTGGCCTGAACGAAACTTGGCTGCAAGTGCTGGCAGCAGCCGAGTGCATTTTGTCTCATCGCTTCTGGCAGCAGTGTGCTGCTGGGCTGTGGCCACTTGTAGCACATGGCACCACCAAAACCTGCACATCCACCACCTGGAAAGGGAAGAATAAAAGGGGTTTGTGTGTGAGAAACTGGAAAAAATGGTGAATTTAGAGCTTTATCAGTATTGATGAAGTCAAGAGAACATGGGCCTGCCTGCCACACCAGTGTAGGGAAGGCTCCACCAGCACAGCTCAGACTTTCCCAGAGATCCCAGAAGACCATCTGATCATTTATTCTGACTCTCCCATATAAGTCAGATTATAGTATTTCTCATGATATCCTGTGGGGAGGGTTAGGTCACACCCTGGGTTAGATTTTATGATGTGTCTGTTTTCTGTCTTGGAGATTAGGACTTTGTATGCTCTCAGTAGAAAGCAGAGGGTACTGAGGAACCACTTATATGTGGAAATGGGCACCTGGTCCATCTCCAAGCAGCCTGGAGACTGCACTCCATCAGGAATGTATTCTAGAGGAGGCATACTACAGAAGGACCCCTTCCCCATCCCCAGTGCACAGCCATTCTGCTTCTGTGACTGCCTTTGCTAGTGCTCTCTCAGGGCAAAGAAAGACAGATTTAGATGGAGTTTATATATATACACACATATATATTTATATATAGATATATAAACCTGTCAATATAAATAGATATAACAGATATCTATCTATATAGATATAGCTCTCTTTTGTTACAGTCTTTCCCCTAGATGGTAATGTCTTTTCTTTGTGATCTAGATACCTGCATTTTTCTGCTACAGGGACTTGTGCCAAGAGAAGATCTGAACGAATTGAGCTGTCTCCTCTGTGCGTCAGTCATGAGGACCCGTGTCCCTTGGTGCTGCCTTAAAGGATCCCTGCAGAGACTCAGCCACCCCAAACCTGGCATCCCTTTCTGCTGCTCTGCCTGCCAGAGTCCTGCTGCCCAGTCATGGGCCCTGCAGCAGGTTGGGATCATGCTCCACAGCTAAGCAGTAAGTAACTAAAGCTTTAAGTGTCCTGCTAACAGGTGTCACACAAGCATAATCCAGGCCCTGACTCAAATTGACAAGGACAGGTTGGACTCTGAAATAATCTCTTTAAATAGCGGCAGCCATCTCTTTCAAAGGCACATCCCCCCCAGCCAGCACTGAGAGCTGTTTACAGCGCATCGCCTGCTATTTCCCACCCAGGCAGTGCAGGGCTGACACTTCTCTCAGGCAAGTGTGTCCCCTGCCAGCCGTCTCCCAGCTTTGCTTTGCACAAGGAATTACAATGAATTTTGCTGCACAGTTTATCTACTTCAGGGTGTTAAAAAACAGGAGTCCCCGGGACTACTACAGGGAAGATGAAGACTACGACCCTTTCTGGCAAAGGTTGGAGAATATTGCTGTCTGACTTAGAGCTAGAGCACTCCTTTATCCCCCTCAGGGGTCATGGTCAGCCCTCGGGGTCCACCCAGGGCCAGGCCCACGGACATGATGATCCCTGGACCCCTCCTGCCTCCTTATGGTGTCGTAGTTGGAGTTTTGCTTCGCCTCGTTGTTTATTTAGTCACTGTGCTGTATAGGTAATGCTTTCTTTTTCCTTTCCTTACTTTCTTAAAAAAATCAAACCAAACAAAAAAAACCAGGAAATTGTTTGTAATTTTATGTAATCTCACAATGTTCTGTGGGTATGAGTTGCTCTTGGAGTTACCCACGAGAAGAAGTGGAGATTTGAATATTTTTAGCCTGTGGAGTTCAGCTTTTTTTATTTCTTCATGAGTATAGTATCAGAAATAACCCGACAGGCCAATGGACTGCTGAAAACTTATCTCGGGATAGTCCATGTCAGATCCTGTTATTACCGTTCTGTGGTTGGCTTTGTTATGGTGCTTATGGTGATCTTAAATTCCTGTTTTCAGGCTTGGATCGGGCAGATGGAATGTAAGAGTCATCTGTGGCCCTTGTGTAGCATGAGCTGAGGCTGCGCGCACACATGGAATGGTGGTGTTGTGCAACCTCATTCTTAACCTTTTCCATCGTTTGTTTCTCCCTCAGTTTAATTATCTGGACACCGCTAACAAGATCACATTCTGGTTTTGCCAGATGTGGTATAAACAAGGGACAATTCTCATTTTCTGCATCTCCTTGTTGCACATGTTGCTAACATTTAAAACATAATTTTTTTCAGAGGGCCTGATGCTGTTAATAAAGGGGAAGGCAAGGTGCCAGCTCTGCACTGCAAAAAGGGCTTGCCCAAAGTCACCCATGATGTGACCTGTTCTGCAGTGCACTGTGAATCTCCTTTCAGCACAGGACCACTCTTTCCTCTAGTTTGAATTATGCTATTTGTTCCTAGTTACATGTGAATCATGGGGATGTGTTAGTCACTAGAAAACCTCTAGACTCCGAATACATTAAACATAGGAAAAAGTTTAATTGGTGAAGAGTTTTACCCGCAAAACTGTGTGCAGTGTTGGATAGCGATCGTTGGACCTTCACAGCTGTGAATGTCTGATAAGAACTTTTGAGAGGGATGTGTCTGTTTGAGGGACAGTTGGTTACCTCTGCTTCAACACTTCCATTATGGGTGGCCTTGTGAATTCTTCTTGCTTTCAGATTGCTTTTTCTAGTGTTATCTATTTAGCAGCTGCCACCCAGTTGCCGTTGCCAGCAGTAAGCAATGACGTGTGCATAATGTGTAGAGAAGAATGGCAATAGATTATGACCACAGATGAAGGCAGATATAGTGCTAGGCTCAGGCGCGGGTACATCTGACTTACTAAAAGTAAGGAGAGATTTTATCAGAGGTGATAATACAGCTTGGTTATTTCCTGCATGAGCTTGAGCTTTCTTTGTGCATGTTGCTGGTGCAGTGGCACACGGGTTTGTCAGACCTGTATAGGGCGAGCAGAGTTATAAAAGCCTGCTCAGTCTCTAGACTTGGTTATTATGTACCTGTCTGTGCTGGATGGTCACAGTGCTTACACTTTTGTCATACAGGCTGGTTACTAAGCCCTGATCTGTTTGTCTTTAAGACACTCTGATAAATAGCCCTGCGGAAGTCTTAGGCAAGTCATTGGATCTGTCTGTGTCCCAGTTTCTATCAATAAGTTGAGCTAATATTTGCTGAACTTGTCTTTCTGTTTAGGGGAAGGTGTTGGTGATTCCTATGTGATTTAGGAAGAATCACTTTGTATAGGAGTTAGGTATATAAATGCCAGACATGCATTTTATATTTCCATCCTGTATGTGCCACTAGTTGAAGTGATACAGTCTCGAATGGGTGTTTTTAAGTACTAGTATTACACAAAATACTGATAATTCAAGACAGCTGTATTTGAGTGCAGTGTTGTCTTTGATCTGTTTTAAATTTAATGTCAAAGAAAGATCTAGTGTGTTCCTTCCTCATGCCTGCAGGAGTTTAATTGTTACCCTATAGTGGTGTGCAGGGCACTCAGGCACTGTACAGAGGAATTCCTGGCAGTGAAGATGACATCTGTTATGATGCTTCTTGACACTTTTATCTCAGCAAGCTTCTATTTTTCTACCATTTGTCTTTCATAAAGTTCCTCTTGCACAAGTTGCTGAGATGCTTTGAAACATTGCTGCTATTGCAGTATTTGGATATATTTGGGGATGGGTAAAAAGGTAGACGAGGAGTTGAGATGGAACAGGAATTTTTAGGAGCTATTGGGAAAGCGGACTGCAACAAACGAGGAAAGTATCAGAGGGATCTGGGAGGCTCAGGCATCGAGGGAGGTCAGAGGAGACAGCGCTGTGACATGGAGTTAGGAGGATTAATGGAGCTGGAGAGGTTCTGGGTAAAAGGGATTTGGATGAGGGAAAGGGCCCTCTCTCATATCCTGGTATTGCCTCTTTCTCACTCCTGTAGGAGGAAATCCCAGCCCCAGTCACATTGCCCTCATAAGCCGAGCAGACTGCTACCTGCTGCAGGCTGCTCCCCTGCCTTGCCCCCTGTTCATGATCCATCTCTGCTCAACACTGTGAGGAAAGAGGCAGCAGTGACTTTAAAGGGGTCACCTTTTGCTTTAATAAGTATTCTGAACTTGCAGGCATAAGATCTGAGCCCAGTTACCTGAAAACAGATGACAAATATGTCTAAAACTGTATCTTACCAATGTCTCTTGGTCAGTGTATTTCAGGAATGTCTTCAGGGAGCCTGACGATGATGGCAGCATATAAGGCAGGGTATAAGCTTAAGAAACATTTTAAGAAGGATAAAATTAAAAATCCACATGCAGAGAACGTGCATATGAGTTTGAAGTGGAATTCAAGCTTAACATTTTGAGACTGCTTAGCCCAAGCTGGGCATTGGAAGTTGGAACTTCTTGTCATGGCACAATTTATAAGGATGCTAAAGTATTCTACAGAACTTGTGCCATACTCTTGTTGTCCACAAAAATCAGATTCCTTACCTGGTGTGCAACAAGCCAATAATTACACACTGAGAGAGCCATTCATTATGCTTAAGAGTTGCACAAGCCTGCGTGCTCTGTGGATTCCACAAATCAAGCACACCAACTACCAATGCTTTTTACTATCTATACATTTTAACAAAGGAATCAGCTTTCATTTGCTACAAGTTCTGTTATTAATTAGTATTCTATCTTCTATTGGTTAATGATTCTCTTGTTTCTCANGAGAGAGCCATTCATTATGCTTAAGAGTTGCACAAGCCTGCGTGCTCTGTGGATTCCACAAATCAAGCACACCAACTACCAATGCTTTTTACTATCTATACATTTTAACAAAGGAATCAGCTTTCATTTGCTACAAGTTCTGTTATTAATTAGTATTCTATCTTCTATTGGTTAATGATTCTCTTGTTTCTCATGCTAATTAGTCCTCAATGCTCAGTCTTTCTGTTCTTTTGAGTCCGTGGTTTCTTGGGTTGGTGGTTGGGATCTGCCCCTGCCAGAATCACCTTTTACCCAGTCAGAGCTGATTTCAGCACAGCTTGCTGAGTTGACTTTGTTAGTTTTTTCTCTACCTTGGGAAGTCTGCCAGGGCCCATAAATTCTGCGGTTTTTTGTGCCCGCTATCAGTGGTACATCCTTCTCCTCAGGCTTTGTTAACTTCCTCTGAGGTCAGAGATCATAATAACATTTAGGGCTTGAAGCATGTCAAGCCCTAAACATTACCAAGGCAATTCTACCAATGAGGAATTTGCTTTTCTAGCACATGGACATTACTTAGAGCTTGTTAGTTGCTATCTGTTTCATGGATTAAATCTCTGTTCTTGTTGATTAGGTTTGAAAATATATAAAGATCAAGCATCAAAGAACATCCTTTCTTAAGAAAGTTTTTACATTTCCACATTTTGCAACACTGTCAGTCCCTCTTAATAGTAAATGTGTATCACTGTGAATGCAGATGATAAAAGCTGCTGTAGAAATAACAAAGAAAGGCTGAGTTTTCAGTCTTATATTAAAATTAGTTTCCTTTTGTGACAATTGAATTTCCATCTGTGAAACAGTACATGGGAATGAATGTCCATAATTCCAACTCCACGTCTGCCTCAAAACATGTTGTTGTGACTCATTTTGAAAGCGTAAAAGCTGCCAAATGGGCCAACTGCTGATGTTGGGTACATCTGCAATCAAAATGGCAACACTGGCTCAGGCCAAAGAGCAATCCTCCTCTGTGTCCTCTCTCCAGCTGTGGCCAGTACTGGAGCTGGGAGAAAAATAAAAGCAGCCTAAGATGCTTTCTCTCATATGCTTTCATGGAGTTTGCCAAGTGCTCAGGGGCTTCCTGAACCACAGATAAATTCTTGAATCATGTGTGTGTTGGTCACTACTTCCATTTAGTTGTGCAGTTTTTCGTAGGAGCCCGTTTACGTTGTTGCTCTTCATAGAGTCCTCTGGCAATGAGTTCTGTGAGCTAATTATTTTCTCTAAGAAGGGAAATTTTAAATTTTCTACCTGATACGTTCATATGATCTCCCCCAAATGTTTATACTGGGCAGAGTGGTGGCTTTCACAATTTGCTATTCCCTGGACATCGATGATTTTGCAGATTTTGCTCCTTCAGTTTTAGAAGCTGAGGAGACCCAGTGCACCAGTTTAATCTGTTTAGTCTGTTTCGTGGGTCCTGAGGGAGGCAACCTACACATGCTTCACCCGGTGGGGACATGTAACTGTCCATCATTGCAGGATAACTGCTTGGACACTTCTTTCTCTATCTAACAAAGGCAGCAGTTGTGGTCTTTAGGTATAGTACGCATTACTGTCTTTTATCTTCCCAAAATTGTTTTTGCTGGTTCTATTATTTTCTTAGTTTGTTAATACTACTATTTTTGAAAATTTGTTTTCCTTAGTGCTGTTTAACTTGATGAATATTATCAGGACGTTCAAAAAATCAAACTGGAAATAGAAAAATTATTCATTCCAAGTTGTTGCTTTTTATTATTGTAGGAGTACATTTTGGTACATACTGTCTTTGCATTGACTTTGAGATTTTAAAACATGTAAAGCTATTTACTTAAATTATATTTTTTTCCTGTGCCTTAATTATTTATGGAATGTCTGCACACAGATCTTCTCTTTTTTTTTTTCCAGTTATGCTGAGCAGCTTTTCTTGAAAAAGTAGGTTTATAAACTGTATTTTCATGTTTGCTTTTACTAATCACTTTAAAGGTAAAATGTTGTAATTTATAACCATGTAACAAAGCTTGCCAGCTGGGTATTTGTTTTATGTCTGGAAAGAAACAGACCTTTTAATGAAAGCTTTTGACAAACTCCAAAAAAGGAAAAGCTCCATTAGAAAGGAACAGTGTTTTATAATGCTGGGGTTTGTATTTATATTGGCTCAGATCTTCATGTGGTGG
Organism: Dryoscopus gambensis; assembly: GCA_013389985.1. NCBI lineage: Eukaryota > Metazoa > Chordata > Aves > Passeriformes > Malaconotidae > Dryoscopus > Dryoscopus gambensis. Next base: position 68,016 of record WEIT01011429.1, read on the forward strand.
ACATGACTGCTGGAGTAGGGGCTATATTTTGTTACTGTGCTAGAGAAGTCAAGCACTGTGTTTCTGTGAGTACTTGCATGCTTTGCTGCCTGCTTTGGCTGTTCCAGTAAAAGAAATCCATACAGATCTCTGCCAAGCATGTGGAATGCTTTTGAGGCAAAAAATACTTTTGGCCCAACAGGGTCATTAGTTGCCCATTTGTGTATGTGATCAAACCTCAGCCCACTGTTTACCTTGGGAGTTTGAGAGTTCTGGGAGGGTCTGTGGCACTTCCAGGTGGGCTTAATATGAGAAAATGTCATTTTCTCTAATGCAAATGAACCATGTGCGTGTAGAAGGAGAATCAAAGTTATTCTGAAATAAATACATAAAATACATGTATACACAATAGAATGATGGCATCCCCTTGATAAAGGGGCTGCTGACCCTTCAGATGCAAATATATGATAGTTTTCACATTAAATATTGAGATGGTAATATTTCAGATGTGTTCTAAACGTAGCTCAAGCCTGAAAAGCCTATACATATTTTACAGCTGTTTGACTTTTGTTCCTCTTTTCCAGTGGTCACAAGGTGTTGTCTCCACTGGAGTCCTGAGCAGATACTCACTGTTCATGAGAGTGGTGCTACACATCAAGGACTGAGAAATCTGATTTACTTCCCTCCTTTTTTTTCTGCCAAAAAAGGGAAACCTAAGACTAGGGCAAAAATCAATGTACAATTTTGGTCTTTCTATTTGCAGATACAAATATTTGATGGCACTAGTGTGGTGAGGCATTACCATGCACTTCTACTTTCTCACAAAATCCTGCTTCATCAATAAACTTCTTGTGGTCATCTTTGGCTGGGTTTTTTTATGGACTTTTTGATTGCAACAGATACAGTGAAAAATGAGAATTGTTCTTCCATCTCAAATGCCAGTTGGATAAAAAAATTTGACCCATAAACCCACAAATTTTTGATCTGCCTATTTTTTTACTCTACATATACCCCTTTAACCCATTTCCAGTATGAGAAACATAATTCATTGCTAATGCTTGGAAAACATTTTAGGTAGTATGTTCAGAAATAAGATGTATCTGTTCTTCCTTTTGGAGTGGTTATGGGAGTCTGTGATATGGAAAATACTTTTTTGGAAGGGAGAGGTATGGAATGAACTCTAACAGCGCTGTGGCCTCTTGCATGCTGCTGCTGTTGTTTTTGCTGGGGGCTGTGCTGTAACAAGTTCACAGAGAGGCAGTCTGATCTGGTTCTCAGCTTTGCATTAAGCAGACTAATGTGCACCCAACTTAACACTGGAAGCTTAACATCTTTATGAAGTGTTCCAGCTGTCTAACCCCAATGGAGCAGACATGCAGAAAAGTATAGAATAGAGCTACTTGATAAGTTACTGGATTTGAAAGCAGAACGCCTGCTCTTCAACTTTAAGATACACTATTACGAAAACACTTTAAATCACAGGTTTCGACATAAACAGGTTACAAATGTGTATATACTTTATTTATCTTAGAAAATTAGTTTTCTCAATAATTTTGGAGAGAGAAGACCTTTTTGTTACAAAACTTTTCTCCTGTGAAGATATACAGAACGATTGATGCTACTGGTATATTATTTGATTCTAATAATAAAACATTTTGTGTTGCCTACATTGTTGTGATTTCCTCAGTGGAAAAATTGGAAGTGTAATAGGAACCAGAGCTACTGGTACAGATCATTGATACCATTAAGGAAATGAATGATACTGCCCAAAGTGGGCAATTGCTCAAAAAACAGATGTTTCTAAATATTTAAAAATTGTTTTGGAAGTTGTTGCAAAGCATATTACGGTGCTGACTGCTGCTGTAAAATATGTGCTTTAGCCAGCCCTGCTGATGAATAACTGCAAAACTTAGACCCAAATTATTTTAAGAAAAAGGTAAATATTTTTTTTGGAGATAGTGCTGGAATCTCTGACATAATTTAACATCTTTGTTTTTAGAAAACCATTTCTACCAAGTAGATTAATAGTGAGTCATGTAGAGAAGCTTATACCATCTGTATAATCATAGCCACAGACCAGGGGTAGTATCAGCTCTTTTCCAAATCACTGGTCTTCTGCTTAATGCTCCTTTCCCCCATAATAATCTCCAAATTCCAAGAATTCCTAGAAGTTTTGCATTTATCTGTTAACAGGACTGCAAAATCCTGCACTACAGTACGTTGTTCCTTGTGAACTGAATGCTGTGGACCAGTGAGTCAGGCAGTTGAAGGCAGCAAAACTGGCAAATTTTTGTAGCGGTGTTGTCTCTCGTAAGTTTCTTGGGGAAGGAGATTTTTGTACCAACACATTTCTGCCATATCTACACATGTATTTACTTATGAAATGTTAACTCACAGATCAGGAGACCTAATTCTTTAGCTCTGTAGGAGGATATAATTGTTATCCCTTATCAAAGTAATTTCCCTCCTGTCACAAGGCAGCTGATGGCCATCAAGAGTATGCTCTGCAAGTATGCAAGGGCAGAGAGCAGAGCTCTTGTGTACAATATAGTGGCATTTGTTACTGCTGTTAATAGTTTATGGGAATGCCTGCAGCACCTACTTGCCTTTTTTGAAAAGGATAGAATTTCCTACAGAAAATACAATTCCAGTTATTCTAAAATTTTTGGAAGCGCTGAACTAGGATCATTGCCTTTTGAGTACTGAATACTAAGGAAGGTCTGGCTGTCCAGACAACACAAATTATATATTTCTTATTTTCTTGGGTAGGACAGTCTCACAGTTTGCCCACATGTTGGGTTATTTGTGGCTTTTCTAACAGCTGGAAGGTTAGAGTATCTGTCAGGGCAGCTACATACAGGTAATATGACAGTAGTAACTCAGCCTGCCTGTTTGAGGCTTGCAAGGAGCAACTGAGATGTGCATCCTTCTTAAATGCTAAACGTCGACCCTTTAATGATCCAAGCTTTTCTAACAAGTTTGTTTTACTTGTTTTCAGAGATGACAATAAAATAAAGAAACAAGATATCCCAGCACTTTGTGATCTTCACTGCTGTAAGGATGTGCCCGTCAGAAATGGCCTTATTGGGCAAAAGCCACCCTCTATCAACCCTGAGAGACTGAAGGATTTTGGTGAGGAGGATTACCTGAACGGGGATGTGAAGACCTGGGAAATGAAGATAGTGAGCCGAAATGAGGAGTTACTTAGGGGTGCCCTTTCCTGCATCCCTCAGCCAAGCAGTAGGACCAGCCTGGCAAGCTGTAACAAGCTGATTCGATTTGAAGACATTAGTGCAGCAGCCTTCAAAATCCAGTGTGGTGTTCAGAAAACACCGTGCATGGTACGGAATCTTTATGGTTTTGTATTTTCTCAGTGTTTCTTTTCTTTTTTCTTAAGAAAAATTATCAGAAAGGAAGGAAGAGTAAGGGTGAATTGCAGCACATAAATCTGTGTAAGAAGACTCATGTTCATATTAGCTGTATTTAACTGTCAATAATAATTTTCTTCTTACCTGTTTACACTAACCTAAATCCTCAAAGATTGCAGTGACCTGTAAACAAAGGATAAACCACATTAGGCATAGACTTAATGCACCATGGTATTATGCTCCCAGTGAAAAACTCCTGCTACAAGGAACCCATGTTGGAGGTGGCAGACTACCAGTGTTTGGGTAAGCACTCTTGTGGGAGGGTCTGGCTTGGAACCAGCCCTCATATTTGGAGAGCTTGAAGATACAGATTTCCCTTTTCAGTCAGGCTAGCCAGGAAGGGCTGGATATGTTCTGTAACCAGGTGTTTCTGCCACAGGTGTCTTCAGCAAAATAAGGATGGTAAGACAGACACACGCAAACATGTGCACCTGTCAATCAGTCTCGATATAGAAATGACTGAGTTACTCCCATCAATGTACAAGATCTGCTAAAGCATAACAGAAGTACAGTGGCAAGCTGTAGTGTATTTCTACACCTTTTCATTGTGTATTTCTACTGCTGGGAGCTCTTCAAGAAGGCTTCTCTGGGCACTCTATGGCTAATCTCCTCTTTTCCTTTTGGTGGGTGAAAAGAGTGTCTTTGCCATATGGCAATGCCATATGCAATTCCTAGCAGCAGCCCCAAATCACACTCTCAATGAACTCTTGTTTTTGTGGCATGCACAGGTAAAGGACCTTGCAATCTTAGTCCCTGCTTGGGGTTTGCAGTCCCTGGAGTGAAGTGGTTGCATCCTCAAGGTGCAGTAGTTGTCCTCACTCCCAGATGATGCCTTCTGATCCAGAGACATCATAACTACCTCCAATATGGTTTTTTAGCCTAGCATTCCCAAAATAAGGATAGCTGCGCTAATATCATATTACTGATGAAGTGTGTTTTGTGTCAAAGGACGTGGTACAAGACAGTTTGTGTCTGTAAGGTGGCACAAAAGATTTGGCCGGAATGCAAGGAGGTTTTGGCTGGGGTAGAGTTAATTTTCTTCAGAGTAGCTGGTATGGGGCTGTGGTTTGGATTTGTGATGAACACAGAGTTGATAATACAGAGATGTTTTTGTTACTGCTGAGCAACTCTTATAGAGTCAAGACGTTTTCTGTTCCTCACTCCTACGCGCCGATGAGAAGACTGGGGATGTACAAGGAGTTGGGAGGGGACACAGCTGGAACGACTGACCCCAGCTGACCCAAGGGACATACTATACCATATGACACCTTGCTCAGCAACAAGATTAGGGTGAAAGTTGGCTGGGGTCCTGTGGCTCAGGGTCTGGCCGGTCATCAGCTGGTTGGTGGTGAGCAATTGTTTTCAATTGCATAAGTTGTCTTTCTTATCCCTGTTCTTATCCCAACCCATGAGATTTCTCACTTTTAGCCTTCCAATTCTCACCTCCCCCAGAGCACAGGGGGAGGGAAATGAGCAAGTGGTAGGGTGATGTTTAGTTGCCAGATGAGGTTAAACCATGACACCCCTCAGCTTAAATAGCTCCTTTCTCCTGGCTGTCCCTGGCAGATTTATGCAACCCAGTTGTATCCCCTTTCTGCATTTACTGTGTCAAACTAAACAGTCTCACTTTCTTTAGTCTTTTTTCATGAACTGTGCTTTTAAAATTAGCAGAATAGTGGAAAACCTGTACATTTTAGTGTGAAAATAGCCTACGACTGTTGTTATTCAAAGTAATGTTCCTGCAGAAGTCATTAGTGCATTTCATGCATTGATTCAAAAGCACAGAGTGGTGTCAAGAAAAACACAGAAAACCTTTAACTCATCATTGAGAGCCCCTTTCAAGGACATTTATTTAGATTAAAAGATGAGTGTGACTGTAATCCATTCAGTTAATTGAAGGAGGAAACACTTTGCAGGGTGATTCCTAATCTGCAGGTAAGACCATGGGTGGAGGACCCTGTTTCCTTAGACAGGAGTTTGCCTTGGAGCTGAGATATGGCATCATGAGTGAATTATAACATGCCGAAGAGGTAGTGAGCATAAGAAAACAAGGAACTGACACTAAACTGGACACCTGGCTTGGCCACTGATGAAGGACATGTAAGGGTTATGTTGTGCTAGCTCTGTGGAGGCCAGAGGGAGGCTGTGCTGTGTGTTGTACATTAGGCATGGTATCGGTAGTCCTTAAATAAGATCATTGTGACTAAAGGGAAACCTTACATGCTGGTTCAGTGAGTCTTATGAGGTCACACATCAGGTCAATTCAGCTGAAAATAGCACTGATGCCTGCTTTTTTAGAAGTAATTGCTATATTTAGACTATATGAAAAAAGCCTTAGTTAAAGGAAGACGAAAAGGATAACTTAAAATTCTGAGTATCAAAATTAAAGAAAAATATCAATCTAAAGTACACCACCCTTGTGGGGAAGAGTGACTTAATGTCATAGTTTTAAATGTAGGAGAATTAGCAACTTTATTATTCACAGGATTCATCTCCTTAAATCCTTTTTCTGATTGTTCGCTCTAGAATCCAAGATTCTCTGCAAGAACAAGTATGGTATGTGAAGATATCAAAGCATTCCTTTTATAGTGTTCTTGTTCTATTTTGCACGGGCATTCTCCATAGATTAGGATGTTTAGGATATAAACTATTATCCTATTAATGTACTAAGCACTTTCCATTGTTTCAGTTCTGCAGCCAGATTTGCAAAGGAGCAGCAAGTGGTAGATCTTATGTCAGGGTTTTCAGAAGCAAGATAGAGAATCTGGCCCCACCTATGGGTGAGGAACTTAACATATGCTTGTAAATCCACTAAAAAGCCTTGAAATATTCATCTGAAACATGTAGTTTAACTGAATAGTTTAAAGCAAGTATCTGTTTCAGATATATTTAGTTTATATAAACTCATTTGGAAAGTCCCACAGTCTGAAAAACGTGTCAGTACATATTAGTGTATGCATGATACATTTTATGTATGACACTGCCAGATATTGCTTGAGATAAATATTTTGCCATGCTGTTTTTGAATCTGTCTCACTTTGTAACTTATCTTAAATGAGGACTTGATCCCCTAAATCACCAGGGCCTCATTTGCTCTGGCAGCCAATAGAGGAGACGGAGCCAAATCTGAAATAGAGCTGCAGTAAGCCTGGGGAGCTGGCACCCACACCTTGCTGCAGCTCTATTGCATAAGTTATCTTATGTAAAACTCTTGGTTTAGTGAATATGATAATAGGAAATTATTATGTTGATACATGCTAGGAGTGTCTTATTGTAAAACTTAACAAATATTTGCAATTAAAAATTTTTAAAAATCATGTACTTGGGCACTGCATCACATGTAATGTGCTTGCTAAATCCCCTCAGCTCAGACATCCTTTCTGTTCCAAACACTAAGCTTTTCCAAACAGCTGCTGCTTACACTTGCAGTCCTGGGAAATAGGTTTTTTATTATTTCCATCTTTCTTTGAGTAAGCAATGTCTTTACTCATAGTCTACTGGCCTTAGGATGCAAAATAGACAACATTCAGTAGTGAATCTGTGGCAGAAACCATAGCAGTGCCATAATGGGGCTCAAGGAGGAATTTTCTGATGGCTTTTGTATCTATTAGATGACGACCTTTTTTTTTGGGTATTTAATATCCAGTTCTGGCAAGCGCTGGAAGCATGGGGTTTGAGATAATTGAAAATATTTATTTTAATGCCTGTATTTGAACAGTGAGACCCAAACAAGTGCTGTTTTCAGAGTTCTTAATGGCATGTGTTCCATATTTCACTGCTGTGAGTTTGAAAATCACTTCTATAAACCAGAAGGACTGGTAGGTAACTACGTGCTGTCGTGTATTTCTAAAGAAACAGATGACAGACTTTACTTCTTGGAGCTCATACATAGTACAATTCATGCCTCAACAGGCAGCTGATGGGGTGTGGGAGATTTTTCTTAATAGTAGATATATTGCTGTAATATTATTTATCTACTCCAGTATTCTAGGTTATCCAAGCAGTATGGGATGGACATCTACCTGAAGAAGGAGTTCCTCCAGTACACAGGATCTGTGAAGGAACGGGGTGTACTTTACCTTCTGATGTCATTGCCTCAGGTATAGCAAATTATCAGCATTCAAAAAGAACTAGATTAGTTCTGCTTCACAAAAATGGAGCAGAGTTGGAGATAAATTTACCTCGAATCTCCATGGAGTCACAGTGTTTCTTGTCTTTAGAATCATTTTACTGAACACAGCATGTGAACACAGGTCTGAATGTAAAATACTACTTTATTTACAACTGGCTGATCTGCTGGTGAAATTCTTAATGTTTTAAACAAAAGCTTGCAAAATGGAAACATCAGCATTTTTCTTTGGCATTTAGATGCAAGTGGTTTTTTGTGTACTGGGGTTCTGATGTGTTGAAACCACCAAATTCATGAGTGATGATGAAATTGAATGACAATGAATGATGACAAGGATCTAGATCACCAATTGATTTTGTAATGAATTTCAGTATTCTTACATGAATAGCTTGTTTTTCATTTGTCACAGGAGTTTACTGAGTCTCTGCAGCAACAATGGTTATAATAGGCATGAGACAGCAGCCCAGAGAAGTGGTTATTCCTGCCTTTCGTAATAATATAAATTAAATCTTCTCTTAAAAGGAAGCTTGAAATGAAACAATTTCATACAGACAGAGCAGAGATATTGGCTCTGATGGACCAGATGTCAGCTCTTCTGTGATCAGTTGGAGTTTTTCAGCTCTTTCCAATGGAACAAGAACTGAACCCAGAGGAGTGCAGGCGCAGGGATTGATCTTGTGCTGTTTTAGCTTTGTGTGCAAACCCTGAGATCATACCAGACACACAGTTCAGTCAGATAGTAAAGGGCAAAAAGGAAGTCAGATCATTAGAATGATCCAGGATCATCTGGGACAACTATGTGACACTACATCATGTGCAATAAGCAACCCTGTTTTTTAGGATCAGCAAAGAAAAGGGGTGATTGTGGCTTCGGACAGTAACTTTTCCATGGCTGTTGCTTACCACGCCTCAGAGCTCCGTATTCCCGTGTTTGTCATCATGTCAACCAGCACGGCTCCGGCCAGGGTGCGCATGTGCCGCGAGTACGGAGCCATGGTTATATCCTACGGCACCACAGCTAAGGATTCCCAGGTGCACGCAAGGAGGCTGGCGCAGGAGAATGGTTACCTCTACCTCGAAGAGTAAGTGAAAACCAGGCTCATTAGAAAGATCTGATTAGATGCTTGCACAGCTCTGCAAAAACAATTAGTTTCATTAAAATGTTATCACAGCTCATCAAAATGCTCCTCTTACCTGGAATACGGACAGTTACATGTTCCCAGGCACAAATCATGTCTCTCTGTAACAGCTGGGGATGGGGACCAAAATGAAACAGTCTTCTCTTCCCCTAAATTAGGCAAACTTTGTGATTAGGGATTTCTATGGGCTAATATGATAGTGGCTATAGGTTAATTGTTTAGGAACTCTGTCAGAAAACATTAAGGCTAGTGCTCATTTCTGGTCTCTCTGATTCAAGTTAGGTGGGTAAAAGTTAATCTTTAATGCAAAGGATTCAGTGGAATAATGTGGAGCAAGAAAAGGTTCATGCTCTAAGATTTTCACATATCTGGTGTGAGGAACAAAACTGATACTGCCTTGAAAAAGAGATTATTAAGAGGCTACTTCACACATATATTTAAAAGCAGCCAAGGATGAGCATAAATCTAAATTTGAACTATTTGAGGTCACTGGACAACGCAGATCTAACAAAAACATGAATGAGATAAGACAGGCAAAAATACTTAGAACTGATACATTTTCCCTTTTCTCTTTAATCTCTGTAGCCTCTTATGCATTCCCCACCCCCCACCCCCCTTTTTTGAACTTTTCTTCAAGAAGGATTTCCAAAAGCTCAGAGGGGTGAATCATTAACAGTGGTCCCTCTGATGCACTGAACTGGAACATTATTCTCCCCCTACCACTGCTGCTTCTCTGCGGGCTTCATCCCGCTCTTGGTGTTTGTATGGCATCTCCTGCAGTGAGTGCCCATTCCCCTGCAGCTCCCAGGCACTGCTGCCTTAAGCACAGTAATAGTGAGTGATGTTACCTGGAAAGAAGATCCCAGAATGAGCAGAACAGAGGAAGTCCTCGCTTCTTTCCCAGCTGGTGTATTGGGAAGGCAGTGCTACAAACTGTACTGTTCAGCTCCTCTGTTAGCTCTGCCAGCAGCCAGTGACACACGGGGCTGGTTTGTGTGCCTGGTCTGCCACATGGGCACAGTCTTGTCCCAGACTGGGAATTTTGGTGGGGAATGAAGTGCCCTAAATCTCAAAGAATTTTATACACTTTTAGGCTCCTTTGAAAACCACCGTTTTCTATAACTTTGTGATTTTCAAATTTCTGTCAGCCATTTTTCAGTTGATGTGTTAATTTCCAGCTGGCTTGCATCAGCTATCACATTCACACATAAGAACTAAATAATGTTTTTTGTGATTTGATGTTTAATCTTTCCTCCTCCGCGAATAACAATTTAAGTTACATAAGGTAGACATTCTCCGGGTTCATGAAGCTCCAGGGACAATACATATGTAGGACTTCAGCATCAACACTGAGGAACTCTAAATGTATACACTATCATTAATAGTATTAAAGCACTCTGATTTATTTCAGGTCTCAAGAAGCAGAGTTATTCAATCTGTGACTGTGTTTAATTAAAACCTCACAGGTGCAATTTTTCACTGAAAACAAAAAAAAAAGGAAAAATAAAACCCACTGCAATGGTGAGCCTTTTCATAATAGGATGTCTGGAAAATATTTTGTTAGTTGTAGACTGGGAGAGATTTCCCAGTGTAATGTGGGCCTTTATGGATAGCCAGTCTTCTCCAGTGTGGGTCTGACACACATTCTTTGTCACTTGCCAAAGCTGTTCGTAAAATACCAGCTGATCTCCCAAGTGCTAGAGTGGAACTTCCAAAATGTCATTTTATTTCAGTTTTATTCTAGCTTGCATAAAATCCCTAGCAATTTGGCCTCTGGGTCTCCTCACCCAGTAATGCATTCTGCCCTTCCTGGAGCAGACATTACGTGACTGTCTTTGGCAATGCCCTGCAGCTGGGTGTGTCATTGTCAGCTCTTCCCATTTCTTGAGTGCAATTAAAATTCTGTGTCATGAAAATGACCATGCAAGAATTCAAATAGATGAAGGGCACTTTTTACCCGGCTGCAACTTCCTGGGAAATCCCAGGAAGGAAATGTGATTTTTCAAATTGGAATTCAATCATTTAGTCTGCCTAATTGCTGCCTAGGTGCCATGAAATTTTTACTAACTATAGGGGCTCAGGACCTCCTTATAAATGCAGTGTGACTATTGCCAATAACTAACTCAGTACCTCTGTGAGGATGTGAGAAAGATTCCTTGGTGAATCAGAGAGGAAAGGGTGCTTCAGACTGAATTATGCACCTTCCTTCCTTGAGAGCCCATTTTTCTCTTGTGTAACTCCCTACTTAAATGCTGACCAAACCTGGTCATTTGTGATCTGGTTAGTCTGTTACTTTATCCACAGACTCTGAGCTCTTTACTTGGAACAGATGGGAATAGAGCCTTCCAGCTGCTACACCAAAACTTCATTGGAAAACTGAAGCCTGACAGCCCATCTTTGATTGCTGATGTATCACACATTTCAGAAGGCAAATATCCAAGTTTCTAGCTCTGGCTCAAAAATGCTTGTTTCAGTCTACAGTCTCTAGATTTATCTGCCCTGTTCCCTCATTTTGCCTCAACGGCATATGATACTCAGAGATATGTTTGTTTTCATAAAGCAAAAGTTATGTCGCAATGCAAAGAAAATCATCCATTTTATTATAAAAGCTGAAGTCTTGATCAGTGAACTGACGTTTCAACTGGATGTTAGGAAGGAAAACATGGTGATCTGAAATATTGATTGAAATTGCCAACAGCTGTCCATGTCCAGAGCAGTCTCATTGGCGCAGTTTTCAGTTGTTAGAGAAGCTTTATTCCTACACTGAATATCCCAAGCCTTCATTAATTTTTGCAGCTTCCTGTGTACCCCGTGTAACCATGGCAGGGGTAGCTCCATAAACTTGGATCTGAATCTTATTTGGGAATAAGGCTCCAGAATTATTCAGGAGGATAGTGATATATTTTGTCACAAAGAAGAAGAATGAGAGAGCTCCTTCAGTATCTTGATAGAGACAATAAATACAAGGATTCAGTTACCCATCCCACTATGATTTCTTGCCTTTGCCTTTGGCTGTGCTACAGGAGTGGAATTTCATTAATCCCATCTTTTCTTATGTAGTTATACAGACCCTTGCCCTGAGGAGTTTTCTGTCTTGATACATATGTGAGGTAACTTCTCACGGGCCTTGGTCTCCTTCTTGCAGGAATTCTGTGCTCCTACGCTGAGCCTCTCTGTGCCTGTCTTACAGTAATAAAAACAGTTTCCTAGTACCCAAACATCCTTGGGTCAAGTTTATCAAGTACAGTCATTGGATCTATAATTCTATTTGCCAGAAAAAGCAGAACATACAGAGAGTTCATATTTCTTTTCTTATATATAGTTCCACATTTACGTCATTGCTAGCTTGTAAATAAAATGCAAACCAGCTTTTAGAAATATATCCAAGTCAGTCACGTGACTGTATAGTGGAGTTATCTTCAATTTTTTTGATGCTGCTTCTCCCTATTCTTTATAGTATGTTTGCTTGAAAGTATTTTACCAGTGAGCATTTTGGCATGACTAAATGCTTTGCTTACCCTTCCAGAGTCTTCCAGAGTAATGCAAAGGTATCAGAGATTGGCCCTGGACTATGGAAAGACAACTCTAGCAATCTGTTTGGTATTTGTGAGGTTGAATACACAGCTTAAATCTCCTGAAAATTTCCATCCATCACAAGCACTAAATCCACTGATAAGTAAAGAGATTTCTTTTTGAGGCTTTGCTTGTAGTTTGGACTGCAACATTTAAATTTTATGGAGCTGAAGGAAGTGATGGCAATAGAAACATGACTTCTCTCTGTCAGCTCCATAAACACCTAATAACAATAGAAGTTAAGTGCTCTTCAGTCTGAAGACCCTTTGAGGGGCTTGTCTACAGCACAAGTTTTCTCCCAGTAGGTAGCAGCATGTGATGGTCCATCTGATGGCACTGTCCTGTTGCATCACCTCCTCCCCTCATGTGCTGCTGAGTTACTCTCATATTTATCTTTTTCTGCTGAACAATGTCTTGAAAGTAGTAGATTGAATTATTACTGCGCTGACAACTGTGACCCCTGCTGATCTGTGCCGTTCCTTCCCGCAGGGAGGACAGTGCTCTCTACCTGTCAGGCCTGGGAACCGTGGGGCTGGAGATGTACGAGCAGGTGCCAAAGCTGGACGCAGTGATTTTCCCTGCAGGAGGCCACTGTGGCTTGCTGGCAGGGTCAGCTGCTGCACTCAAACACCTCAACCCACATATTTCTATAATTGTAAGTTGCCTTTCACCTATTAAGTGTTGCATTTGGGCAGCTTTCACCACAGCTGTTCACAAAAGACATTGGTATCTAGTGACACTTGCAGAGACTGCAGATGCTGAGGACAGGAACTGTCTGATCCTGTGGCCTTTGCTTCAGAGAAGACCCTGTAAGAACCAGAGAAGTTCCTGTCCCTTGCCTATTTGGCTGGATTTAAGAGAAAAGTGTGGGAAGACTTTTCCAAAGCAAATAAAATCCAGTTCTGTGTTTCGAAATAAGTTCTTACTGGAAAAATTTGGTCCTAAGTAAGCCACAGAATAAGTTTAGTGGTAGCATGGTTGTTTTGCAGCTTGAAATTAATTGTTAATTTGAAGAAGAATCTTTCCGTAGGTTTTGCTGTCTACTTTGGTGGTAACTTCTGTTATAAATGGTTCTATAAAAAAGTGACAACATCTCTCTTCCTCAGGGAGTTGAATCTGAAAGTTTCCCAGTATTGCAACAGTCCTTAAAGGCTGGCCACCCAACTGAAGACCAGGCCTGCAACAATCATCACTTCTACGGAGGTGAGAAAATGTAGTATTCTTTTGGAAGTAAAGTAAAGGTTGTAACAGATATCTCCAACTATATTATTTTCTTATTATTTCAGTTCAATTGTATTTTAAGGGAATTTTCTGAAGAGTCAGAATTTAGTTCAAGCTGTAACAGCAACTTCTGCCACATTTTCCCCCACCACCCTGATGGGGTACAATACCATTTCCAGAGCACATGAATACTTAGAAGTATGAGAGTATTTATCTGAACATTGTGCTCACAACGCAGCATCTAAACCAGGGAAGTCAGTGGGAAAGCTCTGGTGTAAAAGACTAATTTGTGAAAAGGCAGGAAAATGATGCAGTGCTTAAATATTTAGGCACAAAGCTGTTCTCAGAACAACAGTGTTTATAAATGGTACAGTTGTTTCCATATCATTTGCCCAAAAACCCTCAACTGTTAAGCAATTTAAGAATGTCCTGTTTGCCTGACGTTAAAATCTCTGGAAGTTTTGGATTAAATGGGAGTTTTGCAAGAAACTTCTAATTTTTCTTGACAAGCTCTGCCTGTGTCTGCACTCTTAGCCAACTGTCCTGCTGGAGCTAATGAGCCCAGTGCCATGCTCGGGTCTCCTCTTCTTCAAGCCTCATTGAACAGTCAAAAGCACTGGGCTGCAGGGTCATTCTCACACTGCAACAATGGCAGTGAAGTGTCAGAATTTTCTTGAAGGTCTCCAAAATGGCAACATCTTCTTGTGAGATTTGGTCTTTCATTACCAAACACATTTCTGTTACATGAAAAAAATCAAGCAACTTAAGGTCATGTAACAGCAGTGTGCTGCACTCATTAAGGGCACAAACCAGCCAGGACTCTAAAAAATGTTGAATATGTCTAGAGCAGCCAACTTTATATTTTTGTCTTTTGAAATCTGCAGATGTGAGTGGAGTTTGCTTTGGCAGCAATTCTTTGCAGCTGACTGGGAAGCTTGTGGATAAAGTTGTTGCTGTGAGGTAGGTGAAGAAAAACAGTGAAATGAATAATACTGGATGAACATCGTTGTAGATGAAAAATGTGCTGTACCACCAGGGTATGGTGGTTCTGCTTGTGCAGTGGAGAGCAGGTTGGCAGGAGCTGCCATCGTGCAGAGACTGTGGGAGCATGGTGACGGGGTACCTTTCCTTCCAAGAGGGGCACTGATGACATTGAACCCAGACTCACATACCATAGAATCACAGAATATCTCAAATTGGAAGAGAGCCATGAAGGATCATCAAGTCAAACTCCCTGCTCCTCGCAGGACTACCTAAAACTAAGTGATATGACTAAAAGTGTCATCCAGACTGACCCCTTGGCCAAAACTTGGTCTGCCACCACTACCTGCTCATGCTCTGGGTGTTCTTGTGTTGTACAACACTTGAAGGTAGCCCTTGACAAACCTCTTCTAAAGTTTCACAAAAAGACACAGTTTGTGGAATATAGTTAGTACTAGGATTTAGGTAATATTTCTAGTAAAAAAGCCATCCTGTCTTTCAGTTCATAATGAGCCTGAGGTGTAATTCACCTCCAGTGAATTGCGCAGCATTGAATTCACCCAGCAGTGAATTCACCCCCAGCATTCTGTAACACCACCTTGGGGTCATATGTATCTGGGAGGATGGCAAGAACCCAGTTACACATAAATGTATTATCTTCTGCTTTTGGGAGCTCTTTTGATTTGATTTGTTTTGACCCAAGTCTCTTGCTTTCAGGGAGGAGGACATCCTCATTTCAATGCTGAGACTGCTGGAGTATGAGCGAGCTACGGTTGACGCAGAAGGGGCCATTGGACTTGCAGCACTGGTGGCAGGGAAGCTGCCTGAGTTGAAGGGTAAAAGGTACAGCAGCTATTGCAAACAGGGAACTGTGGAAAAGCATGGGATTGAGCACCTTGGTCCCAGGAAATGGTGAAAAGCTACTTGTTCTGTGGGTGACAAAGCAGTTCCTGCCCCTGAACTGGCAAGGGGCTCATTGGTGGCAGAAACTTCAGACTGACTAGACCAGTCGCAGGTGGTAAGATTGTGTTGAATCAGACAAATGCAAGCCTGCAGACCTGACAAATCCCTTCCTCGATTCTCAGATGTTTGGGGGAAAGGCAGTTACAGCTCTGTGAGTTATTGTCACGCCTGCTGTCGCTGTTGAGATGGGTCGTGACACATACACACGCTGACAGCTTCAGGCAAAGAGCTCATCTTTAATACCACACAGCATCTTTTATAGTTTCTTAGCTGTTTATGTAGTTTTAAAGCACAACAAGCTTAATTCAACCAATCACCACACAGCACTACGTGAACACACAATAATCCCGCAGCATGTTTTCCTACCTCTAATTCAGCTATACCTCTTTCCCACGGTTTTTCTGTAGCAGAAGTAACAGGCCTGAGCCATGATTTTACAAAGGCAACAAGGCCTTCATTTTATAAGGTTTTACCTAAATGCTGCAACCTGCCAGGGCAGTATCCTGCTCTTGTCAGCCTGTTGTCTCCTCTCATTCCACTTGTGGAATTCAGCCCTGTCTGTGGTGGGACAGCAGCTAGGCTGTCTGCTGCAGTTGCACAGTGGCACCCGCCTCCCAGTCCTGAGAAATGTCCACATAGTCAGAGGGATTATCCTTGTGTTTAGTGTTGAATGTGTGGGTAAGTGCTGCTGATGCCTTAGGGTTTACCTTTTGTATTTTTCAAATCCTGTATTGTCTAGTGTGTAACTCTGAAATTTCTTGTAGCTTGTTAGCTGCTCTCCTAGGCCAGATAGACACAACAAAGCCTCTCCAAGCTTGCTATTCAAGGACACTCAGATTGTCCTAGGCCCAAAAAGTGTAAACTAAGGCCTCTAGAGAGGTGGAGAAATTGAAGAAATTACATCATTAGCTAAAGTTTTAATTGGTGAATTTATGCTGATATGCAAATGGACCAAACCTATAAAGGTGTGAAGAACTTGTGACTTGTTGTCTATCTTTGGGTCCATTTTTAGAAGTAGCCTCTGGCTCCCCAGGGTGTACCTTTGAAGGCCTTTCAAATAAATACCTGCCTTTATTCCCTTACTCCTGTCTAGTCTCTGTTTCTAGGTAGCCACTCAAGGCATCACTGCCTTGCCTCTCAGTTTGAGCACTCAGCACTTAAGTGGATTGAGCCTTGGCTCAGGTCACAGTCCAGAATGTATTTAAACTTACATGTCCTCCAGACAAAATAAAATTTCCAGTGTGCAGCTTTGTACACTAAAATACTGCTGAGGCAGTTCTTCAGAAGAGGCTGACAGAGAACACATGGAGCAGCAACACTTTTCAGTATAAGATAAAAGGGAAAATTCAAGGGTTTGGTCTCAAAGAGGTTAGGTTTGACTCTGTGGAGAGAGATTTTCATAGACTAATCATATGGCTGCTCACTTGCTCTTCAAAAATTTCTCTACTCATTTTTCAGGGTTGTGATGAATTTAATCAATGGTTACAGAAAGCTTTGAACATACATATTGTCTGTTCAGTACGAGGCTGAAACTTAGAACTTCCAGGGGAGAAGTATGTCAAATTTTTTAAACTTGAAACCTAGACCTACAATTCTCCAGCTAATTATCTCTAACAAAACTCAAGTCTCCAGGAAATTCAAAATGAAAACAACACTTCAGACCAATAAATGCAGCCAGCTTCTAGGCCTCCCCTACCTGCTCACAATGGATACTGAGAGCCAGGAGCCCTCTGACTCATAATACTTAGTGAGGGGAGGTTCTAGCAGACCTTAGGCTGATGCTGATACAGTGTTTATGATTTATGGTTCCTTTACACAGAAAAGTGCAAATCAAAACTCCTATTTTTCTGTCTGTTTTCAGAGTGGCAGTTGTTATATGCAGCGGAAACCTGGAATTACATTTGCTGCAACAGTGCATAGCTCATGCCCTGACCCTCGATAACAGAGTGTGCAGATTTTCCCTTGTGATTTCCGACTGCCCAGGAGACATGTCAAAGCTACTGGAGATTTTGGCTCGGGAAGAAGCAAGGTAAATCAGACTAATAGTTGGGAAATATAATTGCAGAATAGCAGAAAGATTA
Source organism: Dryoscopus gambensis (assembly GCA_013389985.1). Classification (NCBI taxonomy): domain Eukaryota; kingdom Metazoa; phylum Chordata; class Aves; order Passeriformes; family Malaconotidae; genus Dryoscopus; species Dryoscopus gambensis. The sequence goes on from WEIT01011429.1 coordinate 85,510, forward strand.
TTAAAGATTGGGAAGTGTTTCCAAGCATCTCTGAAGCCAAGTCTGTAAGTAACTAATTAATCAAAAGTTTTTTCTTGTTATATTGCAGAATTTTTTATTTCCTTCATTTTTGTTCTAATCTGAGAACACGTTTGTTGCACAGAATTGTGTCTAATTCAGAGAGAAGCAAAATTACTCTCCAAACACTTACAGAAACTCTTTTGCAATGGCAGGGGGTTGTTGTGATCTCTAATTTGTCCCTTATTTGATCTAGAGTTTTGGATATCAAACAAGAACGCACATTTGTGACGTCTGAGCTTTTCACTGTCGAGGTAAGATGAGATGCCATCTCCATTTCTCTAATAGTACTGGCCTCCCCTGGTTTATTCTGTTTTCCTGTGTCTCTTTATGCCTATGTAGAAGAAGTCCAACAGAGTGCCCACAGTGTCGGAGATTGTTTCCTCTGTGTTATACAGCTTCTTGCCAAACACTTAGCAGGTATATAAATAACACAGGACCAGTTTTACCTGCTGTTGCAACACCCTGGTGAAATACTTCAGGTGTTCTATTGCCCTGTTCCTGTTCCGAACCCTCCTGATATGTGTGGCAGGGTGCTGGAGGAGGTGAGCAAGCTGCAGCATCTGTCCAGAACTTGAAGAGCCAGCTGTGTAGGCTGGTGGTAATTGTCTGACATTTGCCTTAAAGCAATGTGGAGAACACCCTTACTTGTAAGGAATCCTGGTTTTTAACTAGGGCCTCAGTTTTGTTTCTTATCCACCAAGAGCACAGAGGCAAGTCATTATTCCTTTGCTCAGTATTGGATGCAGTAACAGTGAAGAGGTGTTACCAGCTAATGGTGTCTCTTAAAAGGATCATTTGTTTCGTGGCGTATCTCTTATCTCAACTGGTTTGGCAAAGGTGCGGTACTGATTTCATGCTATCATTGCCCAGTTCCAACCTGGCTTAGTTTGTGAAACCTCAGGTGGAAGTCAAAATAGACATCTTTGCTAAACAGGCTCATAACTGGGGTGCAGAAATGTTAGTACGTAAGCAAGTTCTTTGATTTTGGCCTTTACATTTAATTTCCCACCTAGATGCAAAAGCCCACTCAATATTTTCACTTGCAGATATAAAGAAGAGATAGATTAAAGATCACTATAGTACATGATATCATCAGCTCTCTCAAGCGTCAAGGACTTAACCCACATTGTTCTGCAGTGTGCCATAATGATAGGCCAGCTCACTGCTTTGGGTGGCTTGGAGATAGCGTGACACTCGCTGCACGAGGTGGATAAATCCCTCTGACTAACTTAGCTCTGGAAAACCTTTTCATTGAAGGCTAGATTCAACAAACCCTGTAACTCGCCTGAAATTGTCAATGCCGTTTTTATGGAGTGAGGCTTGTAGTTTTTATTAATGCTATTAAGCAAATTGAATGAACTCTATTGTCTTAGGTGGAGTATTTTTGGGGGGTTTTTTGAGCTTTTAGTAAATACAGGCCCTGAGTGAAAAGAGTGCAATGTACTATTCTCTGCACGTTAAACACAATGTATTTTCAGTGACTGTCCACTTCATGAATCTGACAGTGTTGCACTACAAAAAGGTTGAGAGAGGAATTTCCATCCCTGAATAATTTAACTGGATATTGGATTTGCATGATGGCTTTTAATCAGTCTGGGAGAAGCTACTGGATAATTAGATGTGAAGCACGAAGGAGTGACCCAGACCTACAGACCTCTGCAGGCAGCTCTATCTGATGACATTTAGTGAATTGTGAAGCTTTCTTTGAAAGTTAAAATGCATGTAATCAAAAAGGGCAAAATACAGAGTTTATATGTAAGCATCAAAATGAATTTGCTCTATCCAGATACAGGAAAAAAAATACACATTTTCACAGTAAAGTTAATACATGTGAGGGATGTTTTATTTTTTTCCTTGTTGTCTCTAAGAGCCAAAGACCTGTGTCATCAAAATATTTTAAGCATTTGTTATGTAAATCACAGCACATAAAATTAGGCATAAATTTAAACCTGGATCAAAAACCAACGTTACCACCTTGTGTTCTGGTAGTAATAACAAGAAAGGCATTGGAGTGATACCAATTTCATTCTGACTCTAATGTGCACTTTTGACTGTGGATATAGATTAGGTGTTTGGCAGAACAGAGCAGTGAGCATAGATGCTGATTTGAAACAGTAATTCTGTCCTGTCAAGATTATTGCCTCAGTATTTAATCATCCTTTTAGATTTACCCTTTTATTTCCAAAGAAGAGAAACTTGGCTTCTAGTCACTAATCAGGATGATAAAGCTGCTTTGGTTGGGGTTTTTTTTCATTCTAGTGAAATACTTTTCTGGGTTAGTGTTTGTTCTTCTAGTGCACATGTGGAACTCCTTTCAGATAGTCTGATTTGATAAAATAGTAAGGGCTTTCTAAAATGAAATTTTATATTCAAACTACACCTCTGGAAAAAAAATTTTTTTTGACATTTTAATTACAAAAATAAGAGTTTGGGGTTTTTTCACTAAAAAATAAGGAAGGAATATATCTATATTAGATGAAGAAGTGCCTTGTGCAGAGGGATCAGATGCTAGTGTTCCTTGGAACAATATGGGAGTTTCTTTAGGATTCTGCCTGCTCATCCCTCCAGTTTAGATTCTCTTCCCTTGTGACTCATTCTGGATTTCTTTCTTGCACAGGACTACACCCTAATTCACTCTTACCTGACTGATTAGCAAACTACTTCCAAAGTCCCTATATTGAAATAGATAACTCTTAGCAAATCAGACAAATAACCGGTTTGGTATTCACATTTTACAGCTGTTGTAGGAGGTTAGATGACTGGAAATAGCTAGACAGAAAAAAGATCGAGCTAATGAAAAAAATTCATCTGATATCACCAATTAACTGGATACAGAGATCTAAAGGACTACGCAAATCATGGCGGGAAGCTACAACTTGCTTCTGTGAACTTCTCTGTTCTCCATCAGAAACATTCCGCAGATTCAACTGGTACAATTTATCACTTAAATTGCTTCCATCTGTAAACTTCTTTAAAACCAGTTAAGTCCCTTTAATTTCATATTACTATTGACTCAGAGAGAAGTCAATAACAAAATCAATAAGCAACTTAATAAGGTAAGGATGTTCTTTGCTATGAAGTAGATCAGCAGCTTGCCTGCTTAATGAGTGTCTAATTTTTGGACTTGTGCAATGTAGTTGAAAAAAAAAGTCTTTGAGCTCATCAATTTTCTAGGAAAATGTTCTCACCACTGAAACTAGAGCATAATCAAACTGGCAGGTCCAGGAGAGTTCTGCAAGGTCTTGAATTGCCCCAGCAGCTTTTCCATGAGTGGCTTTTACACTGCAGTGGTGGCAGTGCTCCCTCTGACCTCACTCCTGTCTGACGTTATGGGTTGTCTGGTCTGTTCACGTCAAACCTCTTGGGAGCTTCACTATGCTGTGGTTTTGAAGAACTTGGAAGAGACCATCTGTAAAAAGAATATCCACCACATTACTTGTCCCTCTTGTCTGTGCAAGAAAATGATAAGTCATAAATCAAATATTTCCTTTTCTTTTCAGTAACATTGCACATTCTCCCAGTGGTGCTGGAATTCCTGGCTTTGTGTGGTGTAATACCTATTTATCTCATACAGCTCATTCACCTCAGGCCAGAACTCAATAAATTATTTTAGTCTGCTATGGTCAATTTGAATAAATTTGTTTGGGCCAACTTGCATTTTGTAAAGGCTGGAAAGGAATATTTTGGATTGGAGTCCCCAGTTGCCAACATATTCCCTGTTACTGCCCTGTGAAGCAAATATGGAGGAGCAGGCAGCTGCACAGCTGCAATGAGCAGAAGGATGCTATCACTCCTAAAGCATTTCCTGCATGACCCTGGGCAAGGCTCTGTTTCCATGTTCAGTTCCCCTACTGCAAAATGGAGACACTGGGAGTGGGACGTTCAGCACTCCATTTCTTCTAAGGCTCTCCAGAAGAATTCGGCCATGTTCTCTAATGGCATTCCACAGCAGCCTGTGGTACGGAGTGGCCTGCCCCAGCTGGAGAATTAGAGCCTGGCTCTGGGAGGGCCCAAGCGTTCCTGTTGGGTCACTACCTGCCTTATGTAATGCGGCGGCAGCTTGTTCGTGCTCGTGCTCACCGACCTGAATGCACCGATTGCCAAAAGATAAGGGCTCAGGTTGCACAACCAGCTGACAGCTGCTGCACTCTTTCTCAAGCGTTCCATTGCTCTGACCTTGGGGACAATCTGGCAGCTGATCCCCAAACCATCAGCTGAGCTGCTGTTACCAAATAATCTATAATGTGAAGTAACCTACACTGGGTGTTTACCAAATAATGCAGAAAATTGCCCAGTTGTTGATTTTTTAAAAAGAAACCCCTTTTTCTAAATATAAAACTGAAACCAGTGTATATAAATAAAGTTTTCACTCCTAACTCCAGTGACTTTCATGCAAACAAACCTATAATGTTGCTAAATGTGTTGTATCATGAATACTAAGTTATGCAAATCCTACAACAAGAGCATAAGAAAATATGATGAATTTGATTTCTAGAATTAAAGAAGCGGGATACAAAGGTTCAATGGATGATTCACAGACGTAAAGAACTGCACTAGTGACTTAGGATTAGCTTTACATGGAGCCTGGAAAAGCACAAAAGACTGAAATCTCTTGATTCAGCAGGACTACTCACATTTCCTCTGCTCTCTAACACTGGCTCAGCATGTCCACCCACTGTATTTATTTGTACACACAACCTCAAATAATAGGCATCAGGGAGCCGAGAGGCATGCCAAATTCATTTTTAAAATCTAGGAAAATATGATCTAAAAGGAGAAGTGCCTCCATTATGAGAACTTGCAGTTAAAAGGAGTAGAGGTGCCCACCTTATTCAGCAGACAACTTTGCAAGTTTCTTCCTTTCGTGAAGTTATGAAATTTCCTCTCTTTGAAATCAGTGTAATTCCTGTGAGTATTTGAATTTATGCATCTGGATTTTGGTGTTGCACAGCAATAACTTGTAATCAATTTTTTCCTTTTTTTTTTCTTTTTTTTAGCCTTTGTCCTGCTCCCTCAATTATTTCCAGTCATTAAACAAAACCCACAAGCCATCAATGTTCAGTGAAATCTCTTCTGTCTTTAATTACTTGTAGGCCTGCTCTGAAAAAAACTTACAGGCTGACTAATCCCTTTGGCTGGAACGTATCTTTAGATTACCTGCCACAGGGAATGGAACTTTAAATGCAGTAAAAGATCCGTCTGGCTGGTTATTTTAATGGCCTTACTGGACCAGACAAGTATTTATTTATTTATTTAATTCAGCAAAGATATGATGTGTAGGAGAGAAATTCATAAAATGCACTCTGTTGTTGGTGGTTTTGTGGGGTTTTTGATACGCAGAAAAGAAAGCTGTGCTGTGCATAGGTGGTCCTGCAGCCTGCAAGGGCTCTGCAGGTTTAAAAATCCCATGTATAGTTCTGAGGACTTATCAGTATGAAATAAATTGAAAGTAAATTTTTCTCTAGTTGTCACAGGTTATCTTGTCTGGTGTACAAGAAAGATCAGGCAATAGGTTCTGTCATTTGTTCTTAAAAAAGACCATTTTGGGGCACTTACTCTTAGGTCATCGATAGCTATGCAACCTCCTGTAGCGAGTAGTACTGGGGTGCTTCTTCATCCCACATAAATATAACCTCATAAACCTCCCCATGAACGTGAGGAGTGCCCTCTTGGACACTCATGTAAATGATGCTTCCCAGGTGAAGCAAGCAAGAGAGAGCAGTTTGTGAAAGTAAAACTGCAGTGTAAATTGTCTTCATCTAAGCAAGAAAGTAAACTCTTGCCTTCCTTGCTGCTGAGATCTGAACCTGCCCTGAGGTGTTGTGTTATTATCTCTTCGATCCTGCTGGGAGCAAATGTTCTCTATTCCTCCCTTTGGCAACTCTGAAAAATCAGGTGAATTTCTGGAGCTGTTATCACTGCTGTTGCTGTTACTACTCTTATGATACACTACAGCATTATATCTCCCATATCACCTGCTGGATGTGGTGCATGCTCAGAACAAAAATACAGTGTTTATCCAACGTGTTCACAAGCTCTCTGGCTCCAGTCTAGTGAGGTCTGCCTGGTTTCCATCATGAGCAGAAAGGAAAGAACAGAGATGATAATTAGCCATAAATCAAAATGCTTCCCCATGCTTGCTCCCAGGGCAGAGCAACTGCTTGCTGCCAGACATTCAAGGCTGAATCTGTCAAGTCCAGACTGGTTCTAAGGGCAGCAATTGATTTACTCAGGATAAAACAGGCATGATTGCTGTGGAAGGGGGAAGATGTTGCTTTTTAAAATTACAGATTCCATGAGAGATGAGTGTGTCCTCTTGGAGATATGATTGCAAAGCTTTAGGGATTTTATATGAACCAGGGAATGGATAATGGGTGTTTGGTACATTGGTCTTCTCAGATACTCTTCGCAGTCATTGTGTTCTCTCCTCTTTCCTCATTATTATTTGTCCTCTATGACTGTCCTTCTCTTGAGACTAAATCCCACTTTTTTGAAGAAGAAAGAAATTAGCATCTAATTTACATTCCAAAGAAGCAAACAAATGGAACTATGTTCAGCACAAGAGGTGAAGAATTACAAGACCAGATCAGAAATGTAGCTTATTTAATGATGGATATTTGAAAAGCTGTAGCCGGTTTTTTAATTAAATGAGCTATGCCTATTTAGAATGACTTGGAGTGTTAGTGTTTTATATTTTCATTGAACAGTGTTGCTAAAGGTTTATTGTTATTTTAAGACAGTTCCAGAAAACATGAATTCAAGGTTCTTATTTAGAAATGTCCTTGTAAACATATTTGAGTATTTTTTGCCTTGTTGCTTTCTAAAAATGATGCAGCTCTGATAGGAAAATTTTAACTGGGCATGTCTGGAGCAGCCCACCATCAGGTTATCATGCTTGTTGTTTCTCCGCTCTCTGGAGATTTGCCTGTTACAATGAACGCTCTGTAGTTGCACCATGACTTATCTTGGGTCCTTTCCTTGCTAGATTTCCATGTTTCTGTGAGGTCTTTTTCCCATGTGGCACTTTCAACACCAGTGATAATTCCAGCAGGGTCAGCAGTGATGGAAGTTAGAAGTCTAAAATTGTGAAGTATAATTTTCCTTCTGCATCTTCACACTGGTGCTTCATCTTTGCTAGTGCCCAGGCTTTCAAGTGATGGGGCAGAGATGTGAGTATGAAAGAGGAGAGATTATACAAAAATTGAAAAAAATGCCGTTGAAGTTATTATCTTCAGTGGCTACATGACAGGATTTCAATAGTACTTGTGGAGGAAAGTGAAGAATTAAAAAAATCTATCAGGATTAGTTTCGCCTGAGTTTAGTTTTATTTAGCAGCAGAACAACGTAAAAGAAAACTAGAAGTGATGCAATAAGCTAACAAAAACCAGAATGAAGCAAGAAGGTGTGTGAGAAGTGAAACCAGCCAAAACACTGCAGAGGTGATAAAGAACTGGAAGATAACTTCATGAGAGAGAAGATAAGGAGAATATAAAAAGCTTGAAGGATTGAGGTACTGGAACAAATGCTTGCTAGAAATACAAAAGTGTGCTGAGGTAAGAGTCAGAGGTGGGTGAGGTGGCAGCAATGCCACGTACATACCCCAGGGAATGGAAAAGAGAAGCTACTAACACATGTCTTCAGGGAGGCCAAGAGCAGACAAGTACCTTGCCCAGGAGCCAGCAGAGGATTGGCCTGTCTTATTTAAACTTTGAAGGCAATAAAGTAGGACTTTTCAAAGGTTTTATGGTCATGCAGACAACCTAGAAGAGCCCCAGATGTCTGCAATGTCAGTTTTCGTACCTGCATAAACAGTGGATGTGAGGTCCAGAGTTTTAATGTTGAACTGATTGTTTTTGTCAGTGTGTTTTAGCATTAAGTTGGAAATTACTTTGCTGCCATGTCATCAGGAATGGTTCTAATTCTTTTTCCAGGTCATCTGCACTGTGGAGACCAGAGACAAGATCCACACAGCCCAGCTGAGGAATGCGCTCCTGGAACGCTACCCCAGAACTGCCTGGACTGAGCGGTGATGGGCACAGCGCGGTGAGGGGGCACAAGGGCCTCTGACAAGGATTCTACAGAGCCCCAGTCTGGAGGCTTTCAGAACAAATACCATCTTTCAAAGCTGAACAGTTAGCAAATAGTTTCAGGATATTTATTTCCTGCGCAAAATGTAGTAAATGTCTTTGGGAAAAGAAGTTAAACTCAAACCTTTAGTTTAGCTGAGCGAAACTCTTAGTTTCTGCTGGTGTTGGAATTCCATAATTCATTATCACCTGGATTTTAGCTAGTTTGTAGAATCCAATGATATTCCGTAAACAAACAAGGAGAAGGTATTTCTTTTTACATCTGAATATAGACCTCCAGAAGGTCTTTTGATTTTGATGCCCCTTGTTAAAGTAATGCAGCTCCTTCTGCTGGACTTAGCCACACTACAAGTACAGAAATTTTCTGTTTCCAAGCCAGAAGCAGTTTTCTGTTTGCTAAATCTGCTTCAGGAAGTGTATACATGTGTATGGGGTTGAACACACTTCTATCCTGATCTTTGCTACCATGTGAAGAAAAATTATGCTGAAAGAAGATGATTTAAACTCAGACAGAAAAAAACCTTGGAAGATAAAAGCCAATATAATATTAATTTTTTCCCAAGCAAAAAGGATCCTATTTGCCAAATAAAATTCCAGAATATTTTGCATAAATTGAAAAAAGTATTGAGTATGATTAGACCTCATAAACAGAGCACAAATGTACTTGTTCCCCTGCTTTTGGAGACTCAGTATAAAAAAGAGCATATAAACTGGCTGGTGTTTCTATATAAAAGGGGTCTCTGTACCCATGTGAATTTTGTAGTTAGCATTCCACTGATCATCTTAGTCTGTCTAAAACAGACTGTATCCATCTCACCTGACAGATTAAGTACACTGTTAATAATGACATATATTTAAATGTTAGTAGCCATGTTAATAGCCAAAGGCAGTGCTGGGAGAGGAGGAAGCCTAAGTCTTAGGCACATGGCTAATGCAATTAACAAAGAACACATTGACCTAAATACCATTTTTATCACTACAGGCAGAGACCAACTAATAATAAAACTGAGTGGGAGGGCAAGAGATGTAAGAGGAGTTCAGGCCTTCTTCTGAATGTGCACACAACACAGTTGTGCCTTTCCATTTGGGCAGAATTTAACTTAAGCTCTTGGAAGACCCTAGAGCACCTTCCAGTACCTAAAGGGGGCCCACAGGAAAGCTGGATGGGGCATGGGACAAGGGGCAATGGCTTTAAAGTAAAAGAGGGCAGATTTAGATCAGGTATTAGGAGGAAATGCTTTATTGTGAGGGTGGTGAGGCACTGACACAGGTTGCGCAGAAAAGTTATGGATGCCCCACCCCTGGAAGGATTCAAGGCCACATTGGTTGGGGCTTTGAGCAACCTGGTCTAGTGAACAGAACTCCATGGCAGGGAGGTTGGAACTGAATGATCTCTGAGGTCCCTTCCAACCCAAACCATTCTGTGGTTCTATGATCCATCTCTCTCTGTAGCTTAACTTACACAGGCAAGATGATATGGGGAGGGCAGCATTATGGCAGTCCTGCAGTATTACTTTTCTGGAAATACTCTGTTTGCTCCTTCTTGTTGTGGTTCACAAAGGAGCAGGAGTAGAGAGTCTCACAAACGGTGGACAAAAAATAGAAGTTTACAGATTTGGTCTGGTTTTGGAAGGACCATATTGGTTTGCACATGGAACTAAAAATTACTGATGCCCCAGTGGTTAGTTTTGTTCCCTTCTTGCTGTCCAGAGTGATGGGTAAAGGCCTTGATCCTGTATATCACAGCCTGTCACCTCCTTCCTCCACTGTCAGAAGAGTTTAATAAATCTGTGTAGAAATAGATGACAGACTCCATATTACATACTTGCTACTTCCATTGGAACAAGAAATGAACCACATAATCAAAGAGCAGATTTGGGTATGTAAACCCACCACAGATAAGGGTCTAATTACCCTCTCATGTCTTTTGGCAAAAGTCTCAGGAAATTTTGAGGATGTCTCAGGTACCTACTTGAGAAAAAACCAGGACTTTACAACCAAAGTTTTCAATAGTGGCCAACAGGTTCTGCTGTCTGGATACTTGGTTTATAATTTTGTATTATTCTGGACTTTATTGTTTTAGAAGCTCAGAGCATTAACAGCTTCTTTCTTAATGAGTGGGAACTGCATTTAGCAAGTCTTCACAAACCTGGGGTGAGAAGATTTGGCAGACAGAGCAACCAAAAATCAATGCACTTGAAATCACTATAGGATTTTGGAAGTGTGTTTGGGGTGGGAGGAAGGAAGATGATGTCCAGAAGGTACTTAAAATGTCAAACACGATATTTGAAGTTTGGTTTTATTTTTGTTGTTTTAAAAATAAACATACTTTAAAATGTAAATCACTTTTCAGTGATAAACACTTTATATGGCAATATAATAATACCAGAGGGTTTTTTCATTCTCTATTGCCTTTATTCAAGTCTCATTGGCTTAAAAGATAAAATGAAAATCTTCCAAGGGAAAAAAACCCCTCAAAATGAAACATTTAAATGAAATGCAATTGGAAAGAATAGTGAAATACCTGTGCTGCTAACCTTTTCCTTTTCGAATTATGAAACATTATAAGATCTATGGCATTTCAAAGACCTATTAATGTGGTTTTGAATGTTTCATTTAAAGAAGTATTTTTATATAGAGTGTTCTTATATACCTTGAAAAATAACTTTAATTATTACATTAAAATTTCCCCAATGGTTAAATGAGCAAAATATAAATCTAAGCATTGTATTTATTTGAAAAATAATTAAAATTATGCTATGTCACCTCAGCAATGAAAGATTTGTCATTCTCTTGTGTGATACTGATAGCAGCCTCACTTTAAAAAATCAGAGTTAATATTTTTCTTTTATCTGTCATGGACATTGACTCAAAATCCACATCATTCCTGCAAAGGGGGAGCTCTGAGCTGCCAGGGAGGAGAGCCCAGCTGGGCAGGATGGCTGCTCTGGCCCTGTGGAGTGGGCTGGGGAGACTCCTGGTCTGCTCCCCAGTATGGTGCAAGTCCAGCACGGACTCTCCCCACTGGCATAGAACAAGGTGCTGTTTCTGGCACTGGGCCTGGCTGTGCCTGGCTGTGCTCCTGGGCAGGGTGCAGGGCCTGTGTGCAGGGCCTGTGTGCAGGGTGTCCTGGGCTGGGCTCGGGTGGGTGACAGAAGTCCATGAGATCGCCTCTCAGAGATTCTCATCACGATCATCCCAAACTTTGGGGAACTAGTCCTTCAGTTCCAGGGTGCAGCAAACCACTGGCTAAAATGCACAGTCTTGTCTCCAGTGGCACAGGATGCCTTGACCCAGGCAGTTCCACTGGGGCTAAGCCACTTAGCCTTGGGAGCTGTCCTAGGCACACACCGCTTGTCAGGGGCACAGCACAACTTCTTCCCAGCACTGAGGCAAACAAGGTGTATCTTTAAGTGAAACAAAATCTCTTCCCACACTGATTCCTTAATTTCTTCAGCCAGGTCCTGTTAGCTGGGGATTAACATCTAAATCTCTGCCAGAACATGTTTTTGCAGCATCAGGAGCAGTTTGTCTCCCCATGCAGGTGGCATGTCCTCGCAGGCAGCACCTTGCCTTCTGGCCTGCTGCTCTTGGGAGAGTCACAAACTCTGCATCCCACAATGCAGTAAGTGCGTTTGACATGTTACTGTTAAACTTTTGCTAGACCCAAACACAGGCGTGTCGTTTACTGAAGGGAAAAGGAAACTGCAATGCTCTGGGGTTGGGCTGTAATTCCTGCCGGTCATTTATTTGATAGCCTTGGCTCTCCCGTCACTTTCTCTGCTGTTTGTTTAACCATAAGCAGTCTGCCATGTATGGGGTATTGACTTGGTAGAGTTTTCTTCTATTACAAACCTTTGCTTTCATGTGCTCCCAACCTTTTGCTACATCTCAAAGGAGGAGGAATCCTGCATGTTGTGCCCTCCTGAGCTGATGAATTTCCCATTGTTCAAAGCCTTTATTTATTTTTTTTTTTAAAAGCTGCAGCAGAAACTGGTGGCAGTATTTGGTAAATATTCTAATGAAATATGAATGTTTTGAAGTATGTCACTAAGGAGCAACATCCCATACAGCTAAGCCCATACAGCCTGTTAGTCTGAAGAAAGGAAGGGTCCTTAAGGGGCAGAGCCAGATCAGTCACACCTGAGTGCATCGACACAAAGGATATGAGGGGCTTCTCCTGTGCTGTTGATGTCTGAATTCAAGCTCCCTAAAGGTACTCTGATTTACTTCTCATTTACTTGCCTGGTGTGGTGGGGGGGGGCGTGCAGGTGCAGATTGCAACTATGAAAAACCCTATCCTTCAAACTTCTGAAATTTTGGAGAAAGACGTAGTTTTCCTTTTGATAAGAGGTCTAGAGTGTCTTTAGAAGGACATTTTAAATTGTATGATTTCTAAACTTGGCAAATTGGTCACCCTGTGTATTCCCTCAAGGGGCACCTGAGTGGTTTTTCTTGTGAAAATGGTCTCAAAGAATGCTGATCAGTGACACAATAATGTTCCTCATGCCTCTCTTTCCTCCTCTCCCCTCTTTCTTCCCCTCATGCATGTGCTGTAGGTACGTTTGGAGTTGCAGGTGCCATGTAGGGTCTAGTACAGTATGTGGATTGTGCCATATTATTACTGCTCTTCTGAGGAGCAGGAGTCAAGGAAATACCGAGGGATTTTGTTTCTTTTGTTTTCAACAAGCTGTGGTAATTTCTTGAGCTGTTCATGTAGCTCTTGCATGCAGAGACTGGACCAAAATGCCCACAACCAACAGACTGTGGGACCTCAAAAAGCTTGCCTATGGTCAAATTCACTGCAGACTCCATGGCAGTGAGCAAATTTCTCCAGCTTCACCGGGGCTCTATTGCTCTTTGGGGGACCAGCTGCCTGGCCCCAAAGCAAATTAAATGTCCTTAATTAACCAACACTTGGGTATTTCCAAAGCCTGGCTCAGTCGACTCCTGTTGTATTTAAAAAAATCTAGGTCAGCATGAAAAAGAGGCAAAGCAAGACAACATATTGAGATTCTGAGAAAGGTTTTTCATCAGTCCCTCACAAAAATGAGCTACAGCCCTGAAGGCTTTAGAAGTAGTTCTTGAAAATGGGTGGGAGACCTGTCACTGCCTCTGTTGAGGCTCAGCAGTGTTTCTGAGCTGATGCTGCATATCCCGATTTACATATCCAGATCTCCTCAACAGAGCTTGATTCGAGCAGTGGTTTGCCAAACACTCTGATCTGGATTACATGTCTTTAAGGAGTAAATTACACTAATTTCCATATATCATCATTTAATGGTGAAAATATATTTAGTTCCTTTGTTTTCTTCTGCAACAAAGCTACCAAGCAATCACAGCATAAAAGTGCTGTTTTAAGTGATGGGGTTATTTGTGACTTGTATGCAATTATTTCTTTTGATCTCCAGTGCAGGTCAAGTAAATAATGAATGGGGGTGGTTTTTTTATATGTCTAGAAAAACAGGCTGCTTTAAATTTTCTTGGTATCTACTTTACATTGTTAATCTAATGCATACCCAGTCTTGCACATAAGCTTTCATAGCACGGGTTGGTTTTTTCTTGTTTCCATTTTGAAATGGATGTCTAAACAGCATTTATTTTTCAGTGCTGTCACCAGCCTAGCTGTCAGAAAAAACCATCCTGAAAAACCTTTATCAATGTCAGTTTAGCATTCTTGGTGATTTACCTTCTTACTTAGTGGTGTTTTTCAAACGTAAAAGCTCTTCTGTGTGCTACTTTGGGGTTTCCTTTCAATGGGAAGCGACATTTTGAAATATTTTGTTACAGTGAATTACTTCAATTTGCAAGTGTTTTCCTTTGGCAAGCAGGGTGTTGATGGGGCTAGTTTGACACCCAGCCCAGCCTTTGGGAACACAGGGTACACTTGCGTTTCTCTGCCCTTCTGTTGTGGAAAGGGCATTTTGATTGCAGGGGAAGGAGTTGCTCTAAGTGATTAGGAGTAATCCTTTATTGCTGCTATTGGAGTAGCCTGCAGAAATGCTTATGCCCGGGGTAACCAGCAGCGTTGCCAAAGAGCCTGTAGCCAGAAATGTGTCTGTGTGAGCTGAGTGAGGTGCCGACCTGGATTTGTGCTCCTGCTGGCTTTTAAAAATAATTTTGTAACATATTAAGGGTATGTTTATCTTACTGGGATGTTAAGGACGCTGTAAACACTTATTCAGAAATGGTACCTCAATATTATTTTCAGTCTTGTCACACTGTGGGTTTCTTCCTTTTCCTCAAGGCCAGTCAGCATTGCTTAGCCCATGCTCCTCAGGTTTGCAGTTGGGATCTCATTGTGAAACCTCCAAAACTTTAGCAAACAGGCATCTGTGCTGTTTACACCTCTGGGACAGAGGCTGACAGCAAACACTGGTTGGTTTTTGTTTGGGTTTTTCTTTTTGGTTTGTGGTTTTTTTTAAAGAAGTGTTAAAACTGAACTGCTGCTGGGAAGAGAAAGTGTCTGAAGGTGGATGAATACCTGGTAGTTGCATTTCTAAAATCTTTGATAAATAATGCCCAACAACCTCCATGCAGAAAGCTGCTGAAATCTGTTATGCTAAACAAAAATCCCAGAGAGCCTTCAAAAAATGCTGCTGATAGGAGTGCCTGGCTAGAATTTGTTCTAACTTGGTCGTATTTTTTAACTAAGGCAGTACATATTTTCTTCTACCATAGTTTCCTATAGCTTCCTTGGGCTGCACTGAGGAAGCTTTGCCATTGCCTGTCTAAAAGGAAGCCCATCCAATTAGGTGAAATCTAACAGGATGTGGGTAACTTCTGAGAGCTGTGATTACCTGTAGCCACTCCAGACCCAGGGGAAGGGCTGAGGGTGAGCCTGACAAGTGCTTGGAGTGCAGGCTGGCCATGGCAGGGGAAGGCAGTGTAGTATCAGTATAAATGGGACTTACTCTGGAAAGCTGATCCTGAGTGTTCCAAGTGTGAACACTGATACTGGTGCCAAGAAGGTGTCTGTGTACTTTGTATGGGCATTTTATTTCCAGGATAAATTTAAAAAAACCAAATCAACTTCTTCACTTTTTAAAAATCTTTATTCCAGGGTCACAGACTAAGACAAAAGGTTACACAGTAAAATGTAGCCCAGGCTCTTGACATTCTAGTTGATTTCTAGCCACTAAATGAATTTCTACTCTATAAAATGTTAAAGTTACCGGTTTGCCATTAAACAACAACAGAATAAACAAGTCACAAACAAACCACCATTTCATACCGTTCAGTTCTCCATGCTTTTAGTACCCACTGAGAGCAAAAACTTTATGTACCTGTGCTTGAATAAGGCTTCTCACAGCAAAGTATTACAGACTGTAGGTACTGCACAAGGCAAAGGTTATTTGTTACTGCCTTGTGGAGCTCTTAGAGGTTGGAGAAAGAACAACCTTTTCTTACCTTTCTTCCAGAACAGTAGCATGGTAAAACTACTCCCCACACCAGAGTTAGTATTTTAAATAGTTATTCCTTTTAAAAGTGCTAAAACTACACACGTTAAATTCTTGTTCAGATACTCAAAAGTAAAAGACAATCTGATGGAAGACTCACTACACATACATAGGAAATATTCTTCAGGGGTGCTTATGATGGTCTCTCAACCTTGGGTGTCAGAAGACCAGCATCTGGGCAACAGTGGTATATGTTTATTCACTACATCTAATTTCATTCCCAAATATCAACTTTTCAGCTAGATTTTTGAATGATAATTTTTTTTCTTTGGATAATAAATTACTTCTCAAAAAAGCTGCCCTCAAAGCTACTTTATACTACAATAACTCATAACTTAAAATCTTCATTCAAAAGATGAGGTCATGCTGCATGAATTTTAAGGCACTTGTATTGAACCAAGTTAAAGTGCTTTATGTATCCAAGCTCACTGCACCTCAGCCTGAGCTGAGACGTGTCTTTTCAACGTGCCTGCAGCAATACAGTGGTCTGTCCTTTGTGGAACAAAATAAGCAAACAAAACAAAGACCAGGCTTTAACAACAACAACAATGACAGTCCCGTAGAGAAAATACAGATAAATTTAAATCCTATTACAAAACAGGTGCAAGCTGCCTTGTGGCTCTCAATAACCCTCCCTGCTGTAGAAGAACAATTCTCCTCATGAAAAGGTAATTTATCAATCACTACTAGTAGCTGTCAGTGACAGAGTACACATGTCAAAATCTGCAGAGGAGCAACTTTTGGCTTCTTGCATAATAAATAGGATTGAAATTTGGCAGTGCCAAGACTGAAGGGCTGATTTCCTACTGAACTATCCACGGGGCCCTGTGAATTATAATTGTGTTGCTTAGTAAGAGGAGAGTTGCTTGGGTAGAAGGCCACTGCATCATGCAGCAGGAATGTAATTTAGGTAATTACAGCACCTAGACATGTATGTGGGGCTCTTTTCAGAAAAATGAGGATGAAGTATGTGAGAAGTGACTTCTTTCCTTGTCTTCTAATACTGCTTCTTGGCTGAAGGCTTGTAAGACACCAGGAGACCGAAGGAAGCATATCCAAATAGAAGGGTCTGAAGGAACCATTGAAACTGAATAACTGGGTCAGTGATTCCTTTAGATCTGTAACATTAACAAAAACATTAAATGTGTCAAACAACTTATGCTCCTGCAGGCTATACTGGTACTCATAAAGCAAGGTTAGATATCTCTACCCATCCTTGATATTCAGACTGGATTAGAACATTTCAGCTTAGCACATTAATTTCCATCTACTGAGACATTTCCTGTGCTAACTAAACATACTGATTCTTGTGGTTTTAGGATTTTAGGCTATCTACTGAACAAAAGTTCTTTCAGACATCCTATGCATACAATTTCCTCAACAATATACGAATTGCCATCTCAGTCTATGCTATTTGAAATGACTTATCCCAGAAGTTGTGTACAAAGAACCAAGAAATTGGTTAATCAGGTTAATACCAATCTTAATACACAAGTCTGAATATAATTTCTTGTTGACTGTGGTAGTCAAGGTAGACTGTATGCTGGCAGGGCAGAGACCTGACCATGACTTTGTGATGAGGGATGGAGAAGCACTGGTACCTGAATTTGTGGCTAGACAAAGACAAGTAATGGGGCTGAAGGCACTTCACTTGATTTATGAAGAAGAGACCTTCCTATGTTAGTTAGTTTTAACTTAACATATGTGACTTTTTCTGTATGTTACAGAAAATGTAATTTTTTTCCTCCACTTCATTGAGAAGTACTCCTACTGAAAGGAACAAGTATAAACATGACAGCAAACCCAAGGGACTTCACATTTCCAGGAAACAATTCCATCAGGCATAGCTGTGTTACAGCCCATCAGTGTACAAGGAGGCCCCTCTACTGACCATGGCCAGGACAGTTCAGCTTTCATTGCTCCACAGCCTCGCACACACAAAATCATTGTCCTCCAAGTGTTGATTAACACGATGTTTCCAAATGGTCATTCTTAAATTGTCTTACTAGATATGAAAACCCTTTTTTTTTATAATCTCAGCTGCAGCATTTTTAAATTAGTGCAGAAACTGGAGAACAAGGGCTTAAGAATTTTACCTGTTGGTACAAAGCAAGCTTAATGAATAGACCACATGCAGCAATACAGGCCAAGAGCCAATGACAATACTACTGCTGATTAACAAATTTGTATCAGAGTCCTCACAGTTTTTCCTTGTGCCTCCTTTGTGACGTTGCCAAGTAGACATCACTTTTACATAAGTAAAAATAAATAGTGTTTGGTGCTCATAGAAGTACAGCTGTTAGGTAATCTAAAGCAGCACTCCTGATGAGATGATCATGGGCAGGCCATCTGTGCTTTTTTTTTCCTGTGGGTTTTAACACTACTCTGTAAAACTTCATTAGTTAAATTAATTACAATACACTCATTTGGTATGTTCACTGGTAGTCAAGTTTCCTCATACTTAAAACAATCTCCTTAAGCCCAGATATCCATCTATCTGCACAGTCAGAGTTAAAGTTTTAACTTTAAAGCTACATAACTTAAAATGAGAGTCTGATAAACACAACATTATTACTAAGTCTCATTCTGAAGGCTGAGATTATTCATCCATATTCTACTATCTTAAAAAAAAAAACCCTTATACAGAGTTCCACGAAACAAAATCCCGTTGCTTCCAAGAGCTGTTACCTGAGAAGCCTGGGACAGACAGCAGTGAATGACCCAAATGAAGTGGAAACCCATCATTTTTATCATGGCAAACAGACTGGCCACCTACCCTGCAGAGCATGAGAACCAGTATCTACATTCTTCTGAACTACTGCAAGCACAAGTCAAAGAAACAGGACGGTGTGTTTGGACAGCACTCCTTTCCAGGTAAATTGTTATCCTAACGTAAGACTTAGTTGGCCTTGCTTGTATAGTCTGATTAGTTTGAGTATTTTATCCCACTAACCTGCAGATACAAGTAGGTTTTAAACAGTCCCCAAATGAAAGTGTCCAATTGTGTTCTCACAATATAGATGCAATTGTTTAAGAGTGTAATTAGCAGTATCGCAATCCTGATGAGGTAAGATCTGATAAAATTATAACACCTGAAGTTATCAGACTATTTCTACACTATCTATTGTTCCCTCTGCCTCCTGAGCAGCAGTGTTACCCAGTGAACAGGGAGTTCAGAGGCTGCCAGACAAGCTCTAGCAAACCTTGCTGCTGCCAGTTCTGCAAGTTGCCAGCCCTTGGTTTTGCTGCTCTGCAAGACAGTAACTGCTGAAAGAATTAGCAGCAACCAACTGTGGAACACAGCAAACTATCACTGTAGCAAGAATTTTACCAGTATCCTCTGAATTCATACTGCTGCTGAGACCCACCAAAACCAGTCTGTAGCTTATGTCACTTGATTCAGAAATCCTTTGCAGAGAACCTCTGTTGGAGTGAGAGGAGGGAACAACTTACTGGCATAACTTAATACTGTAGAGGGCTTCCACCACGTGAATCAACCAGGATACCCAGAACCTGGTGGAAAGAAAACATGTGAAAATTAGGGAGAAGACTGTTGTATCCAAGATGCATTACGCAGAGAATATAAAACTGGGAGCACTGAAGCGACAACGTAGTTTAACCTAGAGAGGTTGGGGTGTTTTTCATCTTAAAAAACCCCCATGTGTACACTAAAAAGAAAATGAAGTCCACTGAGAAAATCAGAGCAACTGTAACTTGTGCAATAAGCCTCAACCCACAATGCTTCCACAACATTCAGCACTTAGATTAAGCCAAAAAGCCAAATGTTTACTGAAAGCAGTACAAGTAATCTTAGTTAAGCATGCAAAATCTATCCTTTTACTTACAAAAGTATTTTTAGTGGTCCTAAGGAGCTCCTTAAGTTTTCACAGATTTAGTTCTTTGAAAACAACTGTATGTATAGATTCAGAATATATAATGTGACTTGATAAGCCACACTTGGCCTACAAATTTTTATATAGAAGCTTTTGAAGAAAAAAAAGTTACACAGGATATTCAGGTAGGATCAATTCAATACCTTGCTAAAGCAAGAGATGCTCTGAGAAAAGATAAGGGTTCTACATGGTGTATGGTAAAATAAATAAGAAAGCCCTACTGATTTCTGTCTTTACAGGAAGTCAGTGAGCTCAGGGAAATATTTTCCAGCTCTTTTGTTAATTAAAGTAGCAAAACCTCAGTTTTGTAACTCAGCAAAACTTAGCACCATGCAGTTTGTTCAGCAGATTATTTTTCACGTGGATCAGGATAAGTGAGTATCAGGGTAGAAAATGTTCTTTAATTGAAGCTAGAAAAAGAAGATTCCTAAAGAAAGAACTGGACTGCCCAAGTAGCAACTTGAGAAAAAACCCACTTTCAGTAGGTGATACAAGTGTAACTTTGAACTAATAACTGTCATCAAAAGTAGTAACTTAACGTTTTTCCCTTTCTTGCTAAAACATCACTGATGCCGAGTTCCAAGTTGAATTTTTAAACTATCAAACTGGTCTTAGCCTGTCTAGTCTTCTACATACTTATTACCCCCACCCTTAATTGTAATGAGCTTGAAAGGAGAGCTCTTTAAATCTAATTAACAACTGGGTTACAGGAAAGCTTGTTAACACAGACTATGTACAAGAGTGAGAGAGAGGCAAAATAATTACACAGTCAAATATAACTTACCCGTAGCATACCCATTTGTGGTGGTGTTCCACTAAATAATTAAGGAAGGTACCAAATATTCCCAAATAACTATAAGGTATAGTTGAAGGCCAAAGTGTTACCCACTAAAAAAAAAAAAAAATTAGTTAGCTTACTTTAAGGTAGAAGTACTATCAACTTAACCTTCAAAATAGCTTTATTTTTGCTTACCCATGTCCATGGTGTAGGGCTTATTTATTCATAGTACTTAAATTCTTTCATTCCATTAACCTTGTCCAAGACCCTTATTCTTCCCAGTAGCCTTTGAAAGATTACAACTGTGAAATTTCTATTCCTTGACATACTATGAAATTTCTATTCCTTGACATACCAGATGCCAAGGGGATAAGTTTAAGGTTGCTGTCTGGGTACTAAGAGTGCATCTGCACGTTAAGTGGCATTTAAGTAAGCTCATTATCTATTAGACATGGAAGGTGCAAAAAAGACATTGTCTTTGTCCTGAAGAAGTTAATCTGAGGCAAGTGACCTGAAGAAGCCAAACAATGAATACACTGTTTAGGAGGAATAACTATTTATCTAAAACTAGGGGATCAGTCTTTCTTCTTTTGTCCCTTAAAAAAGAAAATGTCAGATTTTTGTTTATTTTCAACACGGCACAGAAGATAACTGAGCACGAATCCCAAGACCAGAGATGCAGAGTTTCTTTCCAGGGTTCTTTCCTGTCACGGAGCTGTCCGCAGTGTTTACCACCGTGCACCCTGATTTGCACAAGCCGGGGAGGAGAAGCAGGCAGTCATGAGCTGTGCACTTCAGAGTCCATTGGGGATGTAAGGTGAGCACTAGGCCAGGTCAAAATTCACACTGCCTTATCTTGCTTCTGGTATCAATGCTGCAGTTTCTCACTATATGTAAATTTAGCTATGTCAAGGATGTGGCAAGATGATGGGTTTAAACAGGGAATCTGCTTAAAGCTCATTCTGTTTCTTGAAACAGTCCAGAAGCTGTTTTGGTAGTGGCTTGACCTGCCTTGACCATCATTTTTACTGTGGTGGTTCTTAAGTTTAGAAAATCCATACAAACAGAAGGAAATTGCAACATGTGAAAGTCAATGGATGACTTTCATAAACTTTTAAGATACATCAAAACTGCCATTAATATCCCTACTCTAGTAATCCAACCTAACTTAGCTGAAGTCTGTTTTTAGAAATTAAGACACGGGGTGACTGAACTCGTGTGTTTTCCAACACCACCAGTTCGTACAGCCTGTGCTTAAAGCCCTCACCTGTAAATGCACCTTATGGATTGATGCCCCACAGCTGTCCCGGAGCGAGCTGAGCTGATGCTCAGTGCCTCAATTCCGAGTTCTGGGAATGCTGCAGCGCCTTTCCCAGGGCACCTGCCCGCAAACCCTCGCTCGGTGCCGCGCCCGGGATGCTCTGACCGCGCCCGGGACGCGCCTCCAGCGCCACGGCCTCGCCTCCCTTCGCAGGCCAAGTGGTTTCTCACTCACTCTGGCCTTCCTGCACGGCTCTGTCCAGCCTCCTCCCTGCCGGGCCAAAGCAGCACCTCTAATTTCCTTTTCCCCGCAGTTTATTTTAGGGAGCGGCGTTTCCGCGGACACCGGGACGGTACAGGGAGCCTGTTCCACGCACCCCGCGGCTTCTGAACGACCTCTCTCTCTCCCTCCCTCCCCGCGCCGCGCCTTACACCGAGGACGACCATGCCGAAGATGATGGCGATCATCCAGATGAGCCGGGAGCGCTGGAAGTGGCAGCTGCCATCGCGGCCGCGCTCC